>MJVA01000043.1:0-49267 GCA_001939245.1 Talaromyces wortmannii
ATACTAAATAAAAATTAGTATTAATTTATAATATAAAAAAATAAAATTTATATATCTACTATAAATTTAATATATTTTTTATTAATTAAAACTATTAAATCTTAATATATTAATTAACTGTACTTATTTTAAACTAATAATAGTTATTAAAGAAGATATCTAACTTAGAACTTTACTATAATATATATTATATAGCTATTAATAAAGAAATCTTAACTTTTTAATTAAATTATATTTTTATAGACTATACTTTAGTTATATTAATAATATCTAAAAACTATTATAATATACTAATTACTATTCTATTAAAGATATTAATATAAATCTATATTATATATTAAGAATATATATTAATACTAGTATATATTTTAATATTTTAATAATAAAATTTATTATAACTATTAATTAACTAAATAAAATTTAATTTTAATATAATATACTTCTCTTAATATTACTCTAGATTATAAAAACATTAATTAATATCTTTAAAATTAAATTTTTTAATAAATAAAAATAGATAATCTCTAATAAGAGATTAAAATATTATTATAATAAAAAAAGCTTCTTATATACCTTAATATTAGATATATTTATAATTAAAAATATATATATAGTATTCTTTATTTATATATTTTAATACTATTACTATTTAATTCCTTCCTTATAATACTTTTAAAAAATTTATAGAAATTATTATAATTATTTACTAAAAACCACTAGAATAAATCTATTAATAATTAAATTTATTATAATATATAGCGATTTATAGTAAACCTTTTTATTTATAAAATAACTAATATTTTATTATTATTTAAATAATATTAATAGAAAAGTACTAATATCTAAGCTTTTAATTTAAAAATAATCTATATAGAATTTTATCTTTAGTAAACTAACTATTCTTAGAATTAATAATAAATAATATATCTCTTAACTATAATCTAATAATAATTAAATAAATAAATAGCAATAGATTCTATATTTTATTGTCAGAAGAATGGATAACTCACAGCCAACCATTGACACTTATGTCAGCAGCCGCTGAGAAATGCTACATAGACTGTTAATATACAAATAATAAGTGCGGGAGCTAATCTAAAGAGGTTTAGTAAAGCTAAGCATTTAGTAAATTATAATAAGCTAGAAATAGCGCTTCTAGATATAGAATTAGAGATTCTATATAGAAAAGTAGCAATACTAGATATTAAAGCCTAGCTTTGATATTTATAACTATATAGAAATACTTGTTTACTATTATATATCTAGCTTATTATATTTTATTTTTTATACTATAATAGTATATTATTATTAACTTTTTAATATACTTTACAGTTTATCATTGTAATAGTACTCTACTTTATTATTTAATTATTTATATTATTATTTTCTCTTGTTTTCTGTTAATAGAATATCTATTTATAATTTATATCTTAGTAATAAGTTATTAAACTATTTAATAATAAAACACTTTTATAACACGAAATATAAGAACTAGATAAGTAATTAATTTTTAGCTAATATAGCAGAAACTGCTTTAACTAGAAGTAATATCTCTAGTAGTAGTACCTTTACTATAGAACTTCAATAGACTCTTAACTAGATTAGAGAACTAAAGTAAGTAATAGCTTAAGTATAAGTTGATAGCCTTATATCTCAGGTAATTATATATTTAAAAATTAGAAAAGTTAAACTATTTTTAGAAGTATTTAGAACTCTTAAAATCTTTTTTATTTAAATAATAATTTACTTTTAGAATAATAATATTTTAAATAAAGAATTAAATAAAATATTAATAGTAGTAAGCTTTTTTACTAAAAATATAATAAAATAATTTTTACTATATATAGATAATTAACTATTTAAAAACTCTAATACATAGAAGGAATCTAAAACTATTTCTCTATTCAGTAGCTATGATTATTTTAAAAAAAAATTAAAGTAACTTTATAGAACTATTAATAAAAAACTTATTATAATATATAAAATATAAAATATTAAATAAATTTAATCTATAGAAAAATATATCTTTAAATATCTATAAGTATTTAATAGTTTTAAGTATAGTAACTAAGAATACTAAGATTAGTTTTATTAAAGACTTAAGAAAAGTGTTAAAAATATAATTATAGTAATAAATCCTTGACCTAAAACTTTTTAAGAAATAATAGAGATAGCGTTATAAATTAATCTTTAATAGTTTAATAGGCAAATAGAAAGAAAAAGTAATAACTATTAAGAAGAAAATTATCAGATAAATATAAAAAAGATATAAAGACCTTAATATAATAAAAATAAAGATATAAAGATATAGCTAAACACTATAATTAGTAAGAAAAAAATAAAGCGTTATAAAAAGAATAAGATATGCTATAAGTATAGATAGAAAAAATACTTCTTATAATAGTGTCGCTAAGAATAAAAAAATAATAATATTAACTTTTAGAAAGTAGTAATTGCCTATTAATAAATTATAATAATATTTAGAACGGTCATTACTTCTAAAAAGAATAATAATAAGTAAAAAAAAGATCAAATTAATAATCTTAAAGAATTATTAAGATAGAAATTTTAATAAAAAAAGAAAAACTTTAAAGAAATTAGATAAAAAGTTATTTTTAGACAACTTAAAAAACATCTTAAGTAGAGTTTAAAAAAGAAATCACCCTAGGAAGAAGATGCTAAACTAGAAGAAATGTAACTCCATCTATATATATAATATCTGTGAGGCCGTGAAGCCTTCGGTGCGCACCATGTGCCGCACCTCGCTACACTAGCCTCACAGGGGGCTTGCCAAGCCACTAAACGGGAACATACATATATATCCTGACCTTCGCACAGAGGATGCCGAAGGTTAGCAATCAGTTTGACTATATAGCGAATTATAGCTTATCATTAAATCTTATTCTTGCCTACTCTCTACATATTATCTTTATATTCTGATTGCTCTTTATCTGCGGGAGGAGAGCTAGCAAATATTAGAAAATATAGTTACTACTAAGAGTATCTCTATTTTAATCGATCTTATTAAATAGGCCGTATCTGCGACAGAAGTCTAACTAGACACGTTAAAAATAGTAGATAAGATCACAGTAAGGCTAGATGAGAACCAGCCTATTAATGAAGACCTAAATCCAGAGATAGTACAGCTGACCTTGAAACAAGAACTTGACAGTATATCAGTAGAAGAACTATAAGCTATAAAAGTATAACTAGATTAGAAGCTTTATATTACAAATCTAAAGCAATAAATCTAGTAAACCTAAGCGTAGCTATAAAGTATATCAATATTAATAGACCCTATATAGTAGCCGAACCCAGAAACTGAGAACCTTATTAATAGTAGCTATAAAGAAAAGAGACTACGAACTAATATAATTTCTATAGAAAAACGTCTAATGAGATTTAAATTAAAGGAACTTTACAGTGGAAAAATCCTAATTAAACTTAAAACATTTATAGAATATACAGAATTATAATTCAATAGATATTTAAAGTAATATAACCAGTATCTATACTATAAAATAGATAAGACTTTAGATAATCTAAATTTAAAGTAGTTCCTTAACTTTAATATATATTAAAAGAAAAAAGAACCGGAATAAATTACCTAAAAAGACTTTAAAGTATATTTATAATGACTATTCTATAATCCTAAACTTTTTTATATTACAGCTATACAGGATTATAATAATACTAGACAACTAGAAAGCTAATCAATATAAAAATTTATTTATTATCTATAAACCTTAAAGAATTAGATAGATATATAATATACTAAAGAATAGCATATAAAGCTCTTTATAATTAAAGTCCTATAGTCTATATAAAATAAGTTATAGAAATATTTAGAAAAACTTTAAATATATAAAGATATAATTTAATTTCTATAGAAACTAAAGAATACTATATCTAAACGCTAGAAGACAAAGAATTTCTAATATTAAGATAATCGAGATAGTAATAATAATAAATCTTAAATAGATCTAAACCTTTATTATATAGAACTAAAAACTCTAGTAGATAATAATAAAAAGTATAACTAGTTTTCTCTAAAAAAGAAAACCACTATAAGAAGAAATAGTAGTAAAGATCTAAAAGGAAGAGAATATAATAGATTAAGAAGTGACTAAGCTAGACTTATCTATAACTATTATAATAAGGTAAGGTACTAGAAGAAAGAATATTATAAGAAAGAGTTTAATAATGCGTAAAAAGCGTTTAAATTATTAAAAAATTAGAACTTTAACGCTTATATATAGCGATAGCGTTAGAGATAATATAAGAGAATAAGTCTAAAGAGAAACAACTATTAATTATAAAAATAGAAATTCTTAAACTATTAGACTCTATAAAAATATAGATCTTTATTAATAATAAAGCTTAGAGTAATTTTATAAACTAAAAGCTTATTAAGAAGTTTACTAAAGTTACTAAAATTACTCTAAGACGAGTAAAAGCTATTAATAGATAAGTTATTTGAATATATAGATAATACTATATAGATATAAGAGTTAAAGACTTTAATAATCTAACTTAAACTAGTGGGTACACTCTATATATAGTAGATATTAAAAAATATAATATAATCTTTAATATACTCTAATTAAAGAAAGTAAATCTTAATATAAATTAGATTATAGAGTAATTTAAATATTAAACCTATATACTAGCTAAATAGACAAAGGTAATATCTTTTTATAAAGTATATAAAAGCCTAGTAATTAAATATATAGTATATTAAATAAACTTTTAAAATATATTAAATATAGAATTATACTTATATACCACTTATATTCTAGAAAAAAATAATAAAGCGTATATTATAGAAGCACCACTAGACATAGAAATATTTAGAATAAATAAGCTTTAACTATTAGAATATCTATTTAATTATATAGATATATTTTTAGAGACAGCTACTAATATACTATCTAAATATATAAAATATAACTATACTATAGACTTAAAACTAGAAGAAACTTTCTTATATAAACCTATATATAGACTTATAGAAACTAAATATAAAGTCTTTAAAGATTACTTAAGTAAAGTATAGAAGAAAGATTAGATTAGACTATTTAAAAGTCCTATAGAAGCCTCTATTCTATTTATATTAAAAAAGAATAGCGAGCTCCAACTATATATAGACTATTAGAGGCTTAATGTTATTATAGTAAAGAACCATTATCTAATTCTACTAATTATAGAGATATTAGACCATTTTATAGAGACAAAGTATTTTATTAAATTAGATTTAAAAAATGTATACTATTATATTAGAATTTAAATAAATAATAAATAAAAAACTACTTTCTAAACCTAATATAGTTATTTTAAATATTAAATAATATTATTCAGTTTTATTAATATACTAGCTACGTTCTAGATATATATTAATAAAGTAATATTAGACTTATTAGATATTTATATAATAGTATACCTAGATAATATTATTATATATTTAAATGATCTACAGACTTATAAGGTCTAAATGTAAGAAGTTATAAGCTAGTTAAAAAGCTATAGTTTATATTATAAATAAAGTAAATATAGCTTTAGAATAGACACTATAGAATATCTTAAATTCATTATAAGTCTAAAGAGAATAATAATAGACTTAGACTAGGTTTATACTATTATAGAATAGCCTAAATTGTAATTAATTAAGAAGATATAATTATTTTTAGAATTTATAAACTTTTACTATAATTTTATATCCTAGTTCTCGTACATATCAGTATTATTATTTAAACTAATAAAAAGTTTAGTAAAAAGAATAAAATATAATACTTATAAGAATAACGCTATTAGTAAATTCTATATAATAATAGAAGCTAAAGAGTTCTTTTTAAATCTAAAATAAATATTTTAGTGTAAATCTATACTAAGATATTATAATCTAGTACTTTGAATAAATATAGAAATAGATACTTTAAATAAAGCTTTAGAAGTAGTAATAACTTAGTTATTTAAAGATATCTAATAGTATCTAATAGCTTTCTAATTCTAGAAGCTAAAAAGATTAAAGATACACTATAAAGTATATAATTTAGAACTTTTAATGATAATAGAAGTTTTTTAGTACTAGCAGTAATATCTAGAGGATAATTAATATATAATTAGGATCCTAACAGATTATAGTAATCTATAGTATTTTATTACTATTAAGGCATTAAATAGGCGTCAGGCTTAATAAATAGAATATCTATTAGTATTTGATTTTAATATAGAATATTGTCTAGGATTAAAGAATCTTATAAATACGCTAAATCGTTATTTAAATTATATAGATAATATTAAAAAAGATATAATAACACTCCTAACTTTATAGAAAAAGCTATAGAAAGATTATTTTAGAAAATAAGAATAAAAACTAAACTCTTTAAATAACTAAATTATATCTATAAATGTATTAGCGTAAGTATAAAAGATTAAAGAGATGTCTTTTTCTATTAATAAAAAAAATTCCTATAGACTTAAAAAGAGAAATGCTTTTATAGATAAGAATATCACTACTAGTAATATAGAGAGTCTAGAACTTCTAGTATTATAGTTTCTAATAGCTAAAGCTATAGAGACTAAGATAGCCTATTTAAAAATAAAGCTCGATATAAAGAGTCTCCTTTAGATATATTAGCAAGAAGACGTTTTTATATAAAAGAAGTCGAAAGAACTTTATAAAGAATAGATTAAGGGTTTAGTATAGAGTATTAGAGAATATAATCTTTTTTAATATAAAGAGACTATATATATACTGTCTAATAAAGCCTTATAATTAGAAATTATAAAGAATAACTATAATAATATATAGAAAGGCCACTTTAAAAAAGCTTATATAGTAGTAGCTATCTATTAGAAATATTATTAGCTAGTATTAAAAGCTAATATAGATTACTATATCTATATCTATTCTATATATTAATAGATTAAAGTATATAGATACTAATAATATAGACTATTTAAGCTACTACTAGTTCTATTAAAACTATTTAAAATAGTGACTATAGATTTTATAACAGAATTATCACTTATAGAATAATAAGGGGCGACAGTTGATACTATATTAATTATTATTAATCTATTCTTAAAGTATATTATCTATCTGCTAATATAGAAAGTGTTATTAGCTAAAAGACTAACGAAGCTACTTATTAAAAATTTAATATAATAGATTATATTTTTGTAGTATATTATTTTAAATTAAAATAAGCTATTTATTAATAAATTTTAGTAAACTATATACTATTATCTAAAGATATAGTATTAACTATTAATAATAATCTATCTATAAATAGATAGATAGACTAAGTACTAAAACTAGTTTATAGAGCACTTTCTCTAATACTATATAAACTATAAATAGATAGACTAACTATAATAGATTTCACTAGCACAGAACGTATATAATAATAGTTAGTATAGTATTATAGAGTAATCTTTAATAGAAATCTTTATAAGATTCTAAAGAGATTTAAGAATAAATATATCTTAAGATATACTATTAAATTTAAAAAATAGAGAACCACAGGTTATAAATTAAATAAAAGAACTTTGTACCAAATAAGAAAGTATTTAAAAATATTTAAAAGAAACTAAAGAAGCTTAAATAAAGTACTATAATAAAGAAAAAATCTATTAAGAATTTAAGATTAAGAAATAAGTTATACTTTAAATAAAAAATATAGTCTTACTTTAATATAATAAAAAGCTAATTAATAGATATTTAGATCCCTTCTAAATATTAGATATATAGAGAATAAATATTTATAAGCTAGACTTTACTTTAAAATATAAAAAGATCTATCTAGTTTTCTATATCTTTTTATTAAAGCTACATTATACTAATACTAAGAATTATATATCTCTAGGATTAATACTAGTAGATAGCGAACCTAAGTATACTATATAGAAAATAGTTTAGAACCAGAAATAAGATAGAGGAATAAAGTATCTAATTCAATAGAAAGAATAGTTAAATAAAAAAGCTATCTAGGAATTAAAAGATATAATTAACTAGATTAAAGCTCTAGATATCTATCTAAAAAAAAAGATTAAAAAGTAAACTATTTTAGAACTATATTAGCGAATTAAGAAAAGTAGAGATAAAAGAACTTTTTATTAAAGGTCTAAAGGCTATATATATAATATAAGTAAGATATAAAAATAAAATAAATTTAAATTATCTAAAAATATCTAAACTATAAGCTTTATAAAGCACTATACTAGAACACTAGAATATTTATAAAAAGTTTTAAAAAGTAATAAAATATATTTTATATTAGACTTAAAGACTATAGTATTACTATATAAAAAAAGACTTTTTTAAATAAATCTATAGAAGTAAAGATAGTTATTAAGTGTATATTAAGCCTTATATAAGATATAATAGGACTTATATACTCTAGCTAGCAGATATATAAGTTTAGAATTAAATATAATGTTATAACTATTAAAGAGATCTCTATAACTAAAGATAGATAATTTGCACTATATATAGAGTGATATAGTTAGCCTATATAGAGTAACAACTTCTAATATAGAGCCACTAAAGAGGATAAAATATCTACTTAGAGATTACTAGATTAGAGGCAGAGAATTCACTATTATAATAGTAAACAAATCACCCTATTTAGTTATAATAGAAGTAGAACTATTTATATTAAATAAAGGCTTCGCTAAATAAGGCTTAGACTAATAATATATCGCTATATTTAATGTTTTGATAGTATTCTCTTAATTAATAGTACATTTTACTATTAGTATAATAGTCTATATAGCCTGATTAAGCTATTCTATAAAGATTTATTAAGTATTAATATCTGCAGTAATATATAAATAAATAAGATACTTATTAAGTAGCACTTGGCTATAGACTTCTTTATCTCTTTATAATAGGGATAAGATTTAAGACTAAGGTCTAGGTACTCTAGATTAGAATTAGTAACTAGTTATTAAAGATAGTGCTAGTAAAGTAAGAGATACACTTTTAAAAGACGTGTATAAAACTTATAAAGTAAGAGGGTTAATATACTAGGTAATAGAGATTTACCTTCTTCTTTATCGCTATTATTATTCTTATTGTTGTTATTATCTCTATTAGCTTTAGCAAAGAAGAGAGAGTGTATCTACTTTTTTTTTTTTATAGAGAGAGAAGTAGTAATGGACTTGCTTTTCTTCTTTATAAGTGACTTCTTTAATAACTACTTTTATATTGTAGAATGCAGTGCGCTAGTAGGTATATCACTAGTTAAATAAGTCGATCTAATATAGCTAGAGGCAGAGATATCTTTATCTAAAGAGGAAGTAACTAGCAATTCAGTTAAAAGGTAGCGAAAGATCTTCTTTTTTAAAGCTATTCTATAAATCATTAGCAAATAATGAACTAAGTAAATATTTAACTATATGTCGCAAACAATATAAAATAACTAGTAGAAGATACAATACTTATATTTAAATAAAATAGATAAACAAGAGAGCAAAGAAGAAATAGAAAAAACTAGAAACAAGGCTGATAGCAGTATAATAAACTATTTAGTGTTAAGAAAAAAAAAATAAATAATAGACTAATCTATAAATAATATATTAATAACATATATAGATAGGTCTCTATACTATATATACTGGTCTCTACAACAATAGCGTCTAAGTTTATTTACATCTCTTAAAAGAATCTACGCGAATACCACCAACGCAGATTCTCAGAAAAGGGGGGGTAATATAAGGCCGTGAAGCCTTTGGTGCGCACTATGTACTATACCTCGCTACACTAGCCTCACAGGGGGCTTGCCAAGCCACTAAACGGGAACACACACATATATCCTGACCTTCGCACAGGAGATGCCGAAAGTCAGCAATCAGTTTGACTACATAGCGAACCATAGCTTACCATCGAATCCCATTCTTGCCTGCTCTCTACATATTATCCTCACAATATCATTCAGTAAAAAAAGAAGAATCAATTAAAAAGCCCTATAGAGAAGATCAGTATAAATAAACCACTAGATGGTATATTAATAATCTTTTATTAAAAAATAAAGACTAATATACTTTAATATTTTAAGATAGTGGAAAAGATGCCTGTATTAACCATAAAGACTTAGATTAAGAATTAAACATTCTACAAAGAATATAGTTAGTAGAAATAACTAACTAATTATTATAAGAAATTTTAGAAACACTAAAGAACGTCTTAGAAATAAATAAATATAAATTAGAATTAACTAAGAAGTTTTTTAAAATTAAATATAAAGATAAAAAATATATTATAATAATCTTAGAATATAGTTATATAATTTTAAAACTAACTTATTAGGAAGATAAGAAATAAATTTAAAAATATTACATTACCTAGTATTATAAATTATATAAAAACTGGATATATTATAAATATAAAATCTATAGATAAAGAAACTTAAAACTTATTAAAGAATTTGAATATATCTTATAGATTAAAGAATTCTAACTATATAATGAAAAATTTAGATATATTAAATAATACTCTTACATATACTATCTTTAATATAGAGAATAATTATATAAGAAAGTACATTAGACATAATATTATAAACTAAAATATTTAATATATTATATATTAAAGTAATTATATAATTAGTTTTTAACGCTACCTTTAATAGTCTATCAATTAATGTATAACTATCTAAAGAATTTTAATAATTATTAGTATTATATCAAAGAAATCTGTTATCTATATTATAAAGATATTAATAAAGATATTTACTATATAGCTATATACCTCTACTATAAATAAAAGACGAAAAATAAGTATAAAGAATAGAAATTGCTTAAAGAATATTAATAATAATATATTAATCGACACCGAAAAAGTTATTATATAATTGTAACTACTATAAGTAAAGAAGAGATAGTAACGATTATATATAAAATAATTAATAAAAAATAAGTAAGATTACTTTTAGACTTAAAAATTTTAATAAATTTCATTAATAAAGCTTATATTAAAAAATATAGAATAAAAAATAAATCTATTAACTAATAATAAATAGTATAGAACTTTAAAGAAAAAATCACTATTAAAGAATACGCACAACAAGCAATAATAATACTAAAATTAAAAGAATATAAAGAAAATATAATAATAGATCTAAGCTTTTTTAAATAAAGAGATTTCAATATTATACTTAGAATAACTTGGTTCTAAAAATATAATCCTGATATTAACTAGACAAATAATACTATAATAGTCAATCTAAAGATGCTATAAACGAAAAACTTAAAGATATAGCCAGATTAATAGTTAAAGATAAAACTAATTAATAAGATTAACGAAATAAGTTAAGAATTTATATAAAAAAAACTAAAAAAACTATATAAAAAAGAATTAAAAGAAGTACTTAACTAATTACTAAAAAAATACTATAAATATATTAAATTATTTATAAAAAAAGAATATTAACTACTAATATACTTACTAAGATATAAAGTAATAATTAATTTAAAATTAGAAGCTAAGCTTAAGTAAGTTAAATAATAATAAAAATTACTACTAGAATTAAAAGTAAAAAAATAATTTATTATAGAATTTTATATAGCTAGATATATCTAAGAATTAAATGTATCTTACTTAGTATAAGATCTATTTATATTAAAAAAAGATAATATGCTATAAATAATACTTAATTATTAACTAGTGAACAACTAGACAATTAATAATATAAATAAGATATTATATTAAGAGCAAAAAAGAGATTTATTATAAAAAGTAAAACTTATAATAATATTTAATATTTAATAGAGATATTATAACTTATGAATAAAAAAAAAAGATATTTTAAAAATAGTATTTTTAATAGACTAAGGCCTATATAAATAGATAGTGACCTTAATAGGTCTTAAGAATTTATCTGTCTAGTTTATAAGGTATATAATATATATCCTAAAAAACTATCTAAATAATTTCATCGCCGTTTATTTTAATGATATTATTATATTCTTAAAAGATCTAAATGAATATAAAAAATATATATAAAAGGTTATAATAAAACTTATAAATATAGAATTAACTCTTAAAATTAAGAAGTATAAATTTAATATTACTTAAGTTAATTATTTAGGAATAGTTTATATAATAGATAGATTAGAAATACTAAAAAAAAAATTAAATAATATTTTTAAATAGCTAACTTTAATAAATATATATAATATATAATCTTTTCTTAGAGCTACTAGCTATATTTAATAATATCTAGAAAATTATACTAAGATAATAATACCACTAATAGAGTTAATAAGAAAAGATAAATCTTTTAATTAGATAATAAGTAGGCAATAGATCTTTAAATAAATTAAAGAATTTATTAGCTATATATTAATTTTATAACTTTATAACTAAGAATTATAGAGTATTATATAAATTAATATATTAGAATACGCTCTAAAAACTATTCTTAAATAAATTAATAATAAAGAAGAAATATAAATTATTATATTTTATTTAAGAAAATTCATAATAGCTAAAATAAATTATAATATATATAATTAAGAATTACTTATAATAGTATAAGTGTTTTGATAATAATAATATTATCTTTAAAAAATAAAGTATAAAATTATTATAAAAAGTGACTATTATAATCTAAAATATTTTATAATAATAAAAGAATTATCTAAACGATAAATATAATAGTATAAAGAATTATTAAAATTTAATTATAGAATTAAGTATATCTTAGAAAAGTAAAACATAGCTATAGATATATTAAATAGATAATTAGATTATGTGATTAGAATAGAACTACTAAAGATAAATATTCTAGAAGAAGAATCAGATATATTATAATATAATTATAATATAGTAATTGCTATAGCAATTAAAATTATAAATAATAATCTATTTTATTAATAGCTACGCAAGAAAACCATTAAGAATGAATAAATTTAAAAGAAATAAGATAACGAATAAGTAAGAAAGTAGAAAAAATTAATTATATAGAATAGATTAATTAGAGTACTGTAGAGTATAACTAAGAAAGTTATTTAATACTATTATAATCCTTTAATATAAGAACACTAGAGAATTAAAAGAATAATTAAATTTATTATTTAAATGTTCTACTTCTCTTATATCTAAAAAAGAGTTGAAAATTATATCTAAAACTATAATAAATATAATTAAAATAAAGTATTATATTATAAATTTTTTAAAAAAATATAAATATTAGAAATACTAGATAAAGCTTAGAAAAGTATTATTATTAATTTTATTTAAGGACTACTATAGTTTAAGGATCTAGTAATAAAAATTATTTATATTAATACTATAATAATAGTTAACTAACTTATAAAATATATTATTCTTAAACTAACACTAAGAAATATAATAGTAGAATAATATATAAAGCTTATATTATGAAAAGTCTTTATATAAATAGGATTATTAAATGAACTTATTACTGACTAAGATAAACTATTTATATTAAAATATTAGTAGATAATTATAAAAGTATATAGAATATAATATAAACTATTAACTATAAATTATTAATAGACTGATAGATAGTTTAAATAAATAATTTAATTAGTCAAATAATATTTTCGAAACTATTTAGATTAAGAATAAGATAATTAGATAGAATTACTACTAATAGTATAATTTATAATAAATAATATTGAAAATACTACTATAAAATAAGTTTTATATTTTATAAATCTTAAATAATATCTAAGAATAATATAGTCTGAAGTACTATAAGAAAGATTATTAAAAATAGTAATAGTGTAAGTTAAAAAACTATAAATATTTTATTAGATAATATTAAAAGATATAAAGTAGGTAGAAAGATAAATAAAGATCTATTATAATAGAAAGCGCGAGGACACGTTAATTCTTAAAAAAGAAGAGAGAGTCTATTTGTTATAATAAACTATTAGATAGAAAAATTTTAATATTTCTATAAAAAGATCAAGTAATAAACTTAATATAGTTAAATATAGATCTTTTAGAATTTAAAAAAAACTTACTAATAATAATTATAAACTCTGATTATTTATAAGAATAAAAGTGTATTTAGTATTTTATATTTTATTATTAGAATTAACCGAAAACCTAGAAAATGATGATAATAAAGTAAGTAAAGATGAATATAAAGTTAAAAGAATTCTAAAAAGAAAGTTAATAGATAGAAGAATTTTTTATTTAGTTAGTTAGAAAGAGTATAGATCTGAGTATAACTTATAAGAACTAATTAGGTATTTAAATTACTTTAAAAAGATTTAAATATTTTATTAGAAAGAAACTTAGAGAGGATATGATTAAATTTATTATTAGTTGATAATAGATACTTTTAAATAGTAGTAGTAATTATTTTATTTAATTTTTACTATTTAGTCTCTTGTTTCTATTTCTCTTTCTTTTTCTTTTCTAATTACTCTAACTCCTTTATTTCTTTTATATCTCTTATTATGAAATCGCTAGCGCATTTATAAAGCAGTTCGTCCTATATCTCTAGACGCTATAATTTCATAAACATCTCTTTTTTTTAAATATAAATCTGCTTTTAAGTTATAACTAGTTTCTATTACTCTTTATTAATAAATATTATAGGAGATTTAATATATTTTTGATTTAAACGAGCATACTTACTATAATGAAAAGAATTGATACACTTAATATAAGACTTATTAAGCTAAGCGTAATAAACATAAGAAACAACTATTTTAAAATCTTTCTCTACAAGGCGATAAGCTAGTTTATTTTTATAAACTTTTAAATCTTTAGCCAATATAGTTAGACTATCACTATAAGCATAGAAGAAAAATATAAAAGATAATTACCTTTAGATAAATAAGGGCAGCGCATGACTATTTATTAAGCTGTTGGGACACCAGCTTAGAAGGAAAAGATTATTAAAAGAATAAATAACTTATAGCTAATTATTAACACTTATATTAGCAGTTACTAAGAAATGCTATATAGACTATTAATATATAAATAATAAGTATAGGAGCTAATTTAAAGAGATTTAGTAAAGCTAAATATTTAGTAAGTTATAATAAGCTAGAAATAGCACTTCTAGATATAGAATTAGGAATTCTATATAAGGAAATAGTAATACTAGATATTAAAGTCTAGCTTTAATATTTATAACTATATAGGAATATTTATTTATTATTATATATCTAGCTTATTATATTTTATTTTTTATACTACAATAGTATACTACTATTAACTTTTTAATATACTTTATAGCCTATTATTATGATAGTACTTTACTTTATCACTTGATTACTTATATTATCATTCTCTCTTGTTTTCTGTTAGCAGAATATCTACCTACGATTCACATCTTGGTGACGAGTTGTTGAACCGTTTGACAGTCTCTTAGAGGGATATAGACTATTACTAGCCCTAGTAGCTTTCTTCTGTCGATAAAGACTTTTAGATATAATTTAGAGTATTTAAATAGTTATAAGCTATTAATTAAGATATAATTTAGGCTTCTATAGCGTCTAGTTATATATTAAAGTATTATTTAAAACTCTAAGCTAAGAAGGTTATATAAGCCTTAATAGTATCTAATTTTAAAAATATAGCTTTATAAGTACTAGTTATATACTCTAATAGGGCCTCTTCTATATCCTTATATATAGAATCAAATAAGGACTTTATTAGGAGACATTCTAGGCCCTTAAGGCTATATTCTTATAGTCTCTTCCCTAGGGTCTTAAGAGGGCTTTACAGTGGGATAGCGCTATCTAGAGAGAGAAGGGGGCCCTTAAAGTCGAGCTCCAGGTTAGAAAAGGTAGCCTCGTTCCAAGGGGCCGTTATAGTGATTATAGAAGGCACTAGTGATGCTGCTCCAGCTAGGGTGTCCTTATAGACCTTATTTAGGGGCACCTGGCCTGGCGCCTGCCCCCCAGGGTTTAGGGGGGCCTTATCAGGATTAGGGAGTCCAGGGGGCATGACGAAGCCCTGGATACCGTCAAAAAGCGTTGAATTTCAAAAAGTCAGATTTTGATTTTCCCAGCGGGTTTATATAAGGATTTTAGTATATAAAAACACTTATTTATTATTATATATTTAGTCTACTATATTTTATTTTTTATATAAATGAATATATACTTTATTTAGCTTATTAACTTTATTATTTATTTACTTTAATATATTGCTTTGTAATATACTTTAGCTTTTAACAACTCTTAGGATACTAAGTCGATGTTAGTTTATCGGCAGAATACTACCAACGTGTTACCGCTTTGGTAAAGAACGGTTGATATGTTTTGACAAATTCTAATCTAATTAAAAAGCGTTAATTTTTGTAAGTATATAATTTAATTAGAAGTAAATTTTTAACTAAAACCACTATTATATTAGGCTTCAAAGCCTTAAGAATCTATCTATTAAATTATAATAAAGCTCTTAACTCCTACTAGATTTGCTCTTAAAACTCTACTGTAAAACTACAAACACCTTTTAATTCTTAAAAAATGTTAAATCTCTTATTATATATCTCTTAAAGCGAACGCCAGGCTCAAAAGGTATTATACCAGCTTTCTTAGTTAATATCTCTCCTAAGGGAGGCCCATTTTATACTTTAAAAAACAGCGAAGGCCCTTAACTGTGTATATATTAAAAACACGCAGTAAGCAGATCTTATAAAGTATCAAGATTCTTAGCTTTAAGACTTTTAAATCCAGAAATCTAAAAAATAGATTAAGAAGAATCTAAATAAGACGTTTTTAAGTATTCTAAATATAAAAGCTGCTATAGAGAAGACTAAAGAAGAAGAGTAATTTTTAGAGTAAAAACAGGTGGAAGCGCAAGCTAAAAAAGCTTCAGAGGAAGCTTTAGAGCTTAATATTAATCATATGACATTTGAATTTTCTTAATATACAGATAATAATTGAAAATTGAGGTTTTTGTGTGTCTTGACGATTTTCTTGGGGGTGGCCGGTTGACGGGTTGGCCGGCTACTGGGTGGGTCATCTTTAGTATATGCAATAACGGGGTGCCCGCACCTTAATAATACTGTAAAACCTTGTTATAAGGGACAACATCCATAAAGAAACCTCGATATAAGTAACTAGACACCATACTAAAATTATAATTTATATATAAATTCTCTTAGCACCTAATCGTGCCACCCTGCCCACCCGTCGCTCCCGCTTTGGGTGCGCACCGTCTCAACAACGTTTTCGGCTCAACACCGATTTTTCGCGTTTTTCAATAATAACACCAATTTATCTATAAAAATGAAGTCTAATTAATATAAAATTAAGGAAGAAGTTATTACTAAGACTATAGAAGTCTATATAATTAATAAAAATTAAAAAATAATGATTTTAACGTGAAAATTTAATGTTTCTTATAACTAGCTCTAAAAATAATTTGCTAATTAAAAATCACATTATATATGTTAGCCTTTAAATAAATTACTAACTAATAATTAAAAAAGAGCTATTATATACTAAATTAGCTATCTTAATTAAATTAAAACATTTACCATTATAGATATATTAAGAAATTATATAAATTCTATCTTATAACAAAGCAATTCTAATAAAAATCTACCTTTATATATTAAGCTAAATTAGTTATATCACTTTATAGATTAACTTCTAAGTTAATATAAAAAAATTATACAAAAACTAATAGATTTAAAGCAACTCACAGCTAAGAGCTTTATAGATATTATAGTGTAATTTAACCGCTTTAAGAACACTATAAAGCAATATAAAATTAGTTTATTAAATCTATATAATATAAATAAGACTAGTTTCCAATTTAATCACAGTAAAAAAGAATATATTATTATTATAAATATAGTAAATAATACTAAAATTAAAAGTAATTATTTTTATAAATCTCTTACTATTATTAAATATATCTTTATATTAGAATAAATTATAGATCTAATTATAATTTTTACTAGTAAAGTATATATAGAAAAATAATATTTATAAAATAATCTTAAGAACAATTAATAAATTATAATAATACTAAATAGTTATATTTTTAATAAAATAATATTTAAATAATTTTAAAAATTTAAAATTTTTATTTAAAATTAGATTAGAAAGGGTTATTAATTATTTTTTATAGATAACTATACTTTTTATATTATCTATAAGTTTTTTAAATTTTATAATGATTATAAGATTATTTATATCGCTTTTCTATCTTATTCTATATATAAATTACAGTTTTTTAACGATATACTATTTTAGTAATATAAAAATCACTATATAAAAGTAATTAACTAATAAATCTAATTAAAAAGTATAGATTTTAATAAAATTAACTTTTTATATATATTTCGCGATATTTAGTTTTAAACTTTTACTTCTTAAATAATCCGCTTAGGATTTATAGACTGGGGAATTTATTTTTATAATCTAGAAATCATATTTAGTAAGATATATAAGGAATTAGATTTAAATAATAATTCTATATTAACTTTTTATAATAGAGATTTTATTCTAAACTTATTAACTAAAGTGTTAAAATCATTACTATATATAGCTTATAAACTATGTTAGAATATTCTAAAAGTATAGAAATTATTAAAGGAAATTAACGTCTTTTTATAAGATCTTAGTTTAATCCTTAACTGCTATCTAGATTAGATTTTTAACAGCAGCTTTATATAGATTAAACTTAACACTTAGCGAGATTTTAAGATAGAATTGCTTAGGCAACTTAATAGCTATAAAAATACTAAAAAAAATTATCATTAGATATAAGTAGATAGTATTCTTAGCATCAAAAATATAAATTATTATATAAAAGTAAGGAAAGTAAAAGAAATAAAGAAATCTATACATACTGTAGATTATAAAGCTAAAAAGCGTCGCGAAACAGCTAAGGAAAATTGATATAACAAACCTACTAGGGATTCTCTATTCGATTACTTTCTAAATCTGCGTCTGGAAGCTATTCAGGATTCAAGAGATACTTTATTTATTATAGATATATAAGGGGTGCAGGTGTAATTAATTAATTTCTTGAAGCTATATGCAAAAATCGGTGTTGAGCCGAAAACGTTGTTGAGACGGTGCGCACCCAAAGCGGGAGCGACGGGTGGGCAGGGTGGCACGATTAGTTATTAAACATTCTCAAATTTTTAATCTCGCCTACTATAAATCGGCCGTACCTGGCTATAAGGGAAACGTCTTTGTAAGGGACTGAGGTGCTGGTTTCTTTTATTCCCTTATAACCAGGTTTTACATTATTATGAACTGGTTGGATATCTGTTCAAGGTTGCGCTAATGCACCTGGCCGTGGATAGTTGTCAGCCAGCCACCTACTTCTACTGCATGGTTACACAGTGTGAAGGGTGAAAACTAATGTTCCCGTAATTTACAGGTAAGCCTCACAACTGTAATAGGAAATATTTTCCGTGGTCTTCGTGTTATTATTGAAAGGCTCGCCTCACCTTGAAAAACTGCTAACTACTATGGGACTGACTTCTCCCATGCAGTCCTCCTCGAACTTGTTTTAGTGTTTTTCCCGCGTCTTGTTTTCTCACAATCGGGTCTCATTGTCGCAATATTTTTACTAGCTATATTAGAACTTTTTCATCTGTAAGTGTAGTTTTTGAAAGGAGCCTACATCACTCACTCTTTGCGGTGTCAAGCAGCATCCACAACCTGCTGATGCAATATGGCTCCGACCATTCGACACCTGTTCCATTCGCGCGATTTTCAGCCAGGCGAGCCATCTGATTCTTTTCGAGCAGAATGGTCCGATCCATCCAACTACGCTTTCACCGTTCTTCTTTTGGTTGGAGGCGACCTAATCAACCGTGCTTTAGCCCAGATGGCTGGGGGCTGGGTTACGCCAGTGGCATTCTCATTCGGTAAGTGACAACGCAGTTAAGTACAAATAGGATGCATTAAAACTCAGATGTGTTGTACCTCTAGGCTGGGTATCTTACGCAACATCCGCGATCTGTTCCGCACTCGGTGAATATAGACTTATGCCCAGCGCAGACACTGGCTGCTGTCTCATCAATGGAAAGAATGGTTATGTTAGAGGTAACAACTCATGGGTTTTGGGCCGCATGATGAGGGATTACGAGTACTGGATGGGGGAGCAAGTTGCGGAAAAAACAGATGTTCTTCTCACGGCCCGGTGGAAGTTCGACCAGGAAATGGAAGCTGAACAATCCCCTGGGGTACATCATCAAATACCTCGTCCATCCCAGGCTGGTTTGGTTGTCAGCGTATGGAAGCCCAGCAAAACCCGCAAGCATGGGGAGCCCGGCCATGACCTTCTTCACTGGTCCGGGTTAGCGGTGACTGTTATCCAAATGGGGATTGCAGCTATCCCCCTGGGCCTCAACGGAGATTGGGGAGTGTTGATGATCACCGCTGCAGCTAGCATTCTCTGTTACACCACTGGCGCACTATCACAGTGGAAAGTGGAGAAATGGGCTTGTCGACATCTTGACTCCCGACAAAAGAAGAACTTTATTCTAACACGAGGCAACGGTGCTCAGCATGCGATTGCAATCGTCAGCGAGGGTCATGGTCTCGACTTGGAAGATCTCGCCACGGGGTTTGCGAACATTGATGCACCTACAATTACAGTTTTCGCACAGCTTGCTACTTTGTTCCTGGGCGTCCTGTGGATTGCATTGCTTATTACGGCGTCTGGACTACCACATGACTCATGGTATTTGATGGCAGTCGGAGGTGTAGGAATGCTCCAAAATATATTTGTCGCTGGTTGGAAACGTACACCGGCTGCATATGGTATACCCCTTGATTTTGTGGAAGTCATTGGAGAGGTTAAGGTGATGCAAACATTGATGGAAGTTGAGCGGAAGTATGAAAAATTAGGGAAAAGCATGATCGGCACCTTTTTCCCTGGAGATTTGAGGGAACATGAGGTTAAAGAATGGGCTTCGATTGCAGACGATTGGAAAGAAAAAAAGGCTAAATCGGAACATTTAAAGGGGGTGTTATAGTTTAAAAGTTAATAACAAGTTAATTCGTGCATGTTTTAGCTGCTGCTTGTGATATTCAACCTCTCATAAATTAGGATATGTTTAACTTAAAGAGACACCATTTCATGGTGAAGTGGTCGGTATCATAGGTATAGTGTTCTTCTTTGATAACGCACTTTGATCTGTGCATGAACTATGACATCTGTAGTAAATATAAAAGGCTGTACAATGTCTCCCCCATGGAGCTCTATATAATCTTATGCTTACGGTGGTTAAGTACGCTTCTATTGGCAATGTTAAAACAGCACTTGAGCGATTGAAGTTGTCGGTCGACGAAATAACGTAATGCAACATTGAAATAGCCCCTGGTTGCCCCTCACAACAAAAATATTCTCCATTCAACTGTGATCAAGTCATTTGTATCACTTAGTATCTGAGATATCCCCACGTTCCATGTCCAGATAATTAGTGCACCCAATTGCGTTGTCCTTAAATTGTCCATAAATAAACTGCGATCGTACTGGGTAAGTGGATGGCCTTTTTGTAGTTTATCTACAAAATGAGGGTGGTGAATATAATACCGTCCGTATGTCAATGCGTCATATTTGCGGGATTCGATCACGCTCCAGGAATTTGTGTTATCCCATCCATTTGCGGAGAAGAAAGGTGTATCACCGAATATTCGACGAAATTCGTATAAATTGACATTCGGAGGATCCCAACTTAGCAAAAATTCGTCTTTCTCCTCGTAGCTAAGAATTTGTTCGTAGCGCTGGAAAATAATGTAAGACTTCTGATTTGTTGGACGCGTCATTTTATGACTCATTGACTGGTTCAGTAAAGGTGACGGATGATAAAGACGGGTGTTTTTCCTTTGGCATTTCGCAAAGATGAACCCATGTTCCCATTCGATGTTCGCTCCCCGCTTGATTAAACAGCTCAAATGGTGAAAGGCGGATAGCAAGATTCTTGTTACCGACTGTGCTCGCAAGTTCTTCCATCGATTCCAGTACAAACAGACCTTCAAGTAACTCGTCGTGTTGATCTGTGTGGTTATTGATATGGGAGTTAAGAAATTGCTCCGGTAAGTTACCATTTCCGGCATGTAATTACACTCCATCGAACCCTAATTTAATAGCTGATTTGGCAGCTCCACAGGAGTCATGAATCGTTCTCTTAACGTGTGTCACAGACAGGCTTCTCTTCGCCGAATTATGTGAGTAGTGCTCTTCAGAAGAGTCCCGGATGCTAGCTGACGCTGAAAGTGCTGGGAGCCTGTCATCTGAGGGACGGTTTCTCGGCCAGCGTGCCAGAGCTGACAATATATGTGAACCTTCTTTTTTATGAACAGCATCGACAGCTTTCATCAAAGATCTTCTTGT
Organism: Talaromyces wortmannii; assembly: GCA_001939245.1. Lineage (NCBI taxonomy): Eukaryota > Fungi > Ascomycota > Eurotiomycetes > Eurotiales > Trichocomaceae > Talaromyces > Talaromyces wortmannii. Next base: position 22,310 of record MJVA01000043.1, read on the forward strand.
TTTTGAGTGAAAAGCCCTGGGACACACCCAAAAACCCTGGGACACACAGCATTCCATTGCTCTGGGGCTACGTCTTTTCATCGGTAATGTAAGTCAAGTTGAAAAATATGCTGGAGGTGGAAGGGTGGAGGATGTAAATGTAATCGAATTCTAAAGATTGGAAGAGTGGATTATGGAAATTATGGAAATGCATATACTAGAAAATTTCTAGATGCTTGTACAAGGGTCCCCCGGTTGATAGCGAAATGCCGTGGCAGCGCCGCAAAGCCAACTCTTAATTTCAAGTCCTCGAGGGCACGTACTAGCAACACTAGCTTATTACGACTGCTAAATTAAACAAAGACACGGAATGCTTTACGGTCATAATAATCTACGCCGCACGGTACTGGTCTTCTTAGTGTGTCGCTGATAGGAGAAATACCAATTATCACCAGTGATACTAGGACCGTTGGCTTTTGTTCTCAATTATGGGTTTTATAGAGTCCTCTGTCACCTTCTCGTTTACCTTAGCGGCCGTCTGCTCTGAAATTGGCTGCAGAGATCTAGGTAAGAAACGGCGATACCGGATGATGAACGTGCTATAATTCACCCTAACGGGCCGGTTCCAAACTTGTCACATCCGAAGGATATGCTTAAAACAGTGCTTCTCGTCACCAAATGTCTTTGTATTCCGGTCTGTTCCCTTGTTTTTGCACTCCGTGTGTTTTTCAGGTTTCGTTTCCAACAACAGCTTGGTCATGATAAATGTAAGCAATACTTAGCCTATGATTAATGACTTTATGGTTGACCAAGCTATACAGATTTTGGTTTCATAGCATTGGTATGTTTTTCCTTTTCTGAGGTAGCACCACTCTTGCTACCGGTTGATGCCTCAGGCCATACGATGGAGTCTGGGATTTGTTGCCAGAGCCATGACAACACCCATAGAAGTAGATCCTTTCCCACTTCACAGATATGTTTGTCTATACCTCATAGACTCCACATTCCATATATATATACGAGCTTCACCAACATTGGAATGCTGGTTGAAAAACTAAACAGGCCGGTTGGATAAATTAATCACTGAAAAATGTTCCAGAAGCTTCGAACATTGAAATCATTGCAATTAACAGTAGATATTACGAACCTAATATAAATGAATAGATACTGGGATTTTCTGGTAGATGAAAATTTCAATATAAATTGATATATTCTAGAAAAAATCACTAATATTGGAATTATAAACAAAAGGAAAGATAGCCAATCCATTGATGAGACGGACGGAAATCTCCGGCAAGAATAGCACCGCTAGCGTGGTTAAGACCGCTCCCGCTTTCCTTGAAAATAACAACCACATTGCTGCCGGTCTTCAGCAATCCTTCCTAGACAGTAGGATATAATACTTGATGCCGTCCCATGATTGTCATTATTAATTGACGACCTGAAACCATTGTGAAGTCGCTCCCGTTGGACCCTGTCCGGTCAGTGCCAGAAAGTTATTGTCGTCCATGTTTACCAAGCCCGGCCAGAAGATATTACCAGTCGCCGCTATAGTCGGGGAAGCGGTGTTCCATGTCGTACCATTGTCAACACTTGTCACGATGACCATCTCATCTGAACCGTCCTGGGACAGCGCCCTGCTCTGAAACGAAGTGACCAACGTACCTTGCACGTTAATAATTTGTGGAGCACCGGCGTTCCCACCATTTGGAGCTGTATATACTCTCCCTCTCTCACCCCAAGTAGAGCCATCGTCACTTGACCGAACGTAGTCGATGGAGTATATGCCCTTTCCTATCTCTGTATTTTCAAACACCATTCTGTAAGATGTCAGAATTATTGAAAAAAAAGAAAAGAAAAATAGGAAGAAGAAGAAGAAGAAAAAGAAGAAGAAGAAGAAAATTCCATCTGTCACTAACATCAGGTTCCCATTATTATCGAGGTTTGCCACACCGGCCATGCCGTCCCTAGTGTCATTTGCCTCATATGTAGACGCGAGAATACTGTCAGACCATGTCAGACCACTGTCTTGGGAAGTCTTCATTAAGATTTGCTGATCCAACACCGCGCTTTCAGAAGAGTAATACACTTGAAGATCTCCGTTCCCAGCGATACGCATAAATGGCTCCCATAATCCGTTCGAAAACGTCAATGCTGCTTGCCTCTCGTCTATATTCGATAGGAACGACCATGTCGCACCACCGTCATCAGAGTACGAGACAGTAATGCGGTAGTATGTCAAGCCATTTGGTTTGTCATGATTCCGATATGCGGAGAGAATACGTCCACTCGGCAGCTGCAGTGGAAAAGAGTTGCCAACCTCAGCCGTGTCTGTCGAATTCTCCACTACCGTTCCAATGCGGTTCCAGGTGGCACCTCCATCAGTTGACCTGGACATAGGTAGACTTCTTTCTGTGTCGGTGACGATCAGGTATGCCGCCAGAAGACTTCCGTCGCTCAGATGACAGACACGGACGTATTCTCCATTCGGGTCAATAGTGACCTGTTGGCCAGCAGCTTGTAAATTGGAAGGGAGGCGCTTTCTGATGGAAAACATTTTCTCAGTTGGAATCGAAGAAACAATGCTGCTGAAAGCTAAAAGGCTTAGTAAGGAAACAAATTTTAATGAAAACATCTTTTTCCTGTAACTATATGATCTTTGTTAAGAGGGATGCTTGATCAAATGTCTAGACGCTTCATTATAACCACTTTATCGAGTGATATATAATGGAAAGCTCTCTTACATCAATTGATATTTCAATTTTATTAGAGTATTAGAATCTAAAATGTGTCAGCAAATGTTTTTACTAGTAGGAATCAGCCCCGGCCACCTATCTTAGAAAATGTTGGTCAGCAAATAATCGGTTGCATCGCTGACTGCCAGGATACAAATATACGAGCGAATATGAAAATCTAGTTACTTAATTGTTTTATAGCATCTTAGGTAAGGGTAGAGTTATTATTATTTTAGTCCAATCGGCGGCTATTATTCTTCAACCTGAGGTACAGATGTATGCATAGATTACTCGTTAATTCTCTTAATAGCCGAATACGGATAAAGCCAAGACAATTCAACACTTTGCTACTACCTAAATATAAGTGATCAAGTCTACATCAGCAATTCGTCTTAAGTAAGTTAATTTATTTGAAGGAGTGCTTGCTTACTTGCTTGCTTAATTTTTGCCTGCCTACTGCTTATTTACTTATCTCTTGCTTCACCTTATTTCTTATTTAGTTATATTGTTCTTTTTTTCTATCCTGATCCTCACTGACATATATCTCTGATAGAAACTGATATTATTAGCGCGGTATGTAGTCTACATAAGACTGCTTCTATCGTAATCCCCGCCTGGACTCCGTCGGCTCCGAAATCCACGCTCGGGGCCGAGAACGACCACCACGTTTCTCTCTTGTCACCCGGAGTGCTTCACCACTTTCACGACCATGAACTGATGCGTCTCCAGGGGCCAGGATGCTTTCTTACAATCATCAAGGAGATAACCCAGTTCTTCATTTACCGAAAATATGAGATACATATGTATTTAATAAGGAGAGGTTTGTTCTTGGTGTTTTTATTAGATATGCCCTTGCTAGTCTTACTAGAGTAATACGTTTTTCATCATCATTGTTAAATTAAATAAGACCTCTACAGTTCTCGTCTTACAAGTCGCCGAATGCCGGAAATTTGAAGTCTACTTGTTTTCAGCTATCACAGTATCCCTAGATATCTCCCTATTAGGCCATTGTAACCAACGCAGCCAATACACATCTATGTTTCGAGAGATAGAGCGGATGAGTATTCCCCCACCATCACCCAGCAACCACAATTGACGTTGGTAATACAGCAGAACGGCGTAATGTGCAAGTATTATCAGTGCCTTGGGGCTAAGACGAGTCAATTGGTCCTTGAACTCTTTTTTCACCAATACGGGCCATCCAAGCATGCCCCTAATGTTATTTTCGTCCGTGCGATTCTCCCGATGGTAACGTAAAAGGCAGTCGAATATGTTTATTGCATGTTGGTTTGCTTCAACTGATGCCGAGTCCAACGGATCCAGTGGGTCCTCCAAAATGTGCATCAGGCGCTTTGACTCGGTCTCTTTAGCTTGATAATTGTCATCTTCGAGGAAACTTATGAGTGCATCCTTGCCGGCCTGTAATACTGGTTTCAAGGCCGAATAATCAGATAAAATGTGCCACTTTGAGCCCACAACGGCTCGCAGACCATGATACAAATTTATCGAGTTTACCAAGGATGCAACAAATGTCTCAAAATCCCCTTCGGCATTTCGTATAACGTTGCAGAAATGATGCGTTCCTAGGGCGGACGAGAATACGAAGAAAGGTATGCAGTTGTCCGATGTGATTTTTTCGCGAGCGATAGCAGCGTTGAATAATGTGATGGAACAGTTCTGTAACCGCATCGCTTGATTTTTGTAATACTCCTCTCGTGTGAGGAAAATTAGACTAAGATGTTGCGCTGACAATGCCAGCATCTCATACATGAGATAAGGAGCAGTGTCCGCGTTTTGAATCGCTATTGGAACGAACGTTTCTCGGCTGATACCAAAGCTTTCCCATTCTCCATTTACCAGATGATTGAAGAGGTCGAGGTGTGCCATATTAACCGTGTCTTCGTCTGTCTGCTCTGGCGACAGCAGCGGAAACGATATTTCGTTGTTAGTACGCTCCGGGGAACTTCGGCTGATTGACCTCTCGATTGCATCAAAGGCTGGTCTTCCTGCTCTGGCATTGCTCGATCTCACAAATTTGTCGGGGTAGAAACAATCGCGGTCTGTCGTCGAGCAATTGAGACATACTGGGTGTGTCTCGTCGCACTTTGCACCAAAAGCTTCGTTGAGCATCCTAGCTATGCAGTATCTCGGGTAGAGCACGCTACCTTCATATGCCGAGTTTTGCACTCTCTGCATCCATTTCTAGATTTTTTGTGTGGTCGCCGCGACATTGCTAGTGAACTGATGCTTTGTCGTCAACAATGGGTCTTGTTCAAGCGTGAGTGAACATGGCAGCCTGCATTCGGCGCTAACCCAATTCATGTCATAAGTTGCAATCTCCGATTGGCGTCATGGTGTCGGAGTTATTCTGGTTTAGGAATAGCGGCTTCGCGTGTTCCAAAGAGGGTAAATCCCGCTTCCCACCAGGTTGAGAGTGGTAGATCTAACCTAATTCTGGGCCAGCGATTTACGCCAGCTACAAACTCTACTATGCGATCAACTATGTCGATGATGTTTACATGTAGCTTGCGAGGACCAGTTTATTAATTTACCACATTTATATATCCAGTATCATCAATAAACTGATCGTTTCAAAACTGGCCTGAATCTTCCACAGGATTGAACGACGAACCCTTGAATGCCAACATTTGAATTGTCCCACATGTGCAGGTTTGTTTAGCACTACAAGATTTTAAGCCAGTAACGGATAAATTTAAAGGCGATTGATACCAGTTGACATATGTTGCCAATGTCAACTGGTCAACTGGTAGTTCCCATGTCTAGAAACCTCAATATTCATTTACACTACGTCAATTGATAAAGTCTAAACAAAGTAAATTAAACTCCAAATTATTATACATGTAGTTATCACAAGATTCAATACGCCGCTTTCAAAAACATGAAAAAAAAAGAATTCTATAATATGTATAAGGTAAATTGCTCCAACACCGTGCCACAGATCAAACTTAACAACATTATGCGGACGTCATGGAGAGCAGTTGCCCCTCTTCGGGTGATTTGTTTATCTGACGGCCCGCCACATTTGAGGCACTTCCCATGGCGAAACTGCCGTCTTGGGCAATGGGCCATTTATCTGGATTCAACCAAAAGCTCTCGTGATTGGGTTTCCCTGCAAAGATGCCCCCCAGGTCAAAAGGGTCAGCAAAGGTCTCCCATGTGGATCGCCGATCAATCCAGCCAGGGCCCAGGCGCTCGGTCTTTCCGTCCAAGTCTAGATAGCGAGTCTTTTGACGAGGCAAGAAGTGAGCTGTATGGAAAATGTTGAGCCAGAATGTAAAAAGAACCATTGGCGCTGCTTCAAAGGCGAAGATGTACCACTCGTGCGTTAAGACGTAGCCGCAATGCTCGGCGCATTTTTCAATATCGCTGAAAAGAGTAAAAGATTCAATGGCCCGACAAATACAGCGCACAATCACTAATGTCGATGTTCCATAAAGGGTTATAAAGAGTTTTTTAACATTCGGTGGAATGGCGGAGCCGCTGCGAAAGAAGCGGAAGTGAATAAGGCCGACCAGCGAGACCAGTAAAGATTCAACGACGGCCTGGAGAACGAGAGCCACGGCCATAAGGGTGCCACCGCTCTTAATACGCGACAAATCATCGCCTCCGGTAGCCATTTTGGCTGCTCCAGCGGCTGTTAAAGCCTCAACAAGAGCCCCCAAGTAGACAAAGGTGATTAGAACTCGGTTCGGGTTGAGAGGCGCGTACATCGGCAGATAGTTCATCAGACGGCCAACAATATTATACGCAGCAGCCGAGTAGACTGGGGGACCCGCATAGATGAAAACTGTCTGGACAATGTACAGATTGAGATTGTCGGTGTGGTAACTTGAGACAGTTCGGGCGATCCAGCCAACTAGGAAGACAAGGCCTCCCCAGGACATGAAGAAAGTAACCCTCCAGAAATTGTAGCGGCTAGATAAATAATCTTTAACAATGAGCTAGAGAAGGAGTCACCGGCTCACTCACAAGTTCTGATAGACATGTAGCAATAAAGACATGCCAATCAAAGCGGCAAACACTGCAGGAATCACATGGTTGGGTTGGAACAGATAGTAATTGGAAATATGGGTGGCCATTTTGGCAGCTGCAGGGTTGTTCTTGAAGCACCGGCGGCGTTACGATGTACAGGCTGGAAATATCTGCAATCATTGATCGAACAAGATTCGTTGTATATATACCAGAAATGGTTTGCAGGGCTGAAGGACACAGCGCGGCATCGCTCCCAGAGCGATCGTCTAGACCCACATTCCGCGTAGTTAGGCGAATAAGCGCAAAGCACAAAGCCCAATCGATGAGTTAACTTTAAACGCGACAGCGCCTTGCAGCTCCCATTGGCTGCATCGTATTAACTACGGGTCCGCGTCCCAAAACGGCAAGAACGGGCCGCGGAAAGGGCTACGACGGGAGCAGGGCTCGGGGCCGGGGCGGCGGGGCAGTGCGACTGCCACTGCCCCCCGTGATGTCATCTGCCGCCGGCCGCCCCCTCGCGCGCCCATTCGCCACGCATATGGAATAAATGGGCCGTTCGGCGCTACATGGGACCGAATCGGGCCTGGTGTGGACAAGCTTTAAAGCCAATCATCAAGAGCGCTCTGCAGATACACTATTGACCAGCAAGCTATAAGTATAGATCAATGAGTCTCTAGGCTTAATGCAAGTACTAACAGAAACATTTACCACTGTGTCCTTTATGCCACTGTAAACCAGGCCTGATTCGCATTTACCACTCAACATTGAACTCACCTACCGCAAACATGTCGGCAATACTTGACAAGAAAAGTGAAAAAGACTTGGTATGTTCAATTGAGAGATATACTAGATGCTATTAGAAGCTCAACGACACCAGCCTAACCAATTGACATGGGTAAGCAGCATCGAACCAGCCATGACGAGCCCGAACAACCACTGCCACCTTATTCAAACTTCGATACCCAAGGCCAACAGGCTGCCAACTTCAAGTTTCCGCCTCAACCATATCATGGGCAAGCACCGTGCTGCACACTCCGACTTCAAGACACCAACTGGTTGTGTAGCAACTTTCACATAAGCGATATGAACAACCCAGACACGCCTCTCTATACTGTGAAAGCTAAGGTTAGGAAACCACACATGATCCTCAAGGCAACATCGTCGCCGGATACCGAGCTGGCCACGGTTGAATTCAACACCATACGGCCTAAGGTGGACGTGTTCATCCACGGGGAAAAGCTCACGATTTCCATGAAGAAGTTTTCTTATACTGCCACGTACCAGTCCGCTGCGCTGCAAAAAACATTGACGTGGAAGAGCAATAGTCACTGGAAGACATTTGATTTAGATTGCGTCGATGAGAACTGCATGCTCCTTGTGAAGATATCGTCGGCATACTACAGTTGCAAACGAGGTTCTCAGATCCAGTTGTTTGGGAAGACGGTGGAGAATAACTCGGTTCTCATGAGTGAGCTCATAGCGACGGGGCTAGCAATGGCCCAGTACATCAACCTCATGGCCAGTACGACTGTTGCTGCGGTTTCTACATGACGATGTCTTTTCTTTGCAATAATCAGTGCTGGGTTGCTGTTCTTTTTCTGATCTTTCTGTTGGGGGCTATCTGTATTTTTTTAAGGATTTCTTGGCGTTGCCACACTGATCGACATGATTGGACAACGTCATTGTCTGAGCTTCATTTTTAAGCATAGTTTTCTCGCCGGTTGGTTCCAGTTTGGGGTTTAGCGTGCTTCTAGACTATTCAGCTTTCCTCCATCACAGCCGCACATGTCAGCACCATCATCATACTTTGTCATTTCCCATCATACCTGGCTATATGTACACAACAATTCTTTACGACTTAATGACTCAACTACTACTGGTTTGAAATTTTTCGGACTGCGCTCTTTCTGTACTTGAATAACGAGGACAACAACATCCGCTCGTATTTTACTTTCTGCAACGGCAATAGAACTCCAGACCCCCTTTCGAAAATGCCAGGAGTACCCACAGGCCGTGCCTGTGAGGGTTGTCGCAAGCAAAAGAAAAAGGTATAATTGCGGCTGTTATTTCTAATCCGACTCCTGTTTACTGACACAATCCCAGTGCGATGAGAAAAAACCGGCATGCTCGCGATGCCTGCGATTGAACATACCGTGCGTCGGTTCAGGGGAGCGGAGGTTCAAATTTAAAGAAGAACGCCGTTTTACTAAGAGCCCGGAAACCGACGACGACGGTCAGATTATCACAAAACAAGAAGCTCGTGAATTTACAGCGACAGCCGCCGCCGTGTCAGCGGCTGAACGAGCAGCTAGAACCATCTTCCTGCCCCCCTCGAACGAATTGACTTTCCTGACTAGCGTCTTTGTCCAAACGCTCAAACCTTCTACTGACTTGAGATACAACCTGGTTTGGAACTATGGCGGATTTCTAGCCGAGGTTCCTCAGAGACTAGGTGCGAACGAAGCGCTGGACGCGTCCGTTTACGCTGTCTGTGCCGCCCACTCCAGCTTTTGTCTCTACAAAGATATCTCAGTCGAAGCATTAACGAAATATTCCCACGCCCTTCGCATGCTAAGGGTTTGCTTGGACGACCCTGTAAAGGCTTCGACTCCCGAGACTCTCTGCGCAGTTCTGATGCTATTGATATGCCAGGTAAGCAATCGCCCGTCGCATGAACCAAAAAGCATACTCACCAATTACTGTCGACCAGGCCTTCATTGGCACAGGCGGGAGCTCTTTCACAGGACATTGCGAAGGAGCAGCGAAAATACTCAAAGCCCGACAATATACTGCCCCTCAAAACGACTTTGAAGCCAAACTAGTCCTTTCTCTACGCGGTCCCGTTGTACGTGTATTCCAGCTCTCTTTTATCTCATGGGTTTCCTGTTTATACGCTGACAAATTAACAGCTCTTCGAGGCCCTGTGGAACGATAGAATCGATTTAACGCCAAATGAATGGGAAAGCCTCGTCGGTAGCCACTACGATTCACATGTCCCAGAAGGTCGCTTAATGTTCATGTTCTCGCGTGTTCCATGCTTGATGCAGCAGGCACGAATTGCAAAGAATGAATATGAGATTTCAGCCCTTTTCGAGGAAGTAAGACCCATTTACGAAGCCTCGAAAAAAATTGTGGATATAATGCAGTCCAACTACGATGAAGTCAACGCGATCCCTGCTCACAGCCGCTCTCGGTTTCTTCACGCAAATCATCAACGCATATATTCCCTAGGTTTAGTCATTGTCACGGTCTTCAATTGCATGTTAAAAGCATTGGATCCAGGGAATCTCAGATACAAGTCCGAATCGATGGACTTGGTGAATAAGATTCTCAATTTATGTGACGAGTCTCATGACTATAGACCGCTGGGAGCGAGTGTTAATATTCTTGCTCTCATGACAGCATGGGTAGCAAACACAGATCCCATAACGAAATGCGTTATAGAGGCTGCGATAGCCGACTATCAGAGCGATTATCCAGTCCGAACTTTGGAAGGAATGTCTGAATCTTTACGAATTATAGACAGTCAGTTGAGGCTTTTTGCTTTAACAACGTGAAGAATTAGTCAACTCCCGACCCACTACATGAGTATTGATTAGTACCTATATGCCACTTCCCAATTGTCAAGGCTCCATTCGCACTATTTTATACCATCTTACATGTTCATAACTTTATTATTTTGTATCTACTATATATTCTTTTCTCAATCATATTCCTTCCAATTTCTACCCAGGTTACAACAGGGCACTGCTTTCAACATTTTCTTATAATCTTGTGTACTGTCTAACGCAAATCGGCATGTTAATCGTTAGCTAACCGTCCCGACTTGGCCTATAATTGGAACGGGGAGAGGTTGCTGCCAGCGATATATGCCGCTAGGCCATGGTTAGTGACATCGTCCGCAAAAGCGCCGCCTGCTCAGTACCTCCGTTTCCTGAGCAGACATCAATCCTCGTTAACTGACACATCTCACAAATGTCCTTATACCGATTGTGATATCAAGGATCATGTTTTTGAATAGAGCAAGGCGTTTCGCAAGGAAATATCACTTGTATCGCACTCCCACCAATTAAGGGGCCTTGAAGCCGTGCATGATTGCCGAAGCCCGGAAGACAACAATTAAATCCGACACGGGCTTGTCTAGTTGGAGTCGGTGCTTTAAGTTCTTAGACGGTAGAAGGTGATCAGGAAGTAGTCCAGGAGTGACAATGAAACGAATGGATAAGTGTAATCGAAACTAAAGTCGGGAATCTGCACTTATGCTAACCAGCTTTTTCGTTTTTTTCCTTCTTTTTGGGAATTGCCCATTCATTTCATGTCGTCCTCCGGCCACATTTCATGAGTTGAGGAAAAAGGCTGATTTGAGATATTTCGCAACAAGCTAGCCGCAGTGTCGTTCATTATATTAGTGTCAAGAATAATTGAAAGGCCTGGGGCATAGACAGAATTGTCATTATTGTGCCATCCGTTCTTTGAGTGTTGCCATATGCGTTGTTCCAAAACTTCCTTGATAACAACAACGCCGCCGTTGTTACCTCTTTTAAGGACACGATCCAGCCAGTTCTGCACTAGAGAGATGTCGCTTTCGTTGCATACCATGGCACCAATGACCGCTAGGGGCCATAAAAAAAACTTACCCCATGTTCTGTTAATTTCACTTTCCGTGGCTATGAGAAGTTTTCTAGCCTCATCGAGGGTGTATTCCATTTCGGCGTTGCACGACAGCAGTCCAGACTTTCGTTGACAGTGATTCTCCCCAGAGGAGATAAAGTAAAGAAACAATAGGCGAATCGCGGTCGCATACAGCCTTCCAATCCATCTCCGTGGATCCCCGTAATATGTGCAAAGCGTGTCAAGAGCGGAGTGCATCTGGCTAACATCATGGTAAAGTGACCATGCAAGCATACAATTGTCCTGGGAGGAAGGACTGGCTGTGCGCACAAGCCTAATTCCTTGCATGAGAGCCAGGAACATATTATATGGAGCACCAAGCACGGGAGATTGAAAAGATGGTACCGGTGAGTTGGCATTTTCTCGGTCGTTTGCACCGCTTGACCATGGAGACAGGGGGCTTTGGAATTTTTCCAGAACCGCAAAGGTATCATTCACAAGATCGGGCCGGCAATCGAATAGAGTAGTCGCAGCGCTGTGATAAATATAAGACTCCACACACATGCGTTCCCAAATGAGTTCTGCGGTGGAAACATGTTCGGGGTTCATGGGTTCGCGTAATAGCAAGATCCTGCGCAAGGCAGCAGCGTGTATTGCGCTGTGTTCACGTCCCCGCGCACAAGATTTCTAAGCCAAAAATCAATTTCCAACCTACAAATGTACGGAAGGGTTGATTCTGACCTCAAAAACACATAGCCAGATCACGGTCGCCAGGAGGTGATCCTCATTTCCGGTTAGAGATTTACTGGCTATTCCTGCCGATATCTCAGACATTGCCATCATATAAAGCCTCCGTGCCGTGTCCTCCTGATTATCTGCACCCTTAGAAAGATCAATCGTGGCACAAGCTGCAACCGCATTGAGAAGGGAGGTTGAGTCCAAGCACATATAACACAAGTAGGAGAGGTCTACGGTCGACTTGCCATCCGCAGCCCGGTGATATTGAGAAGGGAGGAATTGAATCAAACAGTAATCAATTAGAAGAGAGTCTCGTCCTTCAAAAATGGTGTGAAATTGTTTGACACTGCTCGTTAGTAGCGGCAAAGGGGGATGCTGGGGGAGAGGCTCTTCTAATTCAGCCGCCACAGGACGATTGGAAGCGATCGTTTTACAATGGCGCCGACGACGCCCATCGATGCGTTCTATCGTTGGCCACTGGCAACAAATTCCATTGCGTCGACATGCGACGCAGGCAGGCTTCTCCTCGCCGCACTTTTTCCGACGTCGTCGGCCTGGAAGAATCAGTGTGTGGTCATCAAAGGGTTCATGGCCCAGAAAAGAGCGTACAAGGTAAGCATCCGGTGAGGGTTCTCAGCTTCGCGACCATGTTGTCAAGAGGAGAAGGCTGTTGTCATCTTTGTTCACGCGAGTCTGGGCAGAAGAGGAAAGAAAGAAAGAAAGGTCGACGGTGAGTGGAGGCGCGCAATTGTGTTTTATTGGCCCGTTGTCCGATGCAAGCAACTGAACCAATCGCGGGCAAGAATTTGTTCGTAAGCCGAGGACCAAATACATTGGTATTTTTTCTCATAATTGGCTGAATGGGCCACTTATAACGCTAGTATTGAAATACCTGGTATCAGAAGGCAGCAACAAGCATGCCAGCGCGCCTTTACTCTGGAAGCATGATAGGTAACAATACTATCAGCCGGTGGTAAATACGCTCGTCATACTAATTGAATAGTTACGTATCGCATGTGTGATTAATATGCGTTGAAATAATTTCTCCATTGACCCAGGTGCCAATTCCACCACGCCGTCCAAATGTTCCCTCCAGGAGACGCAAGCCATTGACATAACAAATATAGATGAGTTAATGATGATGCAAGATTCGTATAGGTTATTGATTCATTCAACATCAATAGTGGTCCACATCTCGAAGACAATGCCTAACTATTTTATTGATTTATACCAAAATCATTTTGCTGACACTGGTAAAACATTGATATAACTCCAGATATTCAGCACAAAGCCTATTAATTGTTTCGGTATCTCGTGCACACTCTTCAACGTAAAACAATCGACTTACAAAGAACAGAAATCGGTTTTCACACTGTGTCAAAAAGACGCTTCAAATGTTCTGGAACAATATGCGGAGTGGGCCCTCATGACGTCAAAGGGCCTGCCCCGCAAAAGCTTGATTGTTGCTGATAACCAGCCTGTATATCTGGCTAATTTCTTTATGTTCGTTCAATTTCTTTCTTGTCTTTGGTTGCTTCGTACTGTGAAATTTTGTGTTAAACTTCCTCACAACGCCTCTCAATCGAAGATGGCATTCGACCAACTTTACGAATTAGCTCGAAGTGATACGAGTGTGACTTCAGAATTGGCCAAGAATCCCGAAGAGTCGCCCGGGGAAATTGCACGCAAGCTGTACAGTCATATCACAAGTGAAATTGATATCAATAACCTCCAGTCACCCTCAAAAGAACCAGGAAATGTCACAGATCTCCAAAGAGCTTTTGAGTGTGGGAAATGGGGTGACCGACGCCCAAGCGATCTATTCTTGAAGGTGGGTTAAACCTAGGCTCATGCCCTCCAATAAAGCCCACCACGACAAATTTAATTCTTTCTCACTGAAAAAAGTGCTACTACAACGCGATGACATCACTTGAACATAGACCTTTGGCGGGACAAGTTTCCCCCTCGTTGATGGGTAGCCACGGACTCGTTCCTCTAACCATCATCTCAACATTGCCAGATATCAACCGGCACACTGCCAATTGCATTGTTCGAGCACAGAAAGAGGTTTTTCTAGCAACAAACTTTTGGATATACTCTGACGCATCTTTGATAATTACGAATGCTCTACGCGAATTATCTAAACGTGCGGGAGAACGTGGGGATAAAGTAGTGGTTAAGATTATATATGACCGTGGTAGCATAAAACAGGTAAGTTCTACCACCACTCGGTTTACACAGTATATGAAGAACTGCGCTGATATCGAGGTAGCTATATGACAACCACCAGCATGTACCACCTAGCGAGTGGACTGGATCAAAAGTTAAACTGCCTGCACCGGAAGAGATACCGAATATAGAGATGGAAGTTATGAACTATCATCGCCCAATTCTCGGTACATTTCATGCAAAACTATGTGTTATCGATAGGGAGATAGGCTTGCTTCAAAGTAACAACGTGCAGGATAACGACAATCTCGAGATGATGAGTCATCTTGAAGGCCCCATCGTGGATGCCTTGTACGACATGTTGCTTATCTCATGGAATAAACACATGAGACCGCCATTGCCATTTATTCAGAATTCTGCGAAAAGGGTTTCTTCTACGGTGGAGAACCTTCCGCCGTCGTTAAAGAACTCGTTATCTGACGATTTCTTGATCCTTCGCCCTGAACAAGACATACTGCCTGAATGTACTAGCAAAGATCCAAAGTATGACCTTGATATTTACATGGAAACAAGACGGGTAAATAGTCAATTAAACCCACGCCGTGGTGAGACAAGACAGGAATCTACCGCTCGTCATCTAGGTATGACCTGTTTTACGAGACGTTTGCACTCCGAACGGGGAGTTTGTTTTTTATCTAACTTATATAGACAAAAGAACGCTTTCCGGTAAGGTAATAACCGAAGATATATTACCAACAAGCCAAGGCCCCGAAATCACTGAAGAAAACCTCATGATTCCATACATCTTAACCCCCCAACATGACCCAGTCCCAATGGCACTCGTTTGTCGAGAACCCAACGGCAGTATGTTTTGCTTTCCTAGAAATATTTTTCATTTCTCAAGGATACTGATCCGTTGCTTCAGTGCCTCACAATTCTAACTACCCAGTTCCACAAAATGCAGCGTGGCTTGCTGCCATCAACAACGCTGAGAGCTCCATCTTCATACAGACTCCAAACATGAATGCCGGACCTATAATTGACGCTCTTTTAACTGCAGTGCGTCGTGGTATTGTGGTTACTGCAAATTTGACGCTAGGATACAATGATGGCGGAGAACTGTTACCAGGCCAGAATGGTACAAACGAAATGGTGGCGCATAGATTATACTCGGCGCTCGAATCAGACGAGGAGAAGTCAAGGTTGAAAATCTACCACTACATTGCAAAGGACCAGAAAGTGCCCATCCATAATAAGTGGAAACATCGCAGTAGCCACGTCAAGTTGATGATTGTCGATGAGGCAATTGCTATTCAGGGTAGGCTGTCACAAAGATTATCCTCCCAACCAAGTCAACGGTGTTATTAACAAAAAAACCACCAGGAAATGGAAATTTAGATACCCAGTCATACTATCATTCTACGGAAGTTAATGTTTTAATCGACTCTCCTGTTATCTGCAAGGCATGGCGCTCCGCTATCGAACAAAATCAAAATACCAGCGAATACGGTCTGGTCAGCACCACGGATGGATGTTGGCACCATCCGCAGACTGGTTCTATACCAGAGGGCTCTATTGGCCCTGATCCCGGTTGCTTTAGTTGGGCCAAGGGGGCCATTGGGGCGGTGCAACGTGTTCGTGGTATAGGCGGGTTTTAGAACAGTTTAGGATCATAAAGCACGCTGAAATTTACGAAAATCGCTGTCTGGATTGGCACGAATGGCGATCGTTTCCCCCTATGTACTTGAGTGTTTCTCGAAATCGTCGAATCTACGCACCAGGTGGCTTGATTTTTTGAGATTTTCGAAATCTTAATGGATGCGTTGGTTTTTTCTGTTTGTAACAACCACAAATACTTTCCTTGGTCAAGTTTCTGGCCGTAGTAACTTATAGTTTGAACAACAGTGCATTATTTTATCATCCACATCCATATACAAGGGTTTTGAAGCCCCTATGTCTGGGAACCAGTCGTAACGCGATACGTGTTTGAGGAATGCAACACAGGAATGCAACGCGTGTACTAACGCAAACATAGAGAATGTGCAGCTACCAATCCTTCACAGTTATAACTAGCCTTGGAAACAATATCTTAAATTACATCCTCCACAAGGTGTATTCTTCGTCAACATATTCTTCATTCTACTGGTTACGCAAAATGCGGTCCTCATTCGTCGTTTTCACCCTGGTCGCCCTCACTTGCAGTGGACTCGCCGACAAAACTTGCACGCCCAGCTTTGACTATTGCGCCGAGACTCTTATTAAATCAAAAGGTATGAAAAGTCAAGATTTTTCGCTATACTTATTGCTCCTTCCATGCCCTGACTCCAAATACTAGGGTTCACTGAAGACGATGTGGAAAAGGCGCTTCAGGGAACGGGATATGAAAATGAAGACCTGAACAATGTCCTTCTTCACTGCACAAACCCTGGTCAGGTTGGACATGCCAAACTCTGTCCTAGTGGTTGCCACGAGCCCGCAAGCGAGGGCAGCCATGAGTGTTAAATGTCCATACGCCAACCCGCCTCAGGCTACAAGTCGAAAGCAATGTCATCTATTCAAAGGCTGTGATGGCACAATATTTGTCTCACGCATAGTGAGAGCTCTCGTCGAATTAGTTGGATGTATTCGCCAATGTGGGATAAAAATAATGTACTTTTTCTGTCAAAATTAACGCCATGTACCTGTTGATGCAAAACGCTTGTTACTATACATCATAGAATCCAAGATCATACATAAATTGATTTGACCCGCTATGATATTCTGCCATTTCTTGAGTTGAAGAAAGTTCGTCAATTAGGTCTTCGATGGTTTTCGGGTTGTCTAGCTCTCCGAATATCGCTTGAGAACCAACAGTGCTCATCAGCATGTTCGTGCTATTTCGCGTGGCGCTTAGCCTCTGGTCGCCCCAAGTGTAATTTGATCTCTCAGTCGATCTTATAGAAGAGGCATGGCTGTGAAGGTCTAGTATGCCATTCCACGAACAGTGTTTGAATGACTGAAGATATGACTGTTTCAGCCTGGATGGGTTTTCTTGTAGGTTTGTTCTGACGTTGTTAGAGTCGAGGTCGGATTGGGCACTAGCTTGTAAATAAGAGAGAACAACGTCAAACATAATTCCCAGGTTTGCCACGGGAAGAGACATGAGTGGGATTTGTTGTTCTCTGCTGAGAGATGTAGGAGTAAAATCAAAATTGCAATGTTTGGGAAGACCAAAAATCCATGTTTCAAGATTAGAAGAAACCCTTGGAGTAAATCCACGTGAAGATAGCTGCGATTCATATATGCAGTCATTCAAAATCATTAAGAGTTTCACGTATTCCTTGAAAATACTAAGACTTCGTAATGGTTGCTGTTCTCCCGGCCACTGTTCCCATTCCTCTTGGCCTTGCGTGTCAAATTCCAACAGCGGACGAACATCCTTGCTACGTAGATGAGGCACAAAGTTCATGCGAGCAGCAGCCAGCGTGTCCATGACAAAGGCACTCAGAATGAATAGAGAGTGTCTGGAAGGTCGAAGAGGCAGGTCATTCTGTCTTGTCATGAGACCAGCTCGGATAGCATTGCCAATAAGAATGGAAGCTGTCTCCCATTTATTCTCAGACATATCTAGCATTGCCAGAAGCACCAGGGCAGGTACAAAATCCGCGTGGTTTGTAGCGTCATCAAATGATACCAGACTCAGAGCGCGTTTGTAATATGAACGTGATAAATGTAGATCGCTTGCGCATGTGGCTCTATAATGGGTATTTGATGACAAGGCCAACACTGCCCACATCAGCGCCATCTCCGGTAGCGTGCAGCCCGAATTGTCTTTATATAAGCTTATTATTCTGACAACCTCAGTTTTGGGAACAATTGGAAGCCATGAGTTTGTATACCGACTATGTGTGTCGAGCAATGACCAAGCATCGATTGGGATGGAGGGCTGCGGCTGGAATGCGCCATGGGGATGCACCATTAGATGCATAGAGGGCTCTTCCATAATATTTTCAGAGACTCTTGAAGTATTTTCATGTCCATGCTCTGAAGGTTCGACCAATAATTCGTTGGGCTGCCGAGGTTGATCCAGGTCAGCACCTAATAAGTCAATGTTCGTCCAGCTGCCTAAGTTGACAGGCTCCGTGTCTTTGCCTCCAGTTCCGTTTTGCGGTGAAGGCTTATCTCCCTTCTCTATTCCCAGGACTATCTCATCAATTTCTTGTCGCACGGTGCTTCTTGCCCACGATTGCCGTAGCCCGTCGCCAGAAGAAACATAACGGCTGGAAAGCGTGACTTTCTCGTCTTCATCCCAAACAACATGTGCATCTTGCAGTAGTTTTAGAGCAGTCTGCATACTTCCCGGAACCACTTCAAATACCAGGCCCCATAAAGCTTCCAGAATACGGACATAGCCTGTCGGAAGACCACGCTTCTTTGTGCCCGTCCCATAAGTGCAGTCATGTCCACCCAGGCTGCATGCACGACAAGTTGGACGTATCCCGTCACATCGAAGCTTTTTCAAGCGGCACAAATCACATGCTCGTGAGATTCTCCTTGTCGGCATTTTGACGTTGCCTATGATTGTATGTGTTGCATCGGATGTGCTATTCCGTTGTCTCTTTGAGGGTTCTCTTAGCAGTCGAGAATTTTTCTCTCTTCCACGAGAGACCCGGGACGATTGAAGCGATGCCATCTTTCAATAATAGTAAAAGTGATTTGATACGCAGATGCCATGAAGTGGTGACAATAATTGATGAATTGAATTGCCTTTGGGAGTTGTGGCTCTTAGTGGAGCCTCCGGAGTTGTGCAATTCCGGCTGTCCCACGCTGCTCACTAAGCATGTTGGTTGTGATTCCAATTGTTTTCTCGACAAAAGTAGGGCATACAACACCGTTGAAACACCCCTATCGCATATTTTTATGGTATTATGCAAGCGCACGAGGTGTCTAGATTCCGAAGACATCCCATATGGCGTTGAAATCCCTGGGTAGATTCGCGAGTGGATCTTCTATCGTGCTCATCGGTCCCCATGGCGCTGGCAAGTCGAGCCTGGCAACCATCGCATCGAGCTCTTTAGGCCTGAAGCCTGTCGATATCGAGGAAATATTTCGTCGCAGACATGGTGTTTCGCTTGCTGTATACGTGCGGCAGAATGAGAATGCCGAATGCAGTCCAACAGATTTGGAAATCATCCGGCGGATATTTGAACAGAATGCCGAAAATGCAGTGATCGTCTGGCCATCAGGCTGCGTCGGAAAATTTGCATATGCTGTGCTTGAAGAATATGCTCAAAAATATTCCATAATCTTCGTGGAGCGTAGCGCAAGGGGGATACAACAGTATCTGAAAGTATCTGATTTGGCCAGGATCAAACAAGTAGTGGATCTTGAGAATCGTGTCTACCGAGCCTCGTCGCACTATGAATTCTTTAATCTGGATGAAGAAGACCTTTTGAGCTCTTCAGCGATAAATTACGATTCTAGCATGGCTAGGTCTCCTCGTCCTTTGCGGCTGAAACGAATGGAAGAGAGCTTTGTGCGGTTTTTGAAAAATATCCTGCAAATTGCACCTCGTCCTGCGCGGAAAGTAGATGGGCTGGAAATTCCCTTGTCGAGATCTCCCCGGACTTATCTCCTGAATTTACCGCTGTCACAAATCAGCAGTGCTGATTTTGATATACAATCGCTGGACTGCGGCGCCGACGCTTGCCAGCTCGAAGTTAATCTCGCTGAGTTCCAAGGACTTCCAGTGCTGGATATCACGAGTAAAATCGGCGTAGCTTATGCTATTTTAACTCGTTTTTTTGACGGGCCTGTCGTTTATCACCTTCATTGCCATTCGTCCTTTTCTCAATATGAACATCTATATGTCGACTTGTTACGCCATGGTCCCCGAATTGGTGTTGATTATATGACTCTGGACTTAAAGCTTGGCTCAAACAAAATATCCAACTTGCTGCCATTCCGACGTTTTCCAAAAATTTTAGGAGTCTACCATGACTATGACCCTGGGTATGATGGCTGGTCGACTAAAAAGCGCTGGGAGATATATGAGCAAGCTACCACCATCCCCGGTCTTGATGGGATACGTCTCACGCAAGTTGCAAATTCTATTGAAGATAACTCCGCTGTTATAGCTTTCAAGGTTGCAGCTAATCGATCGGGACTACGCCAACCACTTCTTATAGCATATAACACAGGGCCATTAGGGCGGTGGTCGCGATGCGAGAACGAAATACTAACTCCAGTGCCAACTTCTGACTCGAAATACTCTGGCAGCGAACTGTCAATACAATCAATACAGAATGCACTGTATTCTTCATTTATCTACGAGCGGAGAAACTTTTATCTCCTTGGTCGAGACTTGTCTACTTGTCGTGTTCCTCATGTATTGAGGGCCGCATATACATTTTTTGGTCTTCCACACAGCACCCATACCGGGTCAATTGATGGCTTGCGTGACCTCCTGAATGATAGCTTTCTAGGTGGCGTCAGTATGCTGAACCCCGGGTATAAAATATCGACTGTACCATTCGTTTCCTCATACAGTGAGCACGCAAGGAGTATCGGTGCCATTAATACTATCATCCCCGTTCGTGGCCTGTCATTTGAAGGTGTCACCTCTCCTCCGCCAGACTTCTGGAGACAGCGCAACACTCCCAACAAAGTTGTTGGGCTCTATGGCGAGAATACAGATTGGTTAAGCATCAGCCAATGCATAAGTCGCAATCTTTCCCCGGCGAATGCGATTACCAGAAACACTGCCGCATTAGTCATTGGCGCTGGTGGAATGGCCCATGCCGCCTTGTATGCACTGTTGCAGATGGGCATTAGGAATGTTGTAATCTACAACCGCACGTTATCTAATGCCCTTGCTCTCGCCAGTCGGTTCCGTAAGCGTGACGTATCCAAAAGCACATATGAAGACGATTTAAATCCAAATATTCGAATTCTTGATTCTCTTCAAACAGACTGGGACAATGACCTGGCACAACCTACTGTGGTGGTTTCGTGTGTGCCAACAGCTGGGCCCGGATGCACAAATACGAGCTTTATTCTTCCTCCGCAATGGATGAAAAGCTCAACGGGTGGTGTCGTTCTTGAACTCAGTTATCGACCAGTAATAACCCCCCTTCTGCATCAAATACGGGAGCATGCCATGAGAGGCTGGGTTGCCGTAGATGGACTGGAAAACCTAGCTGCACGTACAGCAATTGACTTTGAACTCTTCACGGGTAGAAGGGCCCCACGAAACTTGGCTAGAGCTGAAGCTTT
The DNA here is from genome assembly GCA_001939245.1 of Talaromyces wortmannii. Taxonomy (NCBI): domain Eukaryota; kingdom Fungi; phylum Ascomycota; class Eurotiomycetes; order Eurotiales; family Trichocomaceae; genus Talaromyces; species Talaromyces wortmannii. Next base: position 43,789 of record MJVA01000043.1, read on the forward strand.
GCGTGTCTATCCAGATCACAACATGCAGCCACCCGATCCCATTACAGACGCGATGATGGATGACACTATAAATCCTGATGAAAGTAAAATGATGAAATCAAAGCGTTTCAGTCACGCTATAGTATAAATGTTTTAGGTAGTTTATCAGGAAATTTAAATATATTAAATTCTACAATGTTTCAGATTTTGCGACACATATATAATCATATTTCTCCTACATAGAAGGGTATTTCTATGTATACACATTCGTTATATAGTGATGTTTGTAACAATCACTTATATATCTATGGATAGCGAAGTTCGTTATATTGCAAACTGATTTTTGTCGTAGGGATAAGCGGTAATCGGGTTCCCGCTTCCTATAATATCAAAAATTTAAGATATCTATAAATTTAATAAAACCATATTAAAATATATAGTTTAAATATTTTTAAATATTTCTTAGTATTATAAAGGAGCCACACATGCTCGACCGTTGCAGATATCGATCGTTACGTATTAGCGTGACGATGTTTTGCCAAGTATTGGGAATATGGCTGCGTTGCAAAGTATGAATGGTTGCAAATTAAATTACAATTTATATAGAAATCACTGTTATTTTTGGTATTCTAAATACAAATTGAGAAGGTGCGCCAAAGCATGCACCAAGGCCTGCAGGACCAATATAACAGTACTCGGGAAGCTTGTAAGAAGCCTGTAGGGTTGTAAACCTGCTTATTGTTGAAATATATCAATCAAAACGTTGTCATATGGAAATTATGTACATAAGTTAAACCCATTGGTTAAAATGAATAATTCTTATCATTAGTCTCTGCTTTGTATTAGTAAGAGTAGTGGATTCTCCTTGTATTTCATGCGTGTTTATGTGATATCAAGGATCTTAGCGTACTACTGAAAATTTTGGAAATAACTACTTGAAAGACTGCATTATGTAAATTAATCATTACCAATCACTGGGTACTAGACTTGGAATACTGCACCATTGTCTGGTTGGCGTTATTGGTTACTATTTAACCTAAACATCGGTGTTTTTTTAGATGTGGCCAGTTATTTAGTAGATGATAATAATGTTTTATATTTAGGATTTTCTTCCCTAGTTCTGACTGGCCTTTCCGTTGCTTGTGCGTAGTGGAACAATAGTGTTATAGGTACTATTAATCGCTGAAAAGCCCGATTGTCCTTGTCCACTTTGAAATACGGCATGTCCGATTGCCACCTTTGTGCATGTGATACTAGCGTTTGTTTAGTTCTAGGAGCTGCAGGTGGATACCTCCAGGGACATCTGGAAGATCACCGAGGCTGGGTGGGAACCCCTTGTCTGCTTGTATATGTAAGATAGACTACTGCAGCGGAAATATATTGATATTGAGATTTTACATGTAGGACCGCTTTTTACCCAATTCGCCCACTTGCCGTAGAGGAAGTATTTACAAAGTCGAGCTAAATTTTTATATTTATAATTACCTTGTTCTCTCTCTTTTTTAAAAAAAAATAAGAATAAATAGCAGTTTCAAACTTTTAACAGATCTTTTTTGTCTACCATTCCTATAAAGGAGTAATGATGCTGAACGATACTTTAATTATTTGTCCTATGTTGTATATATTTTTGGCTAGTTCGATCTTTCACTGTCGTTCTGCCAGTCACTCCTGATTTTCTATTCATAGCTTCTTTAGATTTATTAACACAGTTCTATTTATCCAGTCAATGACATTCCGAGAATTGCATCGAAAGTACCTGGGTTCATCGAAGTTAAGTCTAGCTGTAAGTCTTCCATGTGGTTTCCAGGTTAGATCGTAATTGTGTTTGTAGTTTCTAAAAATCTACGTAGTAATCCATATAATAATATTAAATACAATAAAAATCCTTAATTATATCTTTATAAGAACTAGTTTGATATCTAATATTCCTAAAACACAGCTCCAGCTACTCGCACCACCCACCCACTCCATCTAGTCCTATGCTTCTCCGATTATTTGCACAACAGCGAAGTTGAGCCGAAAAGACTGCCTCCTGGGAGGGCACCGAGACCAGCACTGACCAAGGTCGTGATAGTCTCGCACGTGCTCGCTGTCTCCTGGTCGAAGGTGACCTTGTAATTGGCAAGAAATTTACCACTGTTCGCAGCCGTCGAGGTGCCGAGTAACGACGGGATCTGAACCCTAACTCTCTTCACACTACCGCAGCCGCCCGAGGGATTACAGTTATAGTCGTCGTACTTATCTTCCTTGCATGATCCCTTGACGACGATCCTCAGCTGGTCGAGGTAATCCTTGAAATCGTCCCCAATGCCCTCGTTTGTAGTGCCGTCGATGGCTGCGCAAGCTTGTTCGTCACACGCCTTGTTGGTGACGGAGCACCCGGTTGAAAGGCAGTCGTCTTTGGCTTTGTCGTAGAGCTTCATGTAGTCATCGCAGGAGTAAAGGCCCTCCCCGATATCAACCTCGCTGTACTTGGGATGGAAATCCACATCGGTTTTCAAGGACCAGACGGCGCAGGTGAGAGCAGGGATGAGATACAAAGAGGCTTTCATGATGGTGGCAGTTTGCCAGGGGGGAAGTCAATTGCAATTGTGTTTTGTTTTTGAAGTCGTGTAAGATGGGTTGTTCTGAAGTTGCTGGGGATATAGTGCAAGTCGAGGGTAATGATTTCTGGACGAATTTGAAGGAGAGAAAGCCAGGAGATACTTATAATTATTTAAAAACATCATTTACGTCATTCGGGATGCTGTATCTCGGGCCTACAGCTGAACAGGTGTCTCAGATGGCTCGGCTGATGTCTATCAAAATCTAGTAGCTTGATGCCTGTGCTGACGGGGAAAAAAATAACAAACTTTAACTATTTTTAACATCCACTGAGCTTTTAATATTATACATTCTTTATATAATTTAATTTAATCTATATAACATTGAAATCTCTGTATATGCTTCATATACACCTCACTCTGATTTTAATCCTTTCTAATACTAAGCTGGGCACCTCTAATGTAAAACCTGATAATCTTTTATATACAAAGAATATACAAAGAATATACAACGCTAAAAGCTGAGCAGATGTTAGGATTTTTTACCGCCTTTGATGCTAAGCCACTAAAATATCATTAGACACCGCCGAGCCACCTGAGTGTCTGATCGTTCAGCTGTGTATCTCTCATCCCGCACTCCCGCACTCTCACGGACCCCACGTTGGAAATGATCAGCAAGAGCCGTTGACGTTGAAATTTGTGGGGAAGCGTCTAAATCAGGCGTATGGGGCTGGATAGAATAGGCTTTAGAACACGTCATACATAATTCACAAATCACATAACATTTTTTTTGTTCCTCTGGAAGGACCTTCTTCACACTGGACAGACCTAAACGTATACATGGAGATCACCAAGACAGAAACAATATACATATATTAAGAAAAATCAAATGACTTCTGCGCTTGACCGTTAGAGAAACCTAGTATCTTGTTTGTATATAATATTCTGGAAGCAACACCGACAGACTATATTGAACTTAGGCTATATCTAAATTATCCAATTTAACTTTACAGGGAAAGTGAAAATATCTAGATCCAGCAGATACACCCAAATTCTTGGTAGATATGAAGTACTGACCCAATTCAGCTAAATTGGGATGATGTTTTATCACATGATTGCTCTATGTGATATGTGAGGTTTTCTCGCGTACGCTTTCTTGGTATTATCCTCTTTTTCTTAGTTTTTGTCTTTTGCTATATAATATATACAATCTTCGTGTTCTATTTATCTGTAGCAAACGTAGGAGTATAGAACAATTTATTGATTATGATATATGAAATTTGCTTGTTCGCTATCAGGACCATCCCCATATTGTACGCAGTGCTATTCGCCAGACATTCTTCCCAAAGCGGAACCAATTTTTTTCAACGTCATATTTTGTACATTTCTCATGCCGGCAAGGCGTTGCCTGACAGATACGTTCTACAAAAAGGATCAAAACCAATATCTAGGTTTTTCAATCATTTATTCTTATAAATCTTAACCTTTTCCATAAGAAAATCTAGGCGTAAGATGGCCTTAAGAGCCTGCCCTACTTCTATAACTATGCCCCTCACTAATATGGGTTAGAGATTCCGTATGGAAAAGGATCTGCCGGTGCCACGAAGTAAGACCAATGTCTGATATATTCTTAGAAAGCTACAATATTTCAATGTTTGCGCATTTAAAGAAATCAATGCAATAATGAAGCTCCTAATTTGCACAGCTCCCATATTACTCTTTGGGAGTAATAATGATAAATCGAGAGTGATGGTCCTCTCTAGAGCCTTGATACCTATCTATAAACTGACAATTAAATTCCTCTTTCTAGGGCTTGGGCTTTCTCCTGTTCATACATATATGGAGGTAGTTTTCTGGTATGCTACTGTTCTGGCTTTATAATCATGGAAAGACGCCAAAAATCGAGGGCTCTAAATCTCTAGCGATTAGTTGTATCCTACATCAGAGATTTTATTATTCACTTTTATATCAACCCATGCTTCGAAGCTGGGATCTGTTAAAATCGCTTCTTTTTTCTTCGCTGTAGGAGTTTCTGGCATCCTTCTTATTTTCTGCGTGCTTCGGTTGCAGCATGAAGCCATTCTTGTTTCGCTTTGTTGTATTGAGCTCCCATAGAGGTAGAAATCAGATTAGTTTATAGCTCTTGTGTTCGAGGACAAGAATTGGAATGAGTTATCACGGCGGAAATAGCTCTTATTTATAGTTACATGTCATAAGCTGTTTTTGGTCACAGGGGGTAACAGGTTGCAACTGGGCGGGTATCACTAACATTTAGGAGGGCTGGGTGTCAAAATGGTAGGTAGAATAAAATTAATAATTTCTAATGGTATCTACTCAGCTTTAGCGTGTATAAGGGTTCTATACAGTTAACTTGTATTCAAGAGTGCTAGGATTTGGATTAGAAAGAATAAGAAAACTTTAAATGATATTTAGAAAGCTTATAAAGGAGACGTTAGATACATCAAGTGATACAGACTTTACACATTTTTAAGTTTGATGAGTGTGGATTTCTTACTATTATTGGCAACCGCGAAGCCATCCATTCAGAGACAGCTGTTTAGACACCCAAGGTTAGCCAAGCGTTAGGTTCCCGCAATTTCCCATATTGTGTGCAGGGGGTCTATTCTGAAGCGGCCGGGTATACATTTACGGGATTTATGTGAAAAAGTAGTAGAAAATCTATACCTACTAGATTTAATTAAAAAATGTATCGCCGAATTAAATACTTCAATGTTAATTGCAAGTTAGCTAGAGCCACTCAACAAGCGTGTATAGATCCGATCACGGAGTTATGCAATTCCGCAACTATGCGGTGGGTATTCGTAAGTTGTGCTGATGCTGGTTTAATCCACAATAGAGAGATGTATACACAGGAAATATATTAATTATTGAATTTACATATGCAGTCTTATTAATAACCAGTTTAAGGAAATTTGGGGGGGGGGGGGGGGGGGCCC
>MJVA01000043.1:49327-186008 GCA_001939245.1 Talaromyces wortmannii
GGGGGGGGGGGGGGGGGGGGGGGGGGGTCCACTTCGGTTTTGCTTTTCTGGTCTGAGAAATTATATAAACGAGAGAATGGTACGTATTTTCAATCATAATTTTCAATGTTTGGCACTCGTGTTTCAAATTTTATCCAGCACCTTCGTTGATTGTAATAAAATCTGAAATTCACATAGTGGCTATTCTTCGCTTGCTTTCATTATTTATTTCAGAAGATGCCGACTCCGAATATTTTGACCAAGGACACCCGGTTCGTTTCTTTTAGGAACATCAAAGTCCTATACGATAGCTACGGCAATGGAGACAATGCTCTCGTCTTCATCCACGGTTGGACATGCAACCGCGCGTTATGGGCACCCCAGGAACCACTTTACACGAAGTATCGATCCATCTTAATCGACCTGCCCGGTCACGGAGACAGTGAAGCTCCTTGCGGTATCGACTACAACCATGAATTCTTCGCTAGAGCAATAAACGCGATCCTGCAGGAAGAAAAGATCAATAATTCCGTATTGATAGGCCACAGCCTTGGAGGACCTCTAGCAACAATGATGCTACGTCTCTTCCCTGAAAAAGTCTCGGGAATATTCTATGTTGACTCTTTCTTGGATATTCCTCAGGCGTATCTAACCATAGAAGAGCGTAGAAAACTGGGAGAAAATTTCCACGATGACGAATTTTTTCTGAAGGCCATTGACAATCTGTTTGTTGACAAGAATGATCCGAATGGCTCTATCCGAAAGGCCGTGACCGACGTGATGGCAGGGACACCAACTCACGTTCGCGTTTCGGCTATAACCACAGATTCCATGCCTCACCAATGGCGATATGATGAAGTGACAAGTATTCCTGCATTTCACATCGTCACTCCCATGTTTTCCAATATCGACAAACAGTGGGTTCACCATATACCACGGCTTCGGGTTGAGGTCTGGGAAGGATCTGGCCATTTTTTGTACATGGAGGCACCAGAGCGATTCAATAATACCTTGGACCAATTCCTGGTGGAGAATAGCCTTTTGCAAGGGGTATAAAAGACCACTTGACAAGTGCAGTATCCAAACACTGTTGACATGTATCTGTGATTGGCAGTGATAACATCGGATACAGATGAATACTTGTTATTTGTTTGTTTCGAAGGTTGTCGTTCTTTTATTCTTCATTGACACGATTACATATTCGCTAGGACTTCTCAAACGTTAAGAAACAATTTCATGTTGTATATCCAGAGAGCCCACTGTCCAGAGTCTGGTGCTGACTTGGATCGGCTAGGGAGATCAGCTTGCCCAGAACAGCAAACTCCAACTTCAGCTTGATACTATATACAAGCGCTTTGAATGAAACCTGCATGTAATAAATATTAAGATATTCCCTGACTAGAAGGCCAACATCCATAAGCATTACCACGAGGTTTAAAGCCAGAAGCTCGTACATGATATTGGTTCGCCGTCTCCCTTGCGTAGGATTTGTTCGAAGTAGCTTGATTGTTTGAAATATGTAAAGACTGGAAATTAACAGTTCCTGGACGGAAAATCCAGTCAACTGCAATTTCTCAGTGATCTGATAAGCTTTGTTCCACCAGTGCGATTGAACAAACGCCGACCCGAATGTGGTGACCGTTGTCGGGATAAGGAGAAGAACCGCATTAATAACGATTCCATATAGAATGGCTCGTAAAATTCTCTCATGATAAAACACAAGATGCAGTCGCGAGTATAGCACTAGAGACTGGACGGGAACCATGGCATAAAATCCAATCGTAGTAATGACCAAAGCCAGTACTAATGGCCCAGCCAAGAAGAAATGGAGCAGAGAACCGATGGCCACGGGAATAACACCCACAAATGTGGATATCGTAATAGACCAGAAATATAGCCCGTGATATCGCTGAAATGTTAATAAGATGAGAAGTATGAGTTCGGTGGCGTTGTACAGTGCTACCGAGAGGAAGACCCCCACAGTGACCTTTACGGACAAGGTATTGTCTTGCACACCACCGACAAGTCCAATAGGAACATCATTTGGAACATCCATCTTGGTAGTTAACAACCAGTGTTGCCTGGACCTGGTTTCAGCCAGTCGATGATTGGGGGATTACCCCGTTCAGTGTTTCGTTATATTGATGAGAGATGCTATTACAGCGCTGTATTAGCTTTAATAAGTCGATCGGATGCTGGGATCAACTGGTAGATAATGTAATTCTTTGGTTTCAACATTGAATAGTGCCTTTTGCCTGGACGACACATATGTAAATTGCAGACTATATGTTGCTGCATATCATTGTCGAAGGATCATCAATTGATGGACAAGAATATATATGTCAACTGCGATCGATTATATAAATGCGGTATTAGGTTTGAGTAGACATATCACGCTATTGGAATTGTAGAATGAGCATCCCATCAGCATCAAGCCTGGAAAATGACCAGCGATAAGAAACAGTGATCAGCGATTACATATGAATCATGATGCTTGCAGGCGCCACCACCCCGGAATTGCCACATCTGGTTGGCGCGCTGTTGTTTTCCCGGCAGATCTTTGCCATGATTGGGCACGCACTCCATTTGACTCATGGGGCTCATCCACGGGCCAATTGAAATCGACAAACTTTAAAATCTGCCCCACCAAGACAAGTTGATTGGCTCCACCTTCGACCTAAGCATTTATCACAGAAAGAGGCTTTGTATACTGACGGCAATCAGTTTACATAAACTCATCGTTACGAGCCTGCAGATAGAGTGCCGTGCACATGGAAACTGAATTGAATCAAGACTAACCATTGCGACTCCTGGACCACACATATCTATCGTCTATGTCTATCTCCAAATCATCTATCTAAAAACAAACCAAAAGTGTGTATATACATGCCAACAGAACAACGAGAAAGGAAAACAAACGCAACGAATAGGGAACCACAAGCTCAAAGCTTGCTGGCAGGCTTCTTCAAAGCGCCTTCATTCCATGGGTATGGGTCAAAGACAAGATCATTGACAGGATTCTCCTGGCTAGCGCGGCGGAAAAGATCTTCGTACACTTTTCCATCCGAACGACCCAGGCTGCTGTCCAGTACCCAATCTGGAATCTGCCACGCATCGACGAGAGACACAGCATGTGGTCGGATATCGTCCAGCAAGGCCAGAACTGCCTTGGTGCGGGTGAGCGTGATTTGGCGAACCGTGACGGCGCCGGAAGAGTAGAAATCGGCTGCCTCGCGTTCGAGAGTGTACAGGGCATAGAGACGGAAGAGCTTGCGCAACACATCAGCAGTAGCCGCATCAACGGACGAGGCCAGCTCAGGCGACGAAACAGCTTCGTAGAAGTTTTTGACCACCAGATACTGGGAATGTGCTGTGGACAGTCGCCAGAAGTCTACCAGAAGGCTGTTCCACGACCGCTTTTCCACGTCACGGTGTTTAAGGGCCTCGAAGGTAAGATGAGCCGTGCGCCATGCGAACGCAGCAACTAGCTCACTATCGACCTCTAGAATGTCGAATGAAGCACCCTTATCCCTACGAGCCAGGTAACTTTGCAGGATCTGACTGGTATCGTTGCTAGTTCCTTTTCCAGAAAGTACCGCACGAGCGGCTTTGAGGAGCTAAACAAGAGTATCAGTATTGCGGTCGAACAAAAGGCAACGCCGAAAATTTTAGGAGTAAAAAAAAATAAAAGGAGAAAACTGACATAGCGAGCTACTTGCTGCGTAAGCATGTAGTTATCACCTTCCCATGTGAGAGTGGGTAGGTAATCAGAGTACCAAGGCCCAATGCCGCTGTAGCTGCTGTAACCATGCCCACCACAAGCGCGACGACATACTTCTAGGCCCTCACCTGCCGTGGTACTAGCCAGAGCCTTAAGACCGCACGAGGTTGCATGCAAATCGGCGAGCAGATCAGCCCCCGCGCGCAGTGCCTCAGGGCCCGGGCTGCGGGTGTCCTGGCCAGGTTGGATAGCTCCGTTCATGCGGTTTTGATTCTCCTGGTAGAGTTTCATCATCCCTCGTCCTGTAAAGTGTAGACCATACATGGATGCAAGCAATGGCAAGAGTCGTACTTGGACCATCTTGTAATTCAAGACCTGTGTCTCACCGGCATTGCTGTCGGCATCTCGATCTTGGAATTGTCTCCGAACAGCGCAGTAGCGGGTCGCGATGGTAACACCACGGGCAAGCACGCTTCCAGCATCAAGCACGATATTTGCTCGGACCCAAGTCATGGTTCCATAGACAAGTGTTGGAATGGCCGGGCGCACATACTTGCTTGTTTCCGGATCGATTCTAGAGAAGCGCGACAGCATGCTAATGTGAGGAATCTTGAGATTGTTGAAGAGTAAAAAGCCATTGTCCATAGTACTGTGAAGAACCCCAACTGTTAGAAAACGCAATTCAGACATCGCCAACGATTGAGATTCATCATTTAACTTACTTGTACCCAAACTTGGGTCCAATGTCACCTACATAGACGTTCTCCAAAGGCTGGTGCGTCTCTAGATCGCGAATCTGGACGACAAATGGGTGAGGCCCAAAGTTTTTACTGCCAATGAAGAGCTGGGCCATGACTACAGCATGGTTTGCCGTGCGTCCCAGCGACCCGATCCACCACTTGGAGGCTGTAAGCGCGGGAGAATGTAAAGTGAAAGTTTTGTCCTCAGGGTTCCATGTCGCAGTCGTCTCTAGACCACGTACGTTCGATCCGTGACCTAGTTCTGTTTGCGCGTAACACCCGATGATTTCATATTTCTCTGCACGCTCGAGGAAAAGCTTTCGTTGTTCGGGATTGCTCTGCTCGCGGAGAGTGACCTGGAGAGCCTTAGGGTTAATACTTCCGAATGCAAAACCCAGGAACGTGATGAACCAAACATACCAAAAACATGCTTGCATGCAGAGCATAGGGGGTTGGCTCCCCGAGCAAACCGGCTGCTGCATGGTACTCTTCCAAGCTCCACTTGCGCTCGACAGAGAGTTGGTGTAGTCGCTTTCCCTTGCGAAGGGCGCTTTGTAGCCGGTCAACACGACCGAGACTCTGACTCTGGGATTTATCGAAGACCTTTTCCGACTGAAGCACTGAGACCAACTCTTTCTGCCGTTCTAGAGTCTTCTTCGTGTGGAGTAGCTCAGCCAGGGCATTCACGGCAACGTTGGACTGCTCCCGCTCTTTGGAGAGCAACTCGGAGCCTTGTGGGCCAGAGGGCTTCAATGCCTGAACCCAGGCAGGCGGTGGGGAGGGCATGATTGACAAGGAGGCGATTGAGGTGAGTGAGAAAAGGACACAGGAAGAAGAGCATGTCAAGCGAGGGAAAAAAGGACTCAAAAAGCTGCTGCGACGTGAAGGAATGCGATAAAAGGCAGCGCCTGTCCGAGCAGCGCCTTGCCCGATCGGGAAAGTGCCGAGGTTGACCACGGTGACACACCCGCGACCAGCCGAGAAGAGTCACGGGACCATGGCGGGCTTCGAACCTCTTTGATACACTTTTGTTTCCTTTTTCGTTGTGCTCTTGTTGCAAGTGTGTGGTTTTGCATGTGAATTCTAAGATAACACCCACGTCGCTCCCGACATCGGCCGGCACGAGTCCTGCCTGTGCTTGGCGCATGCAGACAGTGTCCGTGTTCCTATCGCACCCAGGAAAATTAAATCCAGAAAAACGCCTCGGCCGGTCGTTTGTGTATGCAGACATTGGCATATGAAGAGTGAATATGGCATGGCAATGGGACGTGAAGCTTCGAGATCGAACTCGGTCACGTGCCGGTCGGGACCTGTCAACCAAATCGGGTGATTACTAACCGACTCGGCTCCGAGTTGGTTCCTAGGCAAGGCTTCCTATTTGAGAACGTAATTGGCTGATCCCCCTGAATTAATTGGGATTATGCGCTTGGATCAATTTGCTGCTGAAACGCCTATATAAACTGATAAATTACCCATGTAAATTAGAATAATATGCTCCTCATAATAATCAATTTGACACATATTCTTACTCCCAATTTGCACCGATTCTGCCGAATTATTAAGCAGCGCCAAGATCCCGCAGTTTGTCAGGACCGGTTAAGCTTGTTTGATTGCCGGCGCCGGCATCGTCTGCCGTTGTTGTTGCACCACATGCACGCGATGAACGCGCCTGGAAAGCGACTCCTCAGCTCGGCATGGCAAATGGCAGTCTTAGGCAATAATATAATTGTATTCTGATGGGCTGCAGTTAACGCCCATCAGAATTAACGACAGATGATGTCATCCGTCAATACTACAGTCTCCTATTGACTGTGGGTGCACAATGACCTGCTACTACATGCTATTGACTATGCCTACTACAATGGCCTATTCGTCATACCCTGTTGAACACCGAACAGCATGTCAGCCAATGCTGTCCACCCTGCCAAACACATTTCGGTCATTGTGGACAAATCGGGGGTCGTTGTCATGCACATGCACCTGGGAGACATGATCTAGGAACTCTTTGGCATACGCGACGGCCACTGCAGCTGCGTAGCCTTGCCATTGCTTGTTCTTGTGAGTATCCGAGTAATCACAGATACCACGGATGACGACGCAGGGAAACGTGTTCAAATGCATAAGCCCGGCAGCCTCCATCTCGAAACACAAGGCACCGTACTTTTGGCGTAAAGCATCCCGTGTCCTGGCATCTTTCATTACCTGATTCCCCGACGCAATAGTGCCATAATGGATCCTTGTTCGTCCTTGCCGAGGAGGGCGCTGAACAAGCTTGCCCCGGTCACAACTCGCGCATGTCGGTTGGTCTGCTACATGATCGTAATCAGGCAAGAAGAGCTGATCGTTGGCGGCGCCCGGATAGCAAAATTCTGGTCGTTGTTGAAAAACGTCCAGATGGTCTGTGATGGGATCGCTTTCATTGCTATGGAGTGCTTCTAGCAGAGAAGTAGCCGTTAGCAGCCTTGCTGGCGGCGGAGGCAACGAGCCTGTTCGCTGAAAACCCCCGACTGTTGTCTTTCCAAAGTCATACTGGACCACGCCGCCATCGTGAGGACCAGGCTTACTGACAACTACGTCACCCAGGCGAATATCATTGTTATCGCCTGGTACTCCCCCGCCTATACCTACCATCAGGCGAATATTGATGTTAGGGAAAGTAAATGCCATTTGTGTCGCGACTACTGCAGCACTATTATTCCCGATATATCCAGCTGGTAAGCAGGCGAGGACGACGTTGTGATTTGCCATTCGCCCAAGTACATAGGCATTGTTGTCTTGTGGATGTTGCTGTGATAGTTTGGCATGTAATTCATCGAGCATCAAAATCGCCGCTTTCATCTCTATCGGTAGAGCTGCGATCCATCCCACAGTATAGTCTTGATACGTGGTACGCCTGGGACTCGTCATTGAGGTCATACCCGAAATGGAGCTAGGCGACGAACTGAAATAAGGCCTCGTGGGATACTCATCCTCGTTCAGGCTGTGAGTGAAGCTCCTTTGACAGAGAGGCGGCGTATTAGTTGGCTTGGGTAATGGAGATGGCGGGTCACTCTGGAGGTGAGCAAGGGCAGAGCAAAAAGTTTCTATGTCTGCGTGAGAAGATTTAGTCACTTGTCACCTACGAACACTAAGCATGAGCTCCCCAGACCTTTTGGGTTTGTGAATTTGATGAGCAAAAAAGCCATGGATACCGCAAGTGACTGGATCTTCTCTGAATGTTTAACTGTGGCATTCGTCATGTCTGTCCTGATAGATGCAACAGAGCTTGCGCCGCTGAGCCTCCTGGTACTGTCACCTATTTACTAATCTTAGCAATGAAAATATCGCAAAAACCAGTATAATGGACTGGCATACTGTGATCCATAGAGTAACGCCATGGTGTTGACGTTGAATCTTGCACAAAGTCAATCTGGACCGTCCGACTGTCTTTCTGGCGCTTCGACAAGTTCACGGTGAGCATAGCAAGAGGAAATTCCACATAAGTTTGATCGACAGCCGCCGCATTCCTCAAAAATGATACACTGCAGGCCTGTGTTTGCCGATCCCGCCATATTTTCAGGTGCTGGTAAGACACCTGCTTCCCATTACCAGAGTTTATCTGGCTTACGCAAAAGGTATGCAGCAAGTCCCTGTCTCGCACCATCTCCTGGAACCGGCAAATTGCGTGGGGTTCGTTGAACTTGTAGTATATATAGGCGTCACCACTAGCTACTTTCTCAAACCGGCTTTTAATTTCGACATGCAACGGCTCTGAAAAATAAACCTCGGATGTGTTCCCGATTTGAGGATGGTCTGTAATGGGATGTCGTTTCAATTTTGAAGAGACTATCTCAATAATGTTGTTAAAACAACCCCATGGAACCATTATTAGGAAGCATTTGATACATACGGTCGTGGACTATGAAGATGTCGCCATCCGCACTTGTGCAGTGAATAATCCGCTTCCTGTCGACAATCTTGGCTTCTATCTTGGCTAGGGCGTAACGGAAAGGTCGCGCCGCCAGTGAAAACGATCTAATCAATGGTCAGTTTATAATATAACAGTTTTTTCAAAAGACAGATTTAGAATACACTGTGCCATCTCCAAGCAGTTGGTTGCGCTTCTGCTGTTTAAACAGTCCTTCCGGATCATCTTGCAATGTATTTGATCGAGATCTAACGTGTGAGGGTTGTCGAAAAATGCTCTGCCTTGAGGCCGATAGTAAGAAACGCCGCTGTTGCTGGGCTCTCTCTAGCAGCGCCTCGTCTGACAGAGAACTCAAATCCAGAGGTTGATGTGAGGTCCGGCTTGCAGCCCTGCCAGGTAAGGATGGCTGGTGATTAAGCATCAGCCGGCGAACCTGGCTCTGCACTTCTTTTTCCAACCCTTGAAAGTCCATTGCAGGAGCCGCGCTGTACTTTGATTCCAGCGCCGGTCTTCGTTTGCGGCGATAAATCAAGCGTTGGATCTTTTCCCAAAGCTCCAAATCATGTTGATCGGTAGAATGGTCAACTTCGACAAAAGCAGGCTGTGTTATTTCGTCGATCGTATCGGATTCACCGACAAAAAACGTTTCTCTGTGCACCAAAATGCTTTAGCATCCTTGTCAACCTGACAAAAGCACAGATTTCCACGGTGATAAAGACATACGCAAGAAGCACAATGTTTGTGGTGCTAAGTAAAGCGATCTGCATCATTATCTGCGCCTCAAGTTTGCTCACGCTGTCGACCGAACAGGTCCAGGGTTTCCCAGCTTTGACGGGCTGGAAGGACTGCACAAATATCTCACAGTTCCGGAGTGTCTTTTCGAAACCATCGTAACCCTCAAACGGCTTGTTTGTCTGTTGTAGCGAGAGGCGCAACCGATCGAACGTCTTGCAGAGCGTCTTCATTGAACTGGCCAGGTCGTCTAGCTGCCCGGAAGCGGTGGAAAACGCGGCGCGCAAGGTGGCCAATGTCTGGCTGGCATGATTCAAGTTAACCACAGCAAGGGCTATTCCACGTTGACTGTCATTAGACCTGGTCAGAAACGAAGTTGGAGTACTGACTCTGGTTGCTGTCTGCCTCGTGCCTTATCATTGTTTGTTCAAAGTTGTTCAAAAGCGGTAACATCGACGTTACACCTACCCGTTCAATACTGGCACGCAACACGCAGGATTAATGAGATTTGGAGTATCCCACTCCGATCCACACATGATGCGCACTGTCACCGACTCCATAGACGAGGCTAGAAGGTGCCCCGGCGAAGCTATTCCGGGCCTTAGTGCGCTTAGCTGCGGCGCCTCACTGTTAGATTGCACAATCACAGCGCGTGCCTGGTGCACGTTCTGGCGATCGTGCAGCACACTGGTGGGTGCTAGAAAACGTGGCAGTGCTGGGCATCGCTGAGTGCGTGTCGTGGTGTTGTGCAGAAGCAGCAGTAGATATTTATTCTCCGGAACGCAGCAATTATTGCCGCGGCGCTCGAAAATAGCTGAGCGCTCGTTTGACGAACCCCTTTTTGGCTATAACCCTCAATACAACTTTGCGCCCAGCCTTGCCCGTGCCATCCTTGCTTAAAATACTAATCGTTACACGATCCGCCATGAATCTCACCGGCAAGCAGTCGTCACGGGGTGGTTTGCCTGCTACTCGTGCACATTCGATACAGCTATGGCTGGTGGAAGAACAAATGCTCTCGTCACCTTTATGGACACTTTCCAGAAGTATCTTTGGATTGACCCGACAGTGGTGATACGGCCAGAAGCAGTTCGTTTAGCCCCGGCCTCTAATTCCTTCCCCCGTTTCTGGTGAGATGGCTAATTTACCAATCACAGACCAATCTCAAAAATCAAAAGGCTGTGACAGCACTGATTGACAGTCATGGGTTTGACTGGCGCGTGTGGCTCGTTGCCTCTTCCGGTTTCTTCACAGATTCGTATAATCTCTTCGCCGTCAACGTGATCCTACCGTCTCTAGGCTACGTCTATTGGCCCGAGAACAACGACAATGTTCCGGAACTGCGCATCAACGCGTTGACTTTAGCCGGCTCAGTCGTTGGGATGGTACTCTTTGGCATTTTGGCCGATACCTATGGTCGGCGGAAGCTGTATGGGATTGAGCTGATTATTGTCATCTTTGGCACACTAGGCACTGTTCAGGCGTCTAGCGGATCGCAAGAGTCCATGTCAGTAACGAGCTGGCTGATGTTTTGGCGTTTTTTCATGGGCATAGGCATCGGAGCGGAATACCCACTGAGTGCTGTCATCACGGCGGAGTAAGCCTCTTGTTTGCAACCCTCGTTGGTGGCGCCATTTTATTCCTTCTAATAAGATTTGTAGATTTGCCCCAAAGCTTGCGAGAGCACGAATGATGGCCGCCGTCTTCTTGATGCAAGCCCTAGGACAACTGGCTGCGGCTCTAGTTGGCCTGATTGTCCTCCTATCACTTGGACCCAAGAATAATCTCGATGTCTTATCCTCTGGTGACCGTACCCCTCAAAGTGTCAGATGTGTGGATAGCATCTGGCGTATAGTTATCGGCACTGGGGCAGTTCCGGCCTTGATAGCCATCATATTTCGTGTAACCATTCCGGAGTCTCCCCGATATACCTTGGATGTGGATAGGGATGGGCATCGGGCATTGGAAGACACTAAAGACTATTACGGTGCTCATCATGGGGATGGTTATGGTGCATATATTTCGGCAGTGGAATTAAGAGATTATCCCGGACCTAGCAATGATCCTGTTAGACATCGACGAGATGGTACCACTGCCGGGCGTGATATTGATGACGACTTCAATGGAAGACAGTCTCTTTCGCCTCGGCGACAAGAAGATACCAGGAGACGAGATTTCCAGGAGGTAGAACAAGAAGACGAGGAAGAGGATGAGGAAGAGGATGAGGAAGATGACGATCCCAATTCCGAGCAAGAAGATGAAGTAGAGGACGACGAGGAGAGCCAGGTTATTGAAGAAAAACCTACGTTTTTTAGCCCAACGGATTTATACGACTATTTTCAGACCCAAGAAAACTGGCATTTCTTGGCCGGAACTACCACTTGTTGGTTCTTCCTAGATGTCGCTTTTTACGGGCTGGGAATCGGCAATCCTCGACGTATTGCCCAAATATGGCTATCGAACCCCCCAAGATATAATTTTCCAAACTCCACTCTTGCAAACTGGCAGACTATAGACCCTAGCAACAACATATATGATGTCCTCAAGTCTGATGGGATTCAGTACATCATTACCGTATCAATCGGGTCTGTCGTTGGCAGCTTTGCCCTTATAAAATTGATCGACTACGTCCAGCGTAAGGCTCTGTTAATGTGGAGTTTTCTTATACTAGCAGTACTATTCGCTGTCATCGGCGGAAGTCTGTTTGTGGTAGAGTATACGGATATGCATGCTGTGACAATTACGCTGTACGTTCTCAGTCAAGTAGTATTTAACATCGGCCCGAATGCTTTGACCTTCATTGTGAGTGAATTTTGCTTCTTCCTAAGCATCCCTTTGGGAGTTTTTACTAACAAATATAAGATATCAGCGGAAATCTTTCAGACCCGCTACCGCGCTACGTGCCATGGAATCTCCAGTGCAGGCGGAAAACTCGGCTCCATAATTGTGCAGGTTCTAATGTCATCCTTTATGACATCCCCGGAGTCTAAGTACATGTCCTCTGCCCTTTTTGCCTTTTGCGGGTGCATGTTCTTGGGCGCGTTTTGCTGTTGGATTTGGCTGCCGGACACGCAGGAGCCCAGAAACAGCAACGAAAATACACTCTTCATTCGTCAAAATGCAAATCACGAGGGTATATTAGACGACAATGAAAGCCAAGTTGCCATGGATGAAGGGGACGGTGGTTTTAGCAATAGGCCATTTCTTAGTTCTTACAGGATTCCCAACAAATCGCTGGAAGAAGCGTCTGAGGGATGGTTAAAAACCATTGAACACGGCCAACAACTTGGGTTCAGGGCAAAGATGCACCAATTGTGGAAACAAGTATCAGCTACACTTCTGCGATAGGTTTCTTGGCATATTGACAAACGGGTTGCGCGTCTTTTTATTGTTTAGGTTCATACGTAGGAGAGCGAGTGCGTCGCACCCGGAAGCGGGCCGGACGTTGTGTCCGACGGCGATCTCTACCAAAGCCGATTAAAGCTTAATGCAAGGAGTTTAGCTTCTAACTGCACACGATAATTAACTTGTCAAACCAAGGGAAAAAGGCCCAGACCGCTTCACATGACGTCAGTCGTGGTGATCGCCAGGAGGATTAAAATATTAAAAGGTCGACAGCTCAGCGATTGTTCAGCTCTGCGGTTGAATTGCGGTGGGAAAAGTCGAAACAAAAAACAAACGGAGAAAGAAACAATCGAACCAAGAAAATGTCAATGAATACGTTTCTCTGATGGACAGAAATCGTTTAATGGCAGGCTCCGTGCCACGGGAGACGGCATCAAAATACTCACCATATGCACGACGCGTGCAACAACAAAATCATGTAAGTTGTATGCACGTATCACTCACTTATGCGCTGGTCTTATCTAACCTGGATTGTTACTGGATTAGTCACAATACCGTCATTTTGAAATCCATGGCGAATCGAAGAACAACAACCATGCGGTGGACAGCAGACCTGCACCTGGACTGGAATTATACCACAAGCAACTAGCAAATTACTATTTGAAGGTTCTATCCAACGCTGTTTGAGTTCGAGTATACGTACTAGGCGTATTTCTTATACATGCCACATATCACATTGTGCGCCTTGTCTCATGTCGAATGCTGAATTCTTCGCATTAAAGCCCAGGGATGGCGGTAATGCGAGAGCCTGTTTTATAAGTTCAGCACTGGAGAATGATAAAACTGGAAGCCGTCCACTCTACTGGTTATTACTATTGTTCTCATGGTTGCTATTATCAATTATCTATTAGCTCGGTGTTGATAGGAGCAGGTTGGGGTTCGGCAAACGGCGTTAATGTCCACATTTTGTATTACATCTTGTTCTTCTAGCTTAAAAGAGATATAATAATAATTAGACAAATTCTAATTTTAAATTTTGATAGTAAGATCACATGATTAGAATGGTGAGTGTAAAATATCTAATAGTGCGTGTCCTTTCAATGTTGCACGCTTGTGATAACGCCTAGTTCAGTTAACCCACTAGTCATCATATTTACTTCGGACAAAACGGGTATTATAAAAGGATCGAAAAAAAGGAAACAGAGAGGTAATCCTGTAATATTATGGCTTGACCAGGTGATATTTTACAACAAACCTATTTTTCTCGCTACATCAATTAGTAACCAAAGATGAAAGTTATTACTTATGTATAATTGGCTCATCTCCTCGAGGCTCCTCATCCCCGGAAAAAAATATGCACCAATAGCATTTACATCCAGAGTCCATCTTTTCGATGAACTGTATTCACTCATACAAAACTACATGTCTACCGAATATAACAATTTCCAAGAAGAGGCACAATCAACTCCGTTGCTACGGTATTTCTGCTTTAATATATGAAATACATGTAATCAGCTTATATAAATTTTGAAAAATACTACATAATGCGCCTATGTATGCCAAACATTAAAATATTTTCCATGCGTATATGTGATAAGCTAAACAAAACTGTGGTGATAGATTGTAGCCTGTGGATGTTTTCCTTTTCGCCTAATAGACCAGGTAGTCCTCCCGTTTCACAGGGTTCATATATCCACGTTGTCAAAGTATAGACTATCTAAGTGTACTTGACGGTGACGGTGCTGCCAGAAGCAGAGGAAGAAGTGAGAACCTTGTTGTTCTGCTCAATATCAATTATGGTAGCACCAGAGGTGCCGACCGAGGAGCCGCTGTGTGTTGCTGCGGCACCGGTGAACTCCACTGTTCCAAAGTTGGCAAAGGGGACCATGGAAGATCCAGACTCGAAATCTTCCACGATCCACTCGGCATTGTACTCGCAGAGCTGGTTGCTTTCTCCCGAGAAGCTTTTAGAGACAGTCTTTCCCGTGCTGACATTCTCGATGGTGGCGACACCGGCGGACTTGCTAGAAGCTGTCACCGTAGTTTTGATGGTGTCTCCAACAGAGATGGTGATGCCGCTAAAGTCGTACGCATAGTCTGGGTACCATTCGTACCAGGCATCAAAGCTGGTCTTACCACCTTGAACACAGAAGTCGATGCCAGTTTGGAGGATAGCGGTGCCACAGGTGTCACCATCGAGACCGACCCAGGCAGAGGCACAGTACTGGGTGCTGCTGCTACCACCAGAGGGGGCCGATGGGGTAGGAACAACAAACTCAGCAGTCACGCTCGTGTAGCCGGTGCCAATTAGGACAGCACCTGCCCAGTTAGAGCTGTATTCTTCCTTTGTAGTGTTGGTGAGAACCAGCTTCTCATTCGTGCCAGAAACGTAGGGAAAGCTGGAGTGGCGGCCAGAGGTCGCACGTCGAGCCTTGGCTTCCATACGCTTCTCAGTCAAAGGAGCTGCAACAGCAAGCCCAGAAAGAAGAAGGGCGGAAGCAGAAGTAGCGAACTTCATTTTGTTTGTGGTACTAAGAAATGTGGATAGAAAAGGATTTGATAATCCAGAAGAGTGAGGTTATTGTTTTTGTTTTTGGGTTTTGGTTTGGGCAGTAACGACTAATTTATAGCCATTCGAAATATGTGTGACCGGAATAATAGCAGATACCATTTAAGTCACCTTGCCAGGGTCTGTTCTGTTTGTCCAACCGGACAGCCCGGTAGGTGTTAGTAGGGCAACAGCAGGACAAATGACACTCTCCACCTGCCAAAATAAGAAGACATGATGCGTGTAAAAGGTGACAAGCTCTTCATGTACCAATCGCTGTCTCTAGACCTTCGTATCTGCTATCCTCGCAAGCCATCGTACATGCACAAGACACGTCGATCACCTGGCTAGAGCAGAAAAATGGTATAATAGAACAGTGTTATTGGCGCGTGTCTCTGGCTCGATATTTTAGTCGAATATTATTCGACAACCTGTTGCTCTAATTCTTAAGTCACGGTAAGAGGGACTAAGCTTAATATCACCACCCGTTTTATTCTGCAGGTCATCTACAGGCCGGGCTGATAAGACAGGACTTGAAATTGAAGCAATGACAGGCTTGTGGAAAGCCCAACCATTGAAAGTTTCCATATACTAGAGGGTTGGCCAACTCGACACCGGAATGTATCAGTCGAGGTATCGTATATAATTCTCGTTGCTTCCGTCTTGGATAATATTTCCTTATGATCCTATGGTAATATTGAGAGATCCACTAGGGGAAAAGCGTCAAAGTAGTGAACAAGGTGAAAAGAATCCCTTAATCACACTCTTGATAGTTCCCCTCTCAGTTTAGTCCCTACTCTCAGATAACCCCTATGGGGGGTGAGGGTGGTACTTTGGGAAGGTGGTTAACCAGGAGGCGCTTCTAAAGCAAGCCACAGCGCCACGGTACGATCTTGACTGAAGATCAGGGCATGCTCAATAACTAGCCTTTGTATAGGATTCCTTCCGTCAAAGTAGCAGAGCCATTTCCAGTTTCCATGGACACCGTGCCAACTGATAAGCAGTGATAAAGGACATTGATATGTGCTCCCTGTGAACGTAGAAAAAAGACACATGCCAAACATTTTAGCGTGTGAATGATCACTGGTACAGTCCACGCGAGCATCGACTCATCACACATACAATCAACATTAGGCGGGGTCAACATAAAGAGTGCCGAATGCGGGGAAGGGGGAGAGTGGGAGGACAGTCAAGCAGTCCATCAGGTCTTCTTCTCGACCGCTATTTGCTGGGGCTTAGAGAGCCTAGAGATTATAGTGTTGCATCGGCAGCAGCCCGTCCTCCCCGGCGTGTTTTAGCGCTGCGCAAGTGCTTGCGCGCCCTCCATGCTCACGAGACGGTAAGTACTGGATATTTTGGATAGAAATGGCATTTTCCTTTGTCGATCTTATGGATGAAGTGTAAATGCTCCATGTTATCGAGATAACCGCAAGTTAACCTACGCACTATGACCGGCGCGATCCGGATCCGTGCCCTCAAAGCGTGTGCGCTTTGCGATGGCACTTGCCTCTATACGCCCTCCTTTATTGAACTGACTTGCACCATTTAGGAAGCCGTGTAACTATATAACTATACAAAAATATAATAATATTTTTGGCTCGTCGCAGGAACCTTGTCGGGGCTTTGATTTTGCCTTGGTTCGTGATGGCTTGATACAGACCCTGCTGACAGACCAGGAGATAAGACACTACTAACCGAAAGTCTAGACTATGCGCGAATCTAGCGATAGGTTCTACATTTGCCAGCACTGAGGGCTTCAAATTTTAGCTTACAATAGAAGAGGAAGCAGATTTTGAGTGCATTAGTGCTACTACTCTATCTCTGGTTTTGGCGAACACTGGCCAGGCATGCTAGGCCCAAGTCGGGGTTTGCAAGGCTACTATAGTGATGTCCAACCAGAAATTTATCCGAAACTGTCTCCTACTCTGGGTTGATGAGGCAACTACGAAGCTGAATTCCGATTCCATTTATTGAATCATTTGTTGTCAAACATTTTATTAACACACAATTTTTTTCACTGGGAGCGTGTTGAGGCTAGTAACATCTCCCGCGCGCTCTGCATATGCAGGGATTACTTGGGAATGTCATGCTACAAATTTAAATAGGGAATGGATTACGCGTAATCATGTCACATACCTCTGCGTTATCTCAAGGTAGCGTCTTGGTACCATATTCTTAGTATATTCGGTTACATTAAAACAACCCCTCATTAACATTCGTGCGTTTTTGTTTACGGATGGCCACAGATTAGGTGTTGCTTCGTTATTAGTCATGCTTGGAAGTAACATGTATGTCAACTGATCACTCGGAGTTATAATAGCATTCCTTTGTAGCCTTTATATTTACAGGATTAATAGTGCATCAAGAAAGTTTATATCAACAATAAGAATAATAAGTTCTAGTGTATAGGATAATAACCAGATTCAAATGACACCTCTTACATATAAAATATACAAGAAACTATGTTTGAGTTGGAAGTTGTTCCGCGATGCGATAAACAAAACATTGGAATACGAATTTTCACACTTTCTACTTGATAGTTACAGTGAGCTTTTCCACACAACATCGTGAAGTCATAGAATCTATTTGATGGGTTTAAGGACAGCACGCTGGATATTGCGGTTTTTTACGTGTCCCCTATACGTATATTTTACTTGCTTTGTATTGGCAGTGTCCCAACAAGTGCCATTTTTGTCCTCTATAACCCAACTTCAGAGGCAAGAAACTTAAGCCCAGGAAATACATATTTTTGAAATCCGTCGTCTTCCGCGCTGCTGTAAATCACGTCAAACATATGATCCGCTCCTTCCACGCGAATAATTTTGCTCTTAACCCCGAGGGCTGTGAGCTCCTCACATGCCTTCTCACTAATTCTTACTGGTGTCACGGTGTCTGCTGTCCCGTGGATAAAGATCGTTGGCGGAAAACTTTTTGAGAAAGCTGCAGCAGGATCAATTCGATTGAAATTGCCGTCTTTGACAACTAGTGCCGTATGGTTTCCAGCCTTGAAGCTGTTTGATAACCAAGCATCTCGTGGGGGGAGGCCTGAAGTGCCAAACACTGGGGTAGCTGCCGACACCTGAGGGCCAGAGTATATTCGCTCCGTCAGTGACTCGGGATAGTGGGGAGCATTGACAAACAACAAGGATTGAGAAGGCGAGTGCCAACAGGGATCGGTATAGTATTTTCCACCGTAGAAATCCAGGTTAGCGACGACCGATGACGATGAGGCGGCCTAGGATTTATCAGTACATGCAGGTACTTATATTTTATCTGCTCACCAATAACCCAGCAAGAGCTGCCCCAGAAGAATGGCCCAAGGTTACGATGCTGTTCGTGTTTATCAACACACCGTCCCCTTTATTTGCCAATAATCCAGCCAAGTAGTTCTGAACCCATAGCAGGCAATGTTTTGCGTCTGTAACCGGCCCATCGTAGACAGATATTTGAGGACAGAGTCTGAAATTCGGAACAACCACCACAAAGCCTAATCTACCGAGCTCCTCGATTTGAATTCGAGGCACAATGGCTTTGGAACCTTGCACAAATCCTCCACCGTGGAAAATGATCGCTTCAAGAATGCGTAAGTTTATAGACTGCGTTTTGACAAGTGGGTTAACGCACCAACTGGGTGTCCCCCACTGCCCGATCCCTGGGGTGATCCCTTCTTCCAATGCACGTCGAGTTGGATATCTTCCTGCTCAGCACCGTGTTTATATGTGTATTCTCATGTCTCCATTCTCGCGTATTGTTGCCTCTGATGTTATGTCGATGGGCTAAACAGATAAGACGGGATTTCTCCCACTGTTCCTTTTTCGAGTCGAATACTTATATGGGCGTTGATTCATTCGATTCACTCCAAGATTAGAAAGATGTCCATATTTATGCCTCACGCACTGAAAAATGCTTTTAGTGCTCGTGACTATGAAATTCTGACAAAAATCGCAATATCACACCGATCAAGTATAGCGCAGCACTAGCCACAAGCGGCGGTTGTCGTAGTCGCAACATATAAACAACAAATAAGAAACTATGCATGGTATGAGTTGTTCGTCTCAACTGATATTGATTGAATATCACGTCGTCCAAAGCTACATGGGTCGCATAAATGATAATACTGGATGGAATTATGACAATGATAAGTTCAAAATGTTGGCACGGGCAGCATTCAAATGGCGATCACAAGCGATATATAAAACGACGTGTAATATCAATGATATGTGTGCATACAAATAATATTGGAACATTATATTTTCGGGTGACAACATTCGAACTTACAAGGGCCGGTTTCAAACACGTCCGGGGTGGCCTTTGGTAGGAGGTTCAGCCCTTCACGTTGCCATTATTATTTTCTATAATTTATGATTAGAAGTAATGCAGGGGCATTACGTATTATGATCACCTAAAGACCGCGTCACCCTGAGCGCGACCCGCTGCCTGAGCCGTGCTCCTTGTGTTTCTCGATAGCTAGCAAGAAAGCTAGTGCCAATTTAGTTGGTAGCTGTGCGCCTTGCTTGTGAGACTGTTCACCGATCTTTGGATTCTTTCCACTTAGGGTCTCACGACTGTAAACCATAATCGAGTTTCTACTCGCTCGCGAAAGGTACTAGTATTACCACAAACAAAGCTCGTGTGGCCTGGCGCCGATGTCACCATTTCGCGTGGCGATGGCGAACCATTGGTGGGTTTGCCTGCCATGGCTGACTGGTCCAGCAGTGTGGCGCTGGCTGACGGTTGTAGTAGGGATTTGCAGCATCCTGCGCTGGGAGGATTTTATCGCCTCCTCTTCTGCGTATATAATCTATTTGGTTCGGGCCTGTGCGAGGGCCGGGGACGCCGCTAGCAGGGCGCAAATTTCCAATCATTGGGCCAGCGCGGCGGGGATATGCGCGATACCAGTATATATTCATCATTAAAGCTTATATTCCGTACACGTGCCCCCGCCAACACTGCACCAACACCTACTTCGTCCTTACTACGTGCTCCTCCCAGTCCACTTTACTACTTCCGTGTTAGGCGCCTCCCAGGTCCGGTGCGGGATGCCAAACTCCCCACAGTGTGGAATGCTATGGTCATTCGCCCACCGACGCGCCGGCTGCTCGGATGCTGACTATATCTTCTGAAATGAAAGAGATCAGCATCGCCAATGCTACTACAAATGGTAGGATTGTCGGAGGGGTCTCCGACGGCTGTTTCTCTGTTGGGAAACGAGCTTTAAGAATAATAGATCCCCATACCACGAAGACAAGGACAAAAACAACAACAAAAAGTGTTTACTCTGATCCGTCATGGGAGCTTTTCAGCTGGCCTCTGCGCTTGCGATCGCAGCCCTACCGGCTCTCTCCTCCGCAGGCACAGTGAGCCTCCCATCCTATCCTCTCGCGGTCAAAAGTCCGTACTTGTCGACATGGCTGCCCGGAAACCAGACAGCAGATGTCGCCTCCGGTCAACCTGAGTTTTGGGCTGGACAGTCAGTCAACTGGCCGATTCTTGCCCGGGTTGCGGGCAAGACATACACATTGTTTGGCGCTCCCCAGGGCGTTTCTGGCGCAACACCTGCCACCACCACAGGCCTTAGCTTCACCTCGACGCATACGCTTTTTACTCTGACTGCCGGTGCAGCCAAAATCACCCTGGACTTCTTTTCCCCCGTATACCCGGGACCAGAGCATTATGCAAAACAGTCACTCCCTTACTCGTACCTCACTGT
The DNA here is from genome assembly GCA_001939245.1 of Talaromyces wortmannii. Taxonomy (NCBI): domain Eukaryota; kingdom Fungi; phylum Ascomycota; class Eurotiomycetes; order Eurotiales; family Trichocomaceae; genus Talaromyces; species Talaromyces wortmannii. The sequence continues at coordinate 70,010 of MJVA01000043.1, forward strand.
TTCCGCCGCAGCCGACGATGCGACCGATATCCAAATTCTTAGTGGTATTGACTACACGTGGACTGCCCAAGGCGGTGCCGCGCAGCTGAATTACACATCGACCGACACGGCTGGATTTTTCTGGTTCTACAACTCGGATCAGTATTATTACTCGGAAGATTCGGATATGGCGACCTATGGCTCCGTTCTCTACGGAACAACTTCGGGAGATGGCGTTACATATTCTTGCAACTCCGCCGAGACAATCTACAATACGTTCAGTGCCACGGGGGCTTTGGCTGACGTTGACGCCTGTCGGGGAAATCAATTTGCTGCCTTAACCAAAGACCTGGGGAGTGTGACGCAAGGGAATGTCACGTTTGCCGTGGGATTTCAACGCGATTTAGCGATCAACTACGTTGAAAATGCGCAAACTGGGTACCACCGGTCGAATCCAGATTGGTATCTCATTCCAGATGCCATCGAAGCATTTTTGGGCGACTATGAAAACGCGCTCACCGCATCGGGTCCTTTCGACAAAGCCATTCGGACTAGATCTGAAAATGTATCTAGCGACTGGGGAAGTCAGTATGCGGACATAATTGAGGCTAGCGTTCGGCAAACATTTGCTAGCTTTGAAATTACAGTAATCCCTCCCCAAAAAACCTGATGGATGTAGCTAATTCAAAAGCAGGTTCCCTTGGATGATCTCACGGCCTCACCACAGATGTTCCTTAAGGAAATCTCTAGCGACGGCAATATCCAAACAGTGGACGTAATGTATCAAACCTGGCCAGTTTTTGTCAGCTTGAACCCAGAGTATTTGAAACTCTACCTGGAGCCAGTGCTAGACTACTCTGCAACCGGGGCCTGGCCTCATCCATGGGCCATTCACGATCTTGGCACGCGTAAGCTCACATCCTTAGTCCTTTTCATTTTATATGAGCTCCCTGACCGTAATTTGACAGACTACCCTAATGCTACGGGCCATGCCGATGGCAACGCCGAGCAGATGCCTCTTTTTGAATGCTCATCCATATTCATCCTCCTACAAGCATACCAAAAGTATACCAATGACACTTCTTTCGCAGCCAAGTATACTTCTCTCCTCAATGGTTGGGCCGATTACCTAAAGGAAAATTCTCTTTACCCCGCCAGCCAGCTCATAAGTGTGGATGCTATTCCGGCGCAAGCCAACCAAACTGGCCTTGCCATTCAATCTGCCATTGGTCTCCAAGCAGCCAGTATTATACTGGGTGATTCGACATACTCTGATACAGCCAAATCGATTGCTACAACTCTCTACGATGATGCACTAGGTCTCGACGGCGACACACTAGAGGAGAGCACTCATTTCACTTATTATTACGGAGCGTCAGATACCTGGAATGTTCTCTTCCCCTCGTATTCCGACGTCCTGCTTGAACTGGACACCTTTGACTCATCTGCTTGGTCACTCCAATCAGAGTGGTACAGCCAGCAAATGCAGGCCGGTGGCTTGCCATTTGCAGGCCCCGAGAATTATTCTGCGTATGGAAAGGACATTAATTGGGGTCTTTCCGACTGGAGTACGTATTTGTCTCTTGTTCTCTCTTTTCTCGTTTTCTTTTTGGTGTGCTGTAATTTTCCAAGAGGTGATTTGTTGACGAAGAACTAGACCTTCTTGTTGCTGCTACATCGTCCGCGGATGTTCAAACAGTTATTGTCAACACCACCCACACTTTCTTGACCAACGGACTCAACACCATTCCCTTCGGAACGAAATACTATATCAAAGGTGACGAAGTTGGTGTTTGGATTGGAAATAAGGCACGCCCCACGGTGGGGACAAATTTTGCTTTGTTAGCTCTGGACCAAGGGTACTGGGGATATTCCTACTAGCAAGTTCCCCCCTCCTTTAATTTAAACCACTTTTATATTTAGCCTTTTTCTTTTTCTTTTTTTATCTTTGCATTTTTTATCCAACAGTCCAAATTGGCTTCCGCTTTCCTGGACCTCTGTACATAATCTAGGCTATCGTTTGTCCTTAGATAGCATTTCACCATGAAAGAACTAATAATTCTCTCAGTGAGTTCAATCCCTGTTCTCAGGGTGTTCAGTCCGAACTGCAACACTTTGAACCAACACATTTTGATTTATTAAAGTGAGACTTGGCAACCATAGGCGTTCAGTATTGGCATGGCCTTCTCGAGTTTGGCTAGTTACCAACTGAATACTTTGATTCCAACATGGCTTGGGTATGGTTCCGCAAATTTCAGAGTAATTGGAGGTAATGTTGATTCAGCTGAGGTCCATTGGCAAGAAAAGCAATGCAAAGGAAATACTCATGTGTTAACAAGCTATAGATTAGTACTTAAATGTTGCCAATTGTCGAAACAGGTGACGGACTCGTTTATTAATAGATACGAGTGTCTTTTTGCTGCCTGATTGCGGAAGTATTATCATACATATTGATAAACATCGGATGAATAGTTACAACACCACTTGAACAACAGCACATTTCGATGAGAGCCTTACGCGCTAAGAATGAAAATATTTAAGTTTTATAAATGTACTAACTATAAATAGAGCGATGTTCTGGGTGTTTAATTTAACTGCATCAAGTACATTTCACAGACTGTACCAGGATCATCTCCTTCTTTTCGTCAATTCAAACGCAAATAAGTGCCAAGGCATTTGAGCAGACCTTGAAAGTGGGAGGTACTGTGTACCAATGAACAAAGTCACCTCCTACCAGGAGAAACTATGCTTCACCAGTTCTTCGCTCATCGCCCATAATTTGTCTGCCTTTCCTTTGTCAAGCGCATAAGGTGGGACAGTTTTAGAAAGTTGGCAGTCGCTGAGGAATTGCCCTTGTCCATCGCCGCTGATGTTCCCCAGCTTAGGGTCTAAGGCAGCCACTAACGCCGTACTGGCCCCTTGTTCCAACGTCTTCCAACCGACTTTCATTTTTTCTCTCCATTCTTCAGTCTTCTTGAGCCACACTAGATCGGTAGTTCTGTGGAGCTCAGTTTGTACCTCTCCAGGATGTATAGCAATGCTAGAAACACCGAAATTCGCATGAAGTCTTTCATTCAAAGCAACTGAGTAAAGAACATTGGCTGTTTTACTCTGTCCGTATGCCCCCATTGGGATGTATGACATAGTCTCGTCTACAACGAGAGCCGCTGTTTTCATCAGACCAAGATTCGGCTTCTCATCCTCTAGGAGCTCCAAAGTTGGCTTTTCCCAGTTTAAGTCACTGAAACGTAAGGGCGAGGTCATGGTGGCCATGCTGCTGACATTTATGACACGCGCTGCACCTGGGCTCGCATTTGCTGCAGATGCAATGATTTTTGACATAATCAAGTTTGTAAAGAGGAAATGACCAAGATGGTTGGTGGCCAAATGCAGTTCAATCCCATCCTCGGAAAGTATCCGAGTAGGAACGTTCATAATGCCAGCATTGTTTATCACCACATCTATTGTCGGGGTATCTTCCCAGGAGAGAACTTTACTGGCCGCCGCTCGAACCGACTTCTGAGAGCTTAGGTCAAGCACGACAGGACGAAAGTCCACTTCCTGATATTTATTTGCAAGGGCATCTATGCACTCTTGGAGCTTGACCTGGGAACGTCCGGCAAGAATGAGACGTCGTGGAGACTGCGAGGCCAGTGCTACGGCTGTAGCATATCCAACGCCCAATTTGTTGACTCCTGTAATGAGGAAAGTGCGACCTTTAACAGAGGCAGGGAACGCTGCTGCAACGTCTCTGGCAACTGTATATGCACCAAAATCCGAAACAGTGGTTGAAGACATGATGAATTGCTTAAGCAGTGGCAGTTTGTAGAAAAACGAAACGACTTGTGCTTTGAGGATTCAACAGACGATTATTCTGATGAGAGGACAGGCTGTGATAGAAAGCAAGCTCTAATCAAGGGCTGCTGGCGAGGCAGGGTTCTTTATACCCACCCCAGAGCCAGCATTGACGAGGAGGATTAAGGGCTTAGGGCTGGCTCTCGACCCGGACTTACCGGCGCTAAGCGTGTCATGTTGGCGAATGGGAGGCCGCAGAGTCCGACGCAGCCAGTCATCGTGAAACCTCCTCCAGCTTCTGTTTCTGCTGATTTCTTGACAACAATGGGATGGATTACGCTGCATCTGCATTCCTGGTAATGGAAACTCTCCTCGCTTCGGTATAAGGCACTCTTAGCGGCCATGCCTCGGCCTCAGCACAACCCCAAAGGATCATCAGGCAGAAGCGGCCCCAAATTGAAATCCGGATGCCGCACTTGCAAGTAAAGCCAATGGATTCACACCAGGATACTGCTACAGTATGGCTGACCTTCGCTTCAGAATACGCAAGGTCAAATGTGACGAAGGAAAGCCTTCCTGCTATCGATGTAGTTCTAGCGGCCGTGTGTGCGACGGCTACGGCATCTGGGGAGGAGGAGGCCATCTTCCGTCCAACAATGCTAGTAAGCCTGGTCTCAAAGTAGCCATTTCTCGCAACAAAACCAGACCCAGAAATGAAAGGAACACCAATATCCCGCATGGGCAACCTGACTCGCGATTGTGTGATATTCGCCCAGCTTGCAGCGCCGCCGACATGACAATAGACACTTCAATGCTGTCCACAACCGCTAGCTTGATGACTGGCCGATGGGGGATTGGACCAGTGCCCAAGTCTCTTGTTGAATTTCCGGCAGCGGCGCACGAACGTGGGATTTTCTTCTGGTTCCAGGAGTACACGGTTAACAAAATCCCGGGGCTGTTCCCTTTCAAATTCTGGAGCTTTTTGATCCCTCGGGCGTGTTATAGCGAACCAGCTGTCCTGCATGCGGTCCTCGCCCTAACCTCGGCGCATAAATATGAACACTTGGAGGCTCCTTCTTCTCTTTCAACGGAAGAAAAATTCACGTTGGAAGCCTATGGCAGGGCTATTCATTGCCTGAGAACAGACTTTAGACTCAAAAGCAATACTTCTTTGAAAGTCGTACTGATTGCGTGCATTGTGTTCATATGTCTGGAAATAGTCCAACAACATCATGCCACAGCTATTTCACATTTAGCCAATGGCCTCAAGCTCATTGAGCAGATACAGAGATCGCCAGAGGGAGCTGCCCAGTCACTCTTTGATCACCATGAACCAGAAGGACTGATTTTTCAAATGCTCCTCAGACTTAAGATACAGGCCAATATGTTTGGATGCTGTGTTGACTTTTCGGTTCGTACCAATAATAGTCTCTCCGCCTATAGAATGCCGGATCGATTTGTGTCAACACTGGAAGCCAGAAAATACTTGGATATACTTCTTTCTAGGGCCTTTGAACTCAAATACTTTGTCCAAAAGGCACATCTCCAAGAAGGCGCGGCGAGAATATTGAAAGATTATCAAACTACTCTTCGCATGGACCTTGATCTGTGGCTCCGGGCATTTGTTAGTTCTTGCCTAGGGGACAAGGAAGAACCCTATAATTGGAGCAAGGTGGCCTGTAATGTTCTGCGAATGTACCATGAAATGGCATGTATCATGGTCGAGGCGTGTCTTTCTTCCCAGCAGGAAATGCTGTTCGACCATCAAACCGAACGGTTTCTGTCTATCCTGACGTACGCAATCAACACCATGACACTTTCAACGGGGTTACAAGAACCCATTCTGCCTGAGGCTCCGGTGAAAATGCAGAGATCTATTGTTGACATTGGATGGATCGCAGTTCTTTATTATACAGCAACAAGATGCCGCGTCACCAGAATTAGACTTCATGCGATTAGAATTCTCAAATCAACATCTCACAGAGAAGGATTGTGGGATGCTAAGGTGGCGGCTCAAGTTGCACAGGAGGTGATGCGGCTTGAAGAGGCTGAAAACCAGCATGAGGATGGTCGGCGCGATACTTTCACACTGGAAACAATACCAAAGCGAGACGAATTAAAGACACCGACTCTCCATGCTTCACGGAGGGTCTCGGATATTCAAGTAATACTCCCCGATGAATCATTGGGAAAGACTGGGTTAATGTGTCGAAGAAAACGCGATAACGGCGACTGGGAAATGATCTGGAAAGAGAATGATCCCATAAGTGGCATGTGGTTAGATGTAGCATAATACATTTTACATTTTATTTTTTATTCTTTTTTTTAAAAATTTTTTTTCGTGAACGGGTCCTTGTATCACCTCGCTCAGGCAGAATCAAACATCAAGCTCTGATTGCTCACTATACAGTCCATTACATTTCAGGCGGACTCGAAATCAGCGCCTATATCAAAAGCCAGTCCTGTCCCAAACGACCCATGTTAAATATCCATTGAGATGATAGTGTTGACGATTGGCTCTGTTGATCCTTCTCTTGCCAATATGAATTGAGAATTTCGGTCGCGTTGATTACATTCAAGCACAGCGTGAGGCGCCAGAACCTCTCCAAACACTGCCCTAGAAATTGTCTCTGGGTTTTCCACTGGCACTCAAGTCCAGCAACGAAAATTGGCCACAGAATGCACTTGAATAGCGTATCGTCATCTTGTAAGGAGCTGATAGTCATAATCAACTCGCTCACCAGCTCAGCTTGCGAAGATTCGTTGCCGGTACGAGCATCCAGAACACGACGACCATAAATCAAGGCCCCAAGCTTGTACGAAGACGCCAGTGAGCAAAGATTTGTGATTTCTCGATCCGACGGCACTTGGCGGCGTGGTAGGGCCGTGGCCCAGTTGTAGCAGTCAAACCTCTGGATAGAATCTATAATGACAGTAATCTTCTGGACTTGTTGACGGGTTTTGCTGTCATCTACATTCTTGCAATCGGCGATGATGTCTCGTTGTGTCGACAGATTCTGTATCGCATCTAATAAATACACTGGGCATCCAAGAAACGATTGTTCGACGATATCTTGGGGTAACATCTCTGGCTGTTGCAACGCAGAAAATTGTGTCAATAATTTGGGACGAACAAAGGTCCCGCCAAGGATCCCGATCCTATTCGAACATTCTGTTAGCAGCGGTTGCTTTGACGGCACAGGGGAAGACTTACAGGTAAATCTGACTACTGATAAAATCTCTTATTTGTTGTATAGTACGTCCTGGTCTATACGCTGCGCTGCTGGACAACTCGACGAGCGATTTATTACAGGTGATCAAGCTCTTTGCTCCTTCAAGATGCACGTTCCATCGATCACTCCCGGATTCAAGAAGATCGAGAAAGATCAGTAGAAATATGCTAGCCAGAGTGGTGTCGTGTTTTATTGAAGTTGCATGCTCAACAGAGGATGTGAGGCCTTGGATAGCCTTGTACTTGTAAGAAAGTGCATCTCGGTTTGCATTCATGGGCAGAGGCAGGACAATGCTGGTATCCTGCTGATGGAATGAATAGCCCGTATTTGCGTGGTGGCGGGCAGCCAGAGTCAATACTGCATTCATAAGCACAGTGTCTTGTAAGGCGAGAGGGATCAAGTTTCTGAGAGGATTGCTATCGCTGTCCTGGACGATGAAGAGCTTGCATATCCGGTCATTATCTGAGCCCTAGTATTTCAGCCTAGTGCTTCTTGAATGCCGTGAAGCAATATACAAGTAAAAGTGGCACTTACAGTAATCTAAGTAATATCTTGAAGTTTTATCCAGATGTGAAATGGCCTGGTCGGACCAATTCCGAGGCGAGGCGACCACGAGGGTGTTATCGGTATCCTCAGCCGTCCTCTGATCTGCAGCGCCACTGAAAACTTTGTCATAGTGAGATAGTGAAGCGGGGTTTGTTGATGGTAGATCCTCTGTCGCGACAGCCTCGTCTCTTCCCTCTGTAGGAAGCTTAGCCGGCATGTGCTTGGCATGGGTTGACCGTCTTAAAACCGAGTCATGGAATTTGCTACGAAGGGTGACGCCTTTCACCCATCGCAAAGGCCGTTCCTGGAAGCACTCGAACCCTGACTTTTCGCATTTAGCGCAGGGGGTTGCAGTTTGATCGCACTGGATGCGACGGCGCCGACATGTATAGCATGGATCAGTCATTCCGTTTGAGTTGCGCGTCGACTCTTCTTGTTGGATCGGGTGCTGCTATGGTCAATCCCCTGTGGGTGACGCAATTACTTCCATGTCGGCGCTACCGCAAGACACCAAGCACTCAAAGCAGCGCCATCCAGGAGCAGGTGAAACGTGGAGTGAGTGTGGATAGACAGAGACGGCGATAATGCGCTGCGGCCGGAGAAAAGCATTGCGGGGGATTCCGGGTCCACTTGTGTCATGTGATTGCGGAGCGGTCATTCGCCAGTCTGCTATATCCATGGCATACGCTGTTCTGAAGCTGATGCGAGAAAATCGAAGACAATCGCCACGTATAGGGAAAACCGCATGACTTAAAGCACTCGAGCGTGGAAAAAGCGGATGCGTCACCAGCAGTCATTTCGCATTAATAATATATTGCTCTTCCTCAAACCTCTGCAAATTCGGTTTCATCCCCGAGGCCCAAAAGGGAAGTTTGCGGGAGAAGCTAAAAACTCTTCTTGTCCAATAGGAGGTTTCAATTTCTGAGAGTCCCACTGCAAAAACCACCGCCATTGGCCAGCAGTTTGAATGTGGGTCAAGCGTACATGGTAAACCAGACAATGGGGCATGACGCTTCACTGTTCATTGCCTGTGTTCGTCCAAGTTCCTCAAGTTTTACTAATGATTTTTTCCACCTTGGAGTAGTGGCCATGGGGCCTTTATAAATCCGTCTTGTCGAGTGCCTCCCTGGGCCTGCGAGTTCATTTTCACAATTTTTAACAAGGTCCGGTTAGCCGTTGAACAGTGGGCATGTGTGAAAGACAAGAGCAAGATTTCGGGATAGAAGCTCCGGAAAGCCAACGCCTTGAGCAGCTTGGACGAGAGCGGCCAAAATGCTTTGCGACTTGGTATTCTGAATTGGCTTTCTGCTTTTCGGTGGTCATGTCTCAAATTCTGGCAGTAAGTAGATTGCTTTTGTCCAAAGGGCCAGTCACCGGGTTCGAGTACTCAGTCTCCAAAAGAAATCGTGCTGATAAATTTATTATAGGAGTACTACATATCCGGGTTCAGCGTTTTGCTGCCGACATTAATTGTCGATTTGCACCTCCCCGAAAGCTCGTCCATCTGGCCATCCACTGCTTTGTCTCTGGCCGTCACTTCAACCCTCTTGATATTTGGCCGTCTTGCCGATATGTTCGGAGCCTACGCTTTATACGTGTCTGGGTTTGCATGGCTGACTGTCACTTCACTGGTGCTAGGCTTCTCTCAGTCTTGGCTAATGTTAATAATCTTCCGGGCACTTCAAGGCCTCGCCCTCGGGGCTTATTTACCTTCGGGTGTGATGTTGCTTGGGAGTATATATCGACCTGGCCCGCGAAAAAATATAGTGTTCAGTGTCTATGGCGCTTGTGCAGCGTTGGGATTCTACGCCGGGATTTTCTTTTCCGGACTCTGTGGCCAGTTTCTAGGTTGGCAGTGGTATTTCTATATCGGAGCCATCCTTTCTGCGATCACCTTCATCTCTTCTTTGTTTTCAATTCCTAGCGACTATGCGCAGACACGTAAACTTCAACGACAGATGGACTGGTGGGGGGCTATTTTTTTGGTTCCTGCGTTGATATTGTGCTCCTTTGCTCTTGCCGATAGCTCGCAAGCACCACATCAATGGAAGACCCCATACATCCCTGTTTGCCTTGCGCTAGGGGTTATCCTCCTAGGAGTTGCCGTTTACATCGAAGGGTGGATTGCAGATGCCCCACTACTACCCTCGAAGTTGTTTGCCGTCAAGTCTATGAAGCCCCTGCTTTTGTCGCTCATATTTTTGTACGGTTGTTTGGGTGTATTCCTCCTGTATGCAGCGCTCTAGTAAGTTATCCCAAACTAATCCGGTGGGGATCTATGGTATATGACACTCTGAAATGACGGCAAACTGACGAAAGTGGTAGCATGGAAAACATCATGGGCGCAAGTCCCTTGCAAGTAGTCGCCTGGACCACCCCCATGGCCACCGGCGGCATTATCATTTCGGTCGTTGGCGGATTGGTTCTTCACAAGATCTCTGGAACGCTGTTAATGGTAATGTCATGCTTGGGCTTTATGGTATCTGGCCTTCTTTTTGCCGTTATCCCTATAGGCGGGAACTACTGGGCTTTTGTTTTCCCAGCAATGATAGGGGCTACCATAGGGATCGACATCAGCTTCAATGTGACGAATATCTTTATCACAACAAACATATCTACCAAAGAGCAGGGCGTTGCTGGTGCACTTATTAACAGTACTTTGCATCTGGGCATTACAATCATGCTAGGGTTTGCTGATATCATTCAAACCAATAGGCTACATAAGGGGCTTTCTTCAAGCTACAAGGCAGTATTTTGGTTCCAGCTGGGTCTCTCTGGTTTGGCGTTGGTCATAATGGTGCTGTTTGTAAAAATTGACAGGGCTAAAAGTGACCTGACAGTGGATGAAAGGGTGGCACAAAGGGCCCTTGAAGACTGAAGTCGCGTGATATTATAGATATCTCATCGTGTTACTTTTCTTTTTTTTCGAATGTAAATTTGATCCTACTATGACGCTTATATCTAGTTGGTAATATTCGCCGGCAGACGCCCATATGAGAGGCACATTCTACCAAAATAGCGTGGAAGAATGAGGCTGCTGTATCGTGATGCCCACTGACCATTTCAGCGCAAGGATCTGCAGCGATGGCGAATAGACAACGAGTCCCGGTAAGCGGTCTTCTCGTCGAACAAATATCAATTGATGTGGAATGAAGAGCCAACAATCCAACCTACATGTCTTACCCAAGCACCAAAGTTCCATTTAGTTGAATGTCGAGCACGCTTTTGCCAACCATCACGCTGTAGCTTCCCCGCGGAAGTACCCACTGTTGCTGGACCGTATCCCATGTACTCAGATCGCGACGTCGGAGTGGAAAGGAGACGGTGGCACTCTTTCCAGGCTGGATCAATTGCTTGTCAAAGCCTCTCAAAATCTTTGGCAGACCGCTGTTGGGGATACCAATGTACAGCTGAGCGACTTCGGCCGCAGCCACGCTACCAGTGTTTGTCACTGTAGCTTTAACAGTAGCAACCACATCATATAAAGAGGCCAGTCCACCCTCCGGAGAAACATGGTCTGGTGCGACAGCATCCGGTGGCAAAGACGACGTGTTTGCGGTGCTGTTCTTCGCCACATTCAAGTCTGAATATGTGAAATCAGAGTATGTCAGTCCGTATCCAAAGGCGAATCGTGGTGTAATATCGGCCTGGATAAAATGCTTGTAATCGATGTTTAAGCCTTCGGTGAAGTTTGACTGGGAGTAGAAGAAATTCTCCGAGTCAGGGAGTGTTGGGTTTAACAGAGTACCATAGTCTTCCTCGCTCTTGGCCACTGTGTAGGGCAGTCTTCCAGACGGTGATTGACGTCCATATAAAACCTCGGTCAAGGAATTTCCGCTTTCTTGTCCTGGGAGATGAGCAAAAATCACCGCAGTCACGTTTTCGTGTTCGATCCATCGATCGACAAGACGTATGCCAGCATTGTGGATGACAACTATGGTGTTGTCGCATTGGGATGCGACGTTCAATATCAAAGTATCGCTGTAATTATCGGCCAGGGTGCTTCGATCCCAGGATTCTGAAGACATGGCGTTGATGAATACTAGACAGGCATCGGTTTCGTTGACCTGTGGGCTGAACGAGGAAAAGTCGTGGTAGAGGACTGTATCATCCTGGGCAGCTTGCTGTAAAAGTGCATCGTAAGGCGAGGTAGAATTGGCAGGAGTAGAAGAGCCCGAGCCACCTCCAGTTTTAGCGGTGCCATTAAGGGCCACATCGGGACCATGATTGCCATCCGCAAGCAACTCACCCATGTAAAACAGCATGTCAATGCCAGAGAAGGATTTGCCGTTCGTGTACTCGGGAGCATTCGCAAGGCCAAATCCGTACAGTGTCGAATCACTCGCAGACGTGTTTAGACCGCCGTCGGCATCATAGCCAAACACCGACAGTGACTTGGGCTTGCTCAACGGCAGTGCATTGTTTGTATTTTTGACCAGGACATGGCCTTCAACAGCACCTTGGAAGAGGATGGATTCGGCAGCCTGATCACGGGCATCGACCGAGGCGTAGTTACTCATCCCAGGATTCTCAAATTGCGCGAATCGGTACCATGAGGCCAGAATGCGGGTTGCCATGTCATCGAGCCGAGTGGCATTGACTGATCCATTCGAGGCCGCCCTACTGAGCTGGAAAAGGTCCCAATAGCGAGAGTTCGGCATCGCCATGTCAAGGCCTGAATTGGCACTTGCAATGCCAGTATGTTGACCGTACCAATCGCTAACTACAAAGCCCTGGAATCCCAGTTCAGTTTTCAAATACCCATTCATAACTTTGCTATTTTGGCAAGCATAGCTGTTGTTGATTCTGTTATAGCTGCACATGGCAGAACCGACGCCTGCTTTGACCGCATCGTACCAGGGCCACAGGTAGAGCTCATGCATGGTCCTATCATCCAAATTCGACGAGACCGACTGGTTGAAAAGACCAATGAAGCCCGCAAAGAACGGCATCCGGTTCGTTTCCTGTTCGTTGGCAATAAGATGCTTAGCACAGGCGATCACGGACTCCTGGACACCTGCAACCGTGGGGCCAACCAGTTCACCTGCGAGATACGGATCATTCGAGAAGCCCTCCCAGTTGCGACCGCCCTTCGCGACTCTCCCAACGGGACCTATGACAGGCCCAAGCATCACGTTGATCCCCTTGGACTTGAACTCTCGCCCTATGTACTGTGCCCGCTCCAGGGCCGAGCTTCTGTTCCAGGATGCACCGATGTGGAGCTGGGCAGGATAGCCATTGACCAGTTCGCCGGTGCGCACGCCACTCTCAGCGTCGTTCAAGCAAATTCCCGGAAACCCTAGTCGCGACACAGAGCCCGTGAAGCCTGAGCATCCGTTTGCGTCCAATGCACCATACAGAATGCCAACTTTTTCGTCGGTGGTCATGTTTGCTACGATCGCGCGAGCCTGCTCGTACGCATAGTCCCATTCTCCCAACCCGGCGCCTTCGGCTATTCAAGATAAAAGTCAGCATTTCGTCTCGTTTCCCAGCTGAATGAACCACTGAAAGATATAGAAGCTCACGTGTCGGATATACCGGGGGTGATCCGCCGTAAGAATAGAACAGCTCCGGGTCAACTAGCTTGAGAAATTGTTGCTCGGCTTCTGCAGTGGCTTTTACTAGCACTGCCCCTAGGGTGTCAATAGAGTCGAATAGGTACTGAAAGACATATGTCATTCCATTAGAAGATGTAGGAGAACTACTTTTGGCCGCAGCCAAAGCAGAAGTAGCCTCTGCCAGCACAGACTGAGTCGCTGTGGCCGTGACAGGGAATGAGGTTGACGCGACAGCCAGTTGGCTCATCGCCAAAGGCACACATGCTAGTAGAAGTTGCATTGTTTTTCCCCCTCCTATTCCTCACAGTAAACAAACCACCAAATAAACGATTCTCAACCACTGTCCATCAATCTCTGGTTTCCCTTGACGGGGGTGTGAGCCTTGAATAACCTTTGCGGTCTGCTGCTTGTCACCAACTCTTCAAGAGCGTTAGAAACAAAAACAAGAGTAAATAAAGTGCGCAGGACTCGGCCCCTGCGCACTACTTGGGGCGTTCGTTCAAGGCGATCGGTCTTGCATAAAATGGGGGCTACGACTCGAACTACCAAGCGAACATGCAACCAAGTTCTGCCGGGGCTAGACTCAAAATTAGCCCTGCGATCCGCGAAGGGCCTACCGAGATAAGAATGTCGCGAAACGAACAAAAACGCTGATTGAGGCTTTCTTGTGCAAATGTAGCCATGGTCCCAGGCAAAAATTTATAATCGCTACACCGTGTTCCGCGATGATAGCATACGGTCGATTTTCTTAGATGTACACGGTTCTAAGCCTATTCCATGTATCCTTCTTGTGAAGCTCATTAACACACGAGTAAGGCGCCCGACATTGAATAATCAGAACCGAAGGATCTAAATCGGGGAATTTTTCTTTCTCGCGACGCCAGCCCTATCCTAGGAGCCAGGTAGTACAGAATGGGCTGAGGCATCGTAATAATGATCCATTATTGTCGCTGTTTTCGGTATTATTTCCGCCGTGGCACGTACTGCGGTAACACAGCGCAAGCCACTCCCGCGTCCCTTATGCCGATTCATAAAATAGTGCGATCAATGCTCTGTCCACGTCATTTCGTGATATGACAGCGCCTGATCGGCGAGCTTACGGCAGTGCAGACTCCACAGAAATCTGGCATTCCCGCGGTAACCGTGTTAGAGATAATAATAACAACGTGCTCTGGGATCTTTTGTTTTGGCCAAGTTCTTTCAGGCTTTCCATTGGGAACGTTGGTGGATTTGTCTCACTATGTACTCGACGACATATAACAGTTGTTTATCTCGTCTTGCATGGCAAAACTGCGAGAAATTTGAAATAACGGCTAATATTCGGTAAATTAGGTCAATACATACATTCGTTTAGTCCTAATCAGTCCATAGCAAGCAGACGGAGCACTTGACCCCCGCAACCGGATAACCTCTAAAGCGTATTCTTCTCAATAAATAGTATAGTCTATTGGTTCCGGCGGGGTGATTCCCCTCCCCGCGGGGTAAATGCGTATACGTAGTCTGTCGTTCCTTTTCCTATAGACTATGTCTACTAAGTGGTCTCGGAATCTTGTCCGGCAGATGAAAAGCCGGCCCTTCCAAAGGTCTCTCAAATCGACTTCCCCGCTTGGTAAGCGATATGAATTGATCCCTCTCGGCGTGAGGGGTGATGAGAACCCCGACCAAAGTGCTATACTTCATTCTTGGCCGTTCGTAAAATGCGTCTTCGATCCAACCAGTCTACGTGACCGAGTGGATCGATGCTTTAACCTATCGAATATTATTTACCGCGAGCCGAAAGAGGGCGTTGGAAAATGCTAAATAACTCTCTAAAATGTAATTTGGAAAACTATAAATACCAAGTGATGGTTTCACAAATCCATTGATATAATTGATGTCCCAAACAAACCAACATTGAACGAAGCAAGGCCGAGCCACAAGTATAGAAACACAACTAAAGATGGCTCGCCTCAATGTTGGGTTTCTGTTAGCCCTTTTGTCTGTTTGGTTTGAAACAGCCACTGGGGTTGCCTTAACAGTCTCAACCACTGGGGGCAATGCATCTAGCCCCTTACTATACGGAATAATGTTCGAGGTATGGAGGTATCAGCAAAAATATCAGCAGCGTCCAGACTGACAGATCAAGGATATCAACAACTCGGGGGACGGTGGAATACACGGACAGCTCCTCAAAAACAACGGCTTTCAAGGCGACGATCCTGGCTTGACTGCGTACACTGCCATTGGAAACGTAAATATTACCCAGGACAGTGCGAGCCCGGTCAGCTCGGCGATAACGTCGTCTCTCAAAGTGTCTGTCCCCTCTGGGCTGACCGGCTATGTCGGATTCGCAAATACCGGATACAATGGCGTCCCTGTAGTGTCATCAACTTATGAAAATTATTTCTGGATGAAAGGGCACTATTCTGGCACCGTCAACCTGCGGCTGGTTGGCTCCAAGAGTGGGATAGTGTATGCTTCCCACAACATCACTGTGGATAGCCATCCATCCAAGTTTACATACTATAAAACCTCGTTCACCTCTTCCGCCTCGCCAGATGGCAATAATGAGTGGCAGCTGCTCTTTGATGCATCTCTAGTTACTGGGAAATCATTAAACTTTGGCCTTGTTCAACTCTTCCCGCCGACATATCATGCGCGGTATTTTTCCGTCTTGGAATATGCTATCCAAACATAAACCATTCTAACAATTTTATTAGGTACAATGGTCTGAGGAACGATGTGGCTACCTTTTTGGGAGAAATACAGCCCTCATTTTTGCGATTCCCTGGCGGTAACAATTTGTATGATCCCACTCCCAGCAAACACCTAATATTATCAACGCCCTGACCAAGTACAGAGAGGGCTCCTCTGCGAGTGATCGCTGGAAATGGAATGCGACTGTCGGTCCCGTAGAAACTCGTCCTGGGCGACAAGGTATTATCGTTTTCCTATTATTTATGGTCCTCTTCTAACTCTATTCTAGGTGACTGGGGCTATCCTAACTCCGATGCTTTAGGTCAGTTGCCGTCTAATTCTTGTTTCATTGAAGATTTACAATTTAACCACTCTCAAAGGCCTCGATGAGTACATGCAGTGGTGCGAAGATATGGAAATGACAGCTATCTTAGCAGTATGGGCCGGGCATGATCTTTCAGGTGGGAGTATTACCGGGGATCCCCTGGATCCTTATGTAGATGACATTTTAAACGAGCTTGAGGTAAGCATCTTATATTATATGAAATATCGGCAACGGTTAACCACAAAAAAAAGTACCTGTTGGGTGATAGCAGCACCACCTACGGAACCCAGCGTGTGAAAAACGGCCGCGCCGAGCCTTGGCCTGTTAGTTATATCGAGGTTGGTAATGAAGACAACATCTCTGGCGGCTGCAGCAGCTATGCATCACGATTTCAACAGATATATGATACCATACATGCTGCTTACCCACATATTACGGTTATTGCATCAACGACTGACTCGAGCTGTCTTCCATCACCGCTTCCTGATGGTGTATGGACGGATATCCATTATTATTTGACCCCCGACGAATTCGTCAACATGTTCGATGAATGGGATAATTGGTCCAGGGACAGTCCAATTTTTGTCGGCGAATACGCAAGTACTTCTGGAAATGATGGCAGCACTACATATTGGTCGAATATGCAGGGTAGCTGCGCCGAAGCCGTCTATATGATTGGATTGGAGCGAAACAGCGATATTGTCAAGATGGCTAGTTTTGCCCCCCTTCTAGAACACTTTGATCTAGCGGAGTGGTCGGTACGATTTTATCCTTGACAAAAATGCATCAGGTCAAGTTTGTTACTAACGGTTTTATATAGCCTGATCTATTTGGGCTTGACGCCGCACCCGATTCCCTAACCGGCTCGACCTCTTACTATGTACAGAAGATGTTCTCAAGTAACAGAGGATCTAAAGTGCTCCCTGTTACATCAGACACTGCATTTGGTCCTGTGTACTGGGTTGCCTCAGTAGCGGACGGTACTTACTACGTTAAACTTGCCAATTACGGGTCCGAAAGCCAGAAAATCACCATAAAAATCGAAGGAACAACATCTGGCAATGTTCAGTTACTCTCCGGGGGCGAGTTGGTTAGTAACTACCCGCATAATGTCTCCATTACGACACAAACAAGTCGTGTTTCTGGAAGCGGAAGTTTCACAGTTGATATGCCGGGCTGGGCAGTTGCTGTCTTGGCCGTATCTTAAGGCTACTCTGTGCTGGGTTTGCGAATCAACTTCACGAGTAAGCTATTATTCTTACGCCACAATTTCAGTTGAATGAGTTCTAAAATTATTGTGGCGAGTGCTATATAAAGCCATTTGCACTCTACTAGACAAAAGTAATATTTGCTGAAAACGTACCTCTATTTGTCTACCTAGTTGCTTGTGGTGTTTTAAAAATGCTTCTTGACGAGGAACAATTTGTCAATTAATCACTTTTGAGCATTAGATGATTTTAGCTTGTACATAAAGTGTAACATTCTTGTTGACTACGGGAGAAATAATTCCACCAACCCGGATATGTTGTTATCGGAATGTCGCTCTGAATCATTCAGCACCTTAAATGAAACGAGCAAAGATGCCAATCCGTCTGTGTGTTCGTGGAATAAATAAATTAATCATGCACTATCGTGACGCCTTGCAAAGCGGCCAGGTCGGGTCATTATTGTCCGGAGATATACCGAGGGTACATACGTAGCGACAGGTATATCTTGCAACGCTTGCCCCAGTATACGAATACGAATTTCATCGAATTTGAGTTCCAACTGAAACATTTGAAGCATACAACAATACAAAGCATATCATGAAGTGTAAATTACTGATATTTTCCGCTCTCGAGGCCTTTCAGGCCAGCATTGTCGCATCGGCAACGATTTATTTGGCTGGTGACTCCACCATGGCGCCAGGCGGTGGTGGTAGCAGTACACAAGGTATATCTCATACGTAAACAACATTCTCGTCTTTCTAATATACAATCTATAGGATGGGGCGAATATCTCGCACAGGACATATCTCTAACCGTCTCCAACCAAGCTATCGCCGGCAGGAGTGCGCGATCATATACTCGCGAAGGTCGCTTTGCCGACATCGTCGCCCTCGTCCAGGAAGGGGACTACGTTGTCATTGAATTCGGACACAATGATGGTGGATCTCTGACACCTACAGACAACGGTCGAACCGATTGCTCGGGGACTGGAAACGAGACATGCGAGACTACGTACGATGGAGTGGAGGAAACGGTACTGACGTTCCCTGCATACCTGGAGAACGCCAGTGCCAGTTTCATAGCGAAAGGAGCCAAAGTCGTTATCTCTAGCCAGACACCGAATAACCCTTGGGAAACTGGAACATTTGAGTATACACCCTCGCGATTTGTCGGATATGCACAAATAGCGGCTGAGGCAGCCGGTGTTGAGTACGTCGACCATGGGGCATACACTGCCAGCATTTTCGAACAACTTGGAAATGCAACAGTGAATTCTTACTATCCTATCGACCATACTCATACCAGCCCGACTGGTGCAGACGTTGTTGAGCAGGCATTTCTGAAGGGCATTGTGTGTGGTGGGTTGAGCCTGAGTAGCTACCTCGATTCCACTGATATTGCTGGGGACTGTTTATAAGAATTTTGTCCGTGGCTCTGGCTATTGTATGTAGGAATTCTATGGCTTAGTTTTACATTTTTTCGGCTTTTCATTTGAGTTCAATACTTGAAGGATGGCAAATGAAAATCCGTCTTGGCGATCGATCCTCCAAGTGGTGCTACCCGAGGATATTATATAACTGAGGGCAGGGATTCCTCGGCTGCGTCTCCCCGTCTCGCCGTGAAGATCAATTGATGCATCCCCAACCCCAGAATAAGTAAGCAGCACAATACACATCCTCGTGTATCTCTACACTATATGTGCCACCACAACTGATTTTCAATACTTGCGCGGTCATTTATCTATTGATACTTCCACTGACGTTATACTAAGTGAAACAATGGGTTTGTTTCCCGCCGCAACAAAAGCAGCTATAATCGGCCTGATCTTTGCCGTCGCTTTGCCGCCTTTTTTTCACCAGGCCAAGGTTATTGGAGTGCTGAGGACTCCGTCCAGCATGCCAGTCGCACCGGAGAACTATGTTGCAATTTCCGATACAACATATTGCGAAGATATTCATTATTACAGCCCAGCCCATGTTCTTTTTACGGCATGTGAGGACAATAACTCTACCCGATACGAATGGTTTCCGCCCTTGGTTATATTCGACCGCCCGGAGGTTATTACACAAGGCTCCATTCATGTGATCGATCCCAAGGTGAGATAATTCTGGGAAAGCTGTCCTTTCTTCCATCAGACTAAGGTTGGTAGACTATGATATCGAAACGTTTGGAGTTTGAGAATTTTCGCGGGCCTTTTGTGACCCATGGCATCGATGTGATCGCAGACCCAAGTGCAGACGATGCTGTGTTCATCTTTGCGGTGAATCATCTCCCAAACCCTGACTATCTACCAGGGAGGTCTGTGCCAAAAGCCCGCTCACAAATCGAAATATTCCACCATCACCTTGGTTCTCAATCACTAAGACATGTCCGCTCCGTCTTGCACAAGCTGATCACAACACCGAACGATATCATTGCCATTAGTCCGACAGCCTTCTACGTAACTAATGATCACTATTATCGAGATGGTATACTGCGGTACATAGAGGACGCGATTCCAGCTGCAGGGTGGTCTGATACAACATACGTTCAACTTTCGACTATGGACAACAATAAATCCGACGACGGTGTTTCTGCTTCCATAGGATTTACCGGATTACACAATAACAATGGGCTTGCACATGGGCCTAGAATCTCCTCAACGGAAGAAGAAGTACTGGCCACAAGTGCAGTTTCGGGAGTATTTCATCGCTTGGTCGTGACTTCTGGGGAGCATTATAGATTAAACCTAATCGAATCGATCCCTATGCCATCAAATCTTGACAACCCTTCCTACATGTTTGACCCATACGGTACCACAGAAAAGGACATAAGTGGCTATATTCTTCCTGGTCTGACAAAAGGTTTGGTGTTTCAAAGAACACATGGTGAAAGAGGCACCGTGCACCCGGGTGCCGTCTGGTACATACCTAAAAGCACCGAAGGAAAGTGGGACATTCGGTTGTTATATGAAGATGATGGATCAAAAATCTCTGCCACAACATCTGCTGTGGCTGTACCTAATGAGCCCGAGGGCGGAACGAGAAGCGCGTGGCTTTTCGTCACCGGAGTCATGGCTGACAATGTGATTGCCGTGAGAGTAGAGCTGTGATTTTCAGGCGGCCACTGTGTTTGAATACATCCTTTACCTAAGACTCCTGTTGGCAGACTTGATGTAGGTCTCGTCGATGTGGTTGCTGTTTCTTATGGGCTAATGATTGTTCGGCTCTTTGCCGACTGGTACGATAAATTTCAAATATCGAAGTAAGCGACATATGTTACTCAAGTGAATTGATGAATGCCGTAGTCGTTTTCTTTCCTTTCCCCTCCTCAAGGTATCATATCTATACTATGCCGGCGTAGAGGAACACCTACCAATACCCGATGTTGAATTGTTTTAATATGTGATTCTTCTTTGGGTGCATATGTACTATGGCGTCAACCGCGCTAAAACCATTTTATGGCCCCCACATGCCAGATATTTGATAGTACTCCGGGCGGCAGACGGGCTCCTCGTCGTGATTTTAATTTCGTCCCGTAGCCGAAAATGGGTCTCTCGGGCGACAAACATTGCCCGGTCACTTTTCTTGACTTGCCAAACGACATTCTCCGCGAAATTCTTGACTACTTTCAATTCGTAGACAGGAATGGGAGGAGGAATGGCTGGAAGGATCACCATCATCGTCAAGCCATCTCCAAGGAGAACAAGGCTCGGAGAGAAGCCGTACAGAGGTTTCGTTTGGTGTGCCGGCATTTATGCCAACTGGCGTCACCGCTTCTATGTCCAGTTCTGCGAGTCAACCTCAACCAGGGATCTCTTGATGCCGTGAAGCATCTTTCTCAAAACCCGTTCATCGCCGCTGGCGTCCGTGGCATAGTTGTTTCTCTTGACTACCGTCCACAAGAACTCGCCACCAATTTTACGCGGTACATCAAGCATCAGAGGGACAACCTGGGGAAAATTGAAAGGCAGTGTTACCGGTTTGCTGGAGTGAGGTTCCCTCGAAATCTTGATGCAGAAACCTGGCATGAACAACAGGCGCCGTGGCCCTCGTGGTTTAAGAGCTACGTGAAATCGATATACCGCATTCATTCCGCGTGCCTCGCATGGAACACAGACCGAAACATAGCAGAAAATATCAACCACACACGGGATGAGGGGCGAAGAGAGGACCAGGAAATTATTCTTCAAGGGTTTGAGGATTATCGACGGCGACACGAGACACAGTCTCAGTTAGTAACAGATGGACGTTTCGTAAACACCCTTGCGTCTTGTGTAATCCATATGCCAAATGCAGCTGGCGTGGTCTTTTCCCACACAGAGAATTTCTCAAATATAGATGATGATGACCTGGTTTCTTTCGAGGAAAAAGCAAATATCCTCGAAGCTATGGCAGCTCCATTGAACTGGCAACAGATCGAGGAACTAGAAGGAGGTGCAGATATCATACCTGCCAGGATCCTTTCCGAGTTACCAATCGCCCTTCATAGATCTGGCGCAAAGTTGCACAGTATCTCAATCGAGTGCTTTCCGACTACAAGAGGATTTTCCCTCATTGCTCCAGGTCAATTGTTAAATTCTCAATGGACTGATCTTCGGAAATCTTACCAATACCTAAAAAGGTTTTACCTTGGTGGGGATGGGATGAATCTTTGCCCCTTGCGATCCGACTACCTCACGGCCGAAGAAAAAGGCCCCGTTGATAACTACCTTGATGCAGTATTTTCCAGCGCATTTCTGGAGGATTTGGACATTTCACTTTCTTCTCTTGGGCTCAACGATGGAAGAACCACCAAGGAAGGCTTCTATCGCCTAGGTCCAATTCTCCAGACAGTAGAGTGGCAACGAATGAGACGGCTAAAAATCACACACGTCGAGTCCGACCAAGATGACCTCGAGGAGCTGTGCCGCAGTCTTGGACAGAGACTCGAGGAGTTGACTTGGTGCAGCATAAAACTCCAGAAAGGGAACTGGTCTAGCGTGTTCGACTGTTTGCGCGAGCGCCTTCAAGAGCGATACGTGCGCCAGAAATTTCGTGCAAGAGTTAGACATCTTTCTGGCGGAGAATTTGGATTCCAAGAGATAAAGCAGCAAAGACATTTGCGACACAGAGAGTCCGGCTGGGAGGAGGATGAAGAGCTGTATACGCAAATTGAGAAATACATCGCCTGTGAGGGTGTGCGTGAAAACCCGCTGATAGGATCGAAATTACGACAACTATAGCTTGATTTACAGTGGTTAATCGTACACTCGAAAGCTGATGGATATACGACGCGATGAACGAAGGTTGATAAACCAGAAGTCAATTGCCGCAGATCAGCTTTGACATTGAGAATAATTAAATAAAACGAAATATCGCCGGTATAATTTTCTAAATACTAGAAAAGAGAAAACTCTCGGTATAAAATTGCAATAATAAATAATAGTCGACAAAGTTCATCGCACTAAACAAGTTCTCCCGCCACGTCGCAAAGCAACATTTCCAGTCTGCGTGTGCGCTTGTCAAGCTAAGCCCTACAGAGAAAGCGGCAAATTTTTTCTCGCCTCTTGCGGGTCGATAGCCCCGAGCCGTGACCGATGCGGGGAAGCCAGGGACGCCGCTAAATAAAGGCCGTGGGCTGACGTTAGTGTCAGACACCAAATCTGTAACTGCCGGCCATCTTCAGCTGCCCCATACCCAGCTTTCCATGTCCCTCGACTACACCCGGCACTGGGGGCCTATGGGATTGTCATCCAGCTGTCCACAAAACTAGACTGATTGGTGTTGCAGTCTGTTCCAGCTTCGGCCAAATGAAAAGTTTTGCTCCGCGCTGATACCCAGCATGTTCCACACATTTAGCGCAGCCAAATCCGACGCATCCCTGGCAGCATCGGCGTCAACTCGCCGAAAGAATGGCTCCGTTCGCGCATGCGATGAGTGCCGCCGTCGCAAGATTCGCTGCGATGGCCAGCGTCCCTGTGAATCTTGCCAATGGTACCAGAGGATCGATCTCTGCCGCTACCAAGATCCGCATGTCCAGGACAGACAGACCGCTGGCACCTACGAGCGGATTGTGCATAAATTATTTCCCAACCGCAGTGCGGCCGATTTCGCGACTTTGGCTGATCTCTCGCCGCTGGAACTGCTCGATTTGGCCAGAAAAGGCCTCTCGCGTGATAATGAACTGCCTTCCAGGACGATATCGCCACCCCCGGAACCTCAGGTTTCTCCTAGCTCTATCGCAAGCGGGGATCTAGAGACGCTTCAAATGATGCCCCAGGAAGGACCCGGTGATCAGAGAGACATCAATGTCAACAATCAAGATATGTCAAGCAACTTCTCTGACGATGTCAATGCTCTGGCCCTGTCATCTAAACCGCCGTCATCCTACCTCGGGGCCTCGTCGATTGCGGCGATCCTCAAAGTTATCACCTGGCTCCAGCCTCGATTTTGCAAAAGGATTGATTGTTCCGAGTCCTACGACCCGATGCAATATTCTACTCGGGTGCGTCGGGTGCTAATGGATGCCCGTAGTGACCATCGGGATGTGTTGACAGAGCCAACACATTATCTTCAATCCGACGAAAAGAACCTTATCGACGCATTTTTCTGTTATTTTCACCCTGTTGCACCAATTGTCGATGAGGCTATGTTTCGCGAAACAGTTTCCCAGCGCCAGAGATCCGACTCACGTTGGGTGTCGCTGCTTAACATTGTGCTAGCACTAGGCAGCATTGCTGTCACCCCAGCAGACAACAAAACACATTATCTTTATTTTATAAAAGCAAAAAGCCATCTTGACCTAACGGCTCTTGGCTCACCCCATATAGAAACAATTCAGACGCTTGGTTTAATGGGTGGCCAGTATCTGCACTATATCAGCCAGCCCAATCTGGCTTACTCCCTGATGGGGGCAGCGTTGCGTATGGCCACATCCTTAGGTCTGCACAAGGAATTCGTGAATCACGATAATAGAGAATCAAATAGTGATTTACACACGAATAACGTCCATCGAAAAGTTTGGTGGTCTCTCATTTGTATGGACACATGGGGCACTGAAACGCTAGGTCGTCCCAGCATGGGACGCTGGTCAGCGGGAATCACAGCTAAGTTGCCTCACTGTAATTCTGGAAATGTATTTGACTACTCTTTCGCTGTCTCCCCTTTTAAACAAAAAATAGCACTAACTCTCGAGTCAGGACCAATTCATTGCCATTCTTACACTTACAGAAAATGTACGCTACTGCCGGATCACTACGCAAATCCACGAAGCCATGGCAGTTGTTCCACTTCTTGCATACAGCGAGATTAAATCCCTAGACGGGAAACTGGTAGAGTGGTTTGAAAACCTTCCTCCCTTGCTCAAGGATTTCGAACCCTGTCCTGAAGCATTGGAGATAACCCGCACCGTGTTGCGCTGGCGATACACTGTGCAGCGAATGCATCTCTATCGGCCGGCCTTACTGAGCTACGCAATGCGACGCATACCGTATGCTGCATTGCGAAGCGAGGAATGCAGTGCAATTGACACATGCATGAAGCTAGCTAGCCAAGCCATCGGCGATATGGGCGCATCTGTCACTGCATGCTCCAGTCAAATTCTTGGCTGGCCTGGCGTGTGGATGATTTTCCAAGCGGTGATGGTACCTCTCCTGGCCTTATGTATTGATGATCAAACCAACCCCTATTCTACCACCGAGAGCCATCGTAGTATCGAAGTTGCGATTACGGCCCTGGTGCAAATGCAAGCGTGGAGCCCGACTGGATCAAGAACTTTGAACTTTGTGTGTTCGATTTATGATAACAGTATTCGCAGTTCAACAGCCAAAACTACGCCCCGAAATGAAATCCCTGATGGCACCCAGCAGACACCTATGCCAACCCTGAATGACGAGGGGCCTTCTGAGTTTACTCCTTCTCAGTCAACTTTTGACTTGAGTCTCATGAGGTTTCCTCCCGATTTTGTTAGTATTGAAGATAATTTCGGGGATGAAGCAATGTGGGACTTCATCACCTGGAGTGACGACCGACTGGCTCAGAGCTTGATGCAGCTTGATTCACAAATGTATCCTGAACAAGGCCCCTTTGACACCCAGGACCCTGGTGAGGGTAGCGGAGCTCCTGGTCGATTCTGTTGACAAATTTATCCATCTAGTCGTGGTGGCAGTAAATTGACGTTTGGTTCGTAAGGGTTGGCTTCGAATTTATTGAGTAGGCATATTTCCACAAAAAAGAGAGAACACGAGAGCGGGATTTTGGTCGACTTACTACTTAATTTTCTTCGAAAAAACCATGACACTCCGTCTCGACTTTTCATTCTCCTGTTCCAATGCAAAAGTGAAAGAGGGGGAAAAATCCATATTAGGTTAAAAGGCATACACAGCAAAGCGATGGAGTATAGCGGGGTATTACCATGGTCAAAATTGTGATTGGCGCACATCTGGTCCGAGTCAGCCTAGTCGAGCTTTTTAACAGAGCAGAGTTGTTTATTTGTTCTCTCTCTTTTCTCGTATTACCCATCGCCTTGTATCATGGACGTTGCGGTTTCTGTCATCAGCCTTGCTGATATTTGTATCAAGTGCGCACATGTGCATGCCCCAGCCCGTTTTCTCAACAGAACTAATTATACGCCAGGTATGGTGCTGCCTTGGTCAGAGTCTGCAAGTCATACAAACACGGTGAAGTGGAGGTTCGAGAGGCTATATTGAAGATTGAGGCTCATTGGCTTCGCATTGAACCTCAACTTGAGCTTTTAAGGAAGATATGGCCTAGTTTAGACGAAAACTACCAGATCCATCAGAATACCGTTTTGCAAGTGTTGCAAGGCAAGATAATGGCGGCAACATCAGCAGTTGATAGTCTTATTGGCAGCGCACATGATGAGGCCTCCCCAAAAGGTCTTATAGCGAAAAAGGGCGAAATCAAACGAGCAAAATACGCAATACTGGTAAAGAAAAGACTAGCCAACATTTTGAAGGATCTGAAAGATTGGACCGAGATTTTTGATATTTCTTGGTTTCTGATAATTCGACAATCGAGCAAAAGTATTGATAATGAGCTGAAGCCCGTTGACGTGGAACACGATCCATCTCTTTCGACACTGACCAAGCTGAGAAAGGCGATTCACTCAACGATCACTGTTCATTCCGAGGAAGAGAGTGGTACTGTATTTGTCGAATCCACTCTGTTCAAAGAAAAGTCGCAAAGTATTCAGTACTCTTCCATAAGGCTTTGGCATGATGCGGAAGGGACTAACAGCTACGCTGTGGACCCCCCAAATGCGATGACTTCCCTAGCTAGTGTTTGCAAGTTGGCAAAGATATTGAAGAATGTCGACCCCGCTAGATTCGGCATGCTTCAGTGCCGTGGGGTTTTAAAGTTGCCTTCGAGTGTTGACTACGCCGATAACCGCAGGCCGACACGCTTTGTTTTCGCGATTCCAAGCCACTTGACAGAGCCGCAGAGTTTACGAAGATTGATTCTCACCGAAAGAGAAGAAAGACCATTGGATGAACGGTTTTCATTAGCCAAGCAGCTTGCAAAGGCCGTCATGTTTACGCATTCTGCAGGCTTTGTGCATAAAGAAATTTGCCCGGAAAATATCATCATTCTACTGAATGGGCAGCAAGAGTCGCACGCGTTTCTCACAGGTTTCAAAAGTTTTCGATTAGAAGAGGGGCATACAATTCTTCGCGGTGATGACTTATGGGAATCAAATCTGTATCGCCATCCAACGAGACAGGGCGTACACCCAGAAGAGACCTATTCAATGCAACATGATATTTACTCGCTCGGGGTATGTTTGCTTGAAATTGGCATGGCTGATTCTTTACTGCTCTATGGCCCTGATAATACACCACAACCTCATCCTGCAATCGCTGGGACAGCTTTTGAGACGAAGGAAACTAGAAAGCGGGCCTTTGAATTAAAGCGGAATCTGGTGAAGCTGGCGAGAGAAATTCTACCCCGGAAAATGGGCCGTATATATACCGGGGTTGTAATAACATGCCTTACTTGCCTAGATAAGACCGAGAATACTTTTGGATTGGAGTCTGAGCTTCTGGATGAGAATGGACTGCTCGTCGGTGTACGCTTCATCGAAACGGTGAGCACATGACCGAGAATACATAAACTAGCGGTGTTGCTAACAATTACAGATACTAACAACACTACTTGACCTCAAAATCTGATAAATCTTTTGCAACATTGGATCATACTGGGCTATGTAGTTGACTTCGACGCCAACAGCGATATCACGATAGAGAAACTATTTGAAATGGAATTCACACTGAATACAATCCACCTACACTCGGGTGCTGAAACAACGTTTTGTAACATAGCGGGTGGATCTAAAGTCATCAACAGTCCTATAGTTGACGGCTTATGATCGGTGTAGGAGGATATCTGAGTTTGTGCGACACTCTGTGTGCAATTTATAGTCGTCCAAGTCATTGAACGGCGACATTTGGTGACAACTGATGCGTTCACGCTGGGAGTTAACTGATGGCCTACCAATGCGATGGATGATAATCCTCGGTCGTAAATGTTCTTATTAATAGGTGGTAAATTGAAAAGACGGTCGGGCAAGGAATGATGGTCAGTCGATCGTAGGGTTCGTTCTCCGGCCAGATCTCGAGTTGTATGTAAATAGAGCGAAGGCGAGAATTTCGCCTTTGATGGCGGTGGTCGATACATCCCCGCGTAACGGTGCTGTGCACTACTGCACGAAGGTCAGACTATGCAAGGCTGATTCTGGTCATTTGGCAGCCCTCGGGCGGCGATACGTGGCTGGCTTCTAAGATTAGACTCGAAAACAGTGATCTGACCATGCCGCAGATTGTCAAAATAAGCGAAAAGTCCATATAGTGATCTGCTGTTGTATAACGTTTCAAACAACTGGGAGACTTTATTTCATTTATTTTATACATCTACATGTATACATGTATATATTTGTGAAGGGTGAGGAACACATGTGGTTTTCGAAGTGTGGTCTTTGACTTGATTTCCCACATTTGGCGCATCCTTGAAAAATTGTTCATCCAGACCCAGCTTATGTAGCTATTGGTTGCACATTGTCACATCCAGTTGAAAAGCCAAGCTACATAACGACTATGGCTACATGCTTAATAGTTCTCTCGTCGACTTGTTGAGTGAACAAAGCTTTACTCGCCCAAGCGGCCAACTTGACTGACCTCCAATTCATCCTTAATGGCTTTTGGTCAGCAAACTTGGCGTACTGATGGGCATGTAAATACGTACCGGTATGTCTCCTGGAACAATCAACCCGGAAACGCCCCAGCTCTGACTGAATCTTGAATTGTTTCTCACATATTCTCGGTATACTGGAGCCCCAGGGCGGAGAACGTTATCGGCAACCACAAGAGATCCCTCTTTGTCGAGAAGTCCCAAACTCTCGCACAATTTAACATCACTTTTGTATAGGTTCTCCACGTGGTCTACAAACAGCATATCCACGCCGCCACTTACGAGTACCTTTTGGCTGTGAAGGCGACGGAGGGTGTGATCAGAGGGTCCAACGATGACTTCGACAATGTCGCTCAAACCTGCTAGGCTGACGAAATTCATTGCGATAGAAGCGATCAAGGGATCGAGTTCGAGGCTGTAGACCCGAATACTGCGTTGTCCAGCATCTTGGCTGTTGATATCACGGATAGCGCTGGCGAATAGAATTGCGGAATATCTATTCTCAAACATGGAATAATCAGTCATTATCCTCAATGATCATAAAAGCATTTTTGAATGGCAAAGTACCCGACGTAGCCACCCAGCTCTACGACCACTTTAGGCTGATGCTTTTGTATCAACCCGACCATTATAGTCGCCTTGTCTGGTCCTATACTGATCAGAAAATCCTCTTTGGCGGCAAACTCATCCATGGTGGCCAATATAGCTTTGGGAGACCCGCGTAATTCGCTCTCTAAATTGGGAAGGTTGTAAACATATTTGAGCAGAGCGATCTCGCGTCCATCGTGAGACTCGATAACATCCTCTAGGGGGACATTGAGAAATTTCCCAAGGGAAGGATACTTTTCCAGTGTAGTCTTTTCGAACTCCATTTTGCAAGTAGCTTTTCTGAGTATGGAGTGAAATGTTTGTTTGTGGTCGAAATGGTAATTAATTAGTATTTATTGGAAACGGCTCTCGGCTTCTATTATTTAGTTTGCCGCCAGTATCCGCTTGGCTGCGGGGACCGTATGGCAGCCTAGGCCCTGCACGTACTGTAAAACATTGCCAAAATGCTTGCTTTTGTATTTTGCGTAATTTTCCAAATTAATACATGCAATTACTATATATTATGGCAGCCAATTAAATTTGGAATAAATTTATACAATAAAACTGGTTATAATATAATTTTTTCTACCGGATCGAATTCTATTATTTTAAAACATAAATGCAATCACGTGACCCTTTAGGGGGTGGCTGCGGTCACCCCAGGCTTCCCCAGGGGGTCGTGGTTGCCCCAAGTCGCGGGTACCCCAAGGCCCCTTAAGAGGCCACAGCCGCCCTGGCTCTCTTAGGGAAGGCAAATGCTTAGTGTAATTTTTTATGATTTTAGTTTGAAATTTAAAACTCAATTTTGACAAGGTTTTAGGGGCGCCTGTACGGTATATCTGGTTGAAAAAGGCTGTCCTCCTATCTATATCATTTATTTCATGATTGTCCCGGGATCTTCAATGCTAAAAATAGGTGATTTTCTCATGATGTACATATGTAGGCGTTGACAATATGATTATATCTATAGCACTGGATGTTTATTTTATTCATGTGCGAAAATGAAGCAACCTCCACCCGTCGACCAGTCGGTTTTTCTCATTTACCACATACGATGATCTCAGACCTCCTCATGGTGGCTTGGGAGTCCCTTCTTCTCCGCCTGTTCTCTGTGATGCTCCACTTCTTGCTGGAAGATGTCCCTGATTTTCCCAGTCTGCCAAGGTTTTACGTTTGTGTCGAAGACAATGTCGATTTCTTCGAGAGACTTTCTTGCAGTCTCGGGATACATGAGGAATATTTGAAACACCATTGCAGCGCAGAAAACACCAAATATGATATAAGTCTTCCACTGAATGTTGGTAAATGCGGGAGCCACGAAGTATGCAAGTGCAAAATTAAAAATCCAATTCGTGGCTGCAGAGATCCCGACTCCTTGGGCACGGTATTTGAGGGGAAAGACCTCAGAGCAATAGATCCATGCAGTGGGTGCCTTTGGTTTTTAAAATTAGCGGACAGGTTCGAAACTCCTTTGACAAACGGTGAACTTACCCAGGTCAGGCCATATATTCCCACAAATATATACGAGCAAGCAATAACACCCTTGGCTGCTGGACCGGAGATCGACCATCGTAGATTACTGTTGCCGTCCACTTCACTGACATAGTGACCATGACTAGCCATCAAACCAGCAATCGCAAAGTGCAGTGCCATGCAAGCCACGGATCCAGCAAGTAGAAGAGGTCGACGACCGATGCGATCAATTCGTGGTAGCATGACACCAGTTGTTACAAGGAAAATCACGTATTGAATAGCGGACGAGTACAATGTCGCGTTTCCGGTCTGCAATTCACTGTTAGAAAGAACCAGCCATTTCGGGAAGATGCTAGATAAACTGACCATTCCGGCCATTTCGAAGACGTAAACAACGTAGTACATGGCGACATTGCCACCAAGAAGCTGCTGCCACATTTGAACCGTCATGCCACACACAGTACGTTTCCAAAGACGAGGTCCGAAAAGCGCAAACATGGAAATGTCTTTTGCCTGTTGGGCAATGCGAGCAGCCACCTGGACTTCCTTAAACTCGACCTGCACAATTGGATCGCTTCTATTGCCGTTTGCATGTAAGGCGGCCAAAGTGTCGAGACATTCTTCCCACCGCTCCTTGGATGCCAGCCAGCGCGGAGACTCGGGGAAGAAAAAAAGAGACGCGAAAAGAATAAGTCCTGGCATACCCTGAATTCCCCAGCATATTCTGAATGCGGCTGGGCCGGAGATACCTACAGAGCAACCATAGGCGATGAGATACATAATAAGAATTCCCCACTCTATTGCCCATTGCTGTATTCCCACGATTCGACCTCGGATTCGCGCTGGGGCAAGTTCGGCAAGATAAACACAAACCTGAGAAGAAGTTATACCGACTACCGACGTAAAAGTTAGCAAGAAGGACATCCGGGAAAAGGTGTCATCATAATCATCAACCCGGAGATGTACCTGCAAGGCCGCTCACAACACGACCAGCTACTAAATGGGTCACATTCTGCGCACTACACTGGATTGCTGCTCCGATTATCCAGATACCCGAAGCAATCATCAAGGCATAGCGCCGCCCCAAGTAATCCGACAAAGGCCCGGCACCAATAGCACCGGCAAACGAACCAGCCGACATGGATGCTGTGATCTACTACCATGTGAGCGATCAAGGAACATCCTCCGGGACAAGAAATACCATACTCCTCCTTGCAAATTAGAATCTGGGTGGTCGAAATAATCAAGATACTGGCTCGTGCCAATCCATGCACTCATTGAGCTTTGCGATTGTCAGCTCAGACAATCTCTCGATCTAACGGTCGGGACAATACAACTTGCCTGACATCAAAACCGAAGAGCGCTCCACCAATGGTGCCAAAGGCAGCCAGTGCTGGCACAACGGTCAGTTATACGCCGTCGCAAACACAGAACCTGGAAAAAGTATAATCGGTTACCGTAAATATTATTAATTTTATACATGTTGTCGTCAGACAGTAAGGAATGATAAGTGAAAAGCCTCGACGAGGTTATCACAAAAGAAAAACCATTGCAAACGCCGTCTTCTTATATCGTCTCCCTCGGTTGATGTTACATACGCATTTTATGACGTCTTGGTTCTTCCCCCGGCCGCGGGGTAATTAACTTGCTGGAATACGTTGTTTTTCCCACACCATTGGTCCTGAAATCGCCATAATTCGGCGATGGCAGCTCTTCAGTGGAGAAGAGCCGGTTATTTGTGCCGGTTGATTGTGAATTAACCGCGCAGATCAGCGCGTGCATTTCCCCTTCGAGGATACGGAGAAGACGTTGCGGAGAAGAATTTTTGCGGATGTATGTATGCTCGTGCCTCCAAAATCTTTGCGATTGTTTCTTGAAAAAGTCACACAAAGCCATTGGGTGTTCTCATTTAGGCTTAATCCATGTATGTAGAGTGAGACACTGTCCACTGTCGTGTTGGATGAAACCCGCTACGAGTCTCTCTTCAAGGTTACAGATCACCCCCAAGGAAGGTACATGTTTTCAGCCTACATATTGGCACATGGCCTTTAGAATAACAATATCAAAGAGGGGAGGAAATATACCAACATCTTAAGTAGATGCTGTTGTCGGGTCAGAATTGCTCAATTTAACCGTTTCATACTCGTATTGCGGGGATGGTCACCGTGAACATATATTTGTGCTCCTTTCCAATACTTAATGGACATAGCTTCAAATGTGTTGTACTAATATTTTCAATACATAACTTGAAATTATTTTTTTTTAAAAAAAATATGTGTACATCTTTATAATTGTAGTATTTAAGTGTCTATATGTACAGAAAATCGTCAACTGATGCGTGTTATTTGATTTCCTGTTGAAAACCACCAACATCGAAACGTCAAATGTCAAATCCTCCGTCTCCATGCATGAGAAAAAAATTGTCTTAGTAGACACCACCCTATAGCAACAGTACCAAGTGTCAATAATCATTCAACAATGTCTAGATTCCTCGAGCAGACACTTACTCAATTAGCGGCGTCTACTGTCCAAGGTAAATATAGCTAGCACCACTGAACTGCGCGCAGTCGACCTGGACACCATTTCCGGAAGCCTCAACATCCACTGTAGTGCAGTCTGAGTCGCAGCTGCTGGTCGGACACCCGCCGAACTTTTTGGGTGCTACTGCGTTTGTGCCGATCAGTTCTCCACTGAAGGCCGCATCCAGATCGTCATTTCCATATGGGTTCGAGAAGCATAGGTTCCCACCGCCAGCATCGTATGTCCAAGAAGTCTGAGACTCGGATTCTGTTTGTTGGGGACAGTCTCCTGAGTCTTTGAAAAACATGAGGCCAGAGTACTGAGCGTTGGTAAAGGCCGCAGCCAGGAGAACAAAAAGAGCGGTTTTCATATTTTATACCGAGGGCAGAATTGAGCTCCAATTGCGACAAAGAAGAATGTACCGGAGGAACTTATTGTTGGTTCAAATGTTGATTTAAGAGCAATCGGCAGAGGGATGGAGGTCAGGTATAAATACTGATTCGTGGGGCATATTTTGCTAATCTTTATTCAGCGACACCAATCGATCCTGCTCCAGGATAGCAAATTTCGTATATAGCAAGTGCTTGAAAGTAAATAAATGGGCAGTGATATCATTATTCCTTAGAACCTTCCTCGTATCTCCCCTCACGTAAGATGATTGACGTCGGCTTATGCTCCTAAACGACGATAAAGTTGATAAACTCACGGCTAGGGTGGTCGATGGATTTGGTGCGCTTATCTCCACAAAACCGCCCCAAGGAAGATAGAAGGAGTGAATTGCGGGCCAAGGGGGTTTTCAAGTTTGAAATTCCTTGAGTTGAACTGCACAAGCAAAGTTCCAAATTGACCTCGGTATGAAAACCCACACTGCAATGTTGTATGCAACATCGCACCTGCAGGTATGGATTTTCTGTTGGAACCAACACGTATGTGAACTCCTTATTCTCCACAGAAGCTGCCATCCACGTGGGAAATTTTCAATTTTCCATGCATGAGGCATTAATGATATCATTCCGCACAAACTGGCCCCAATAGTCTTCCGTCGGACATGCTCCGAGCAGGATAGCCAGATTAAAGAGGGTTGTGGCAAAAATATACCCCATAGGTCGTGCACGAAGTATCATTATTGTGGAAACTGTGTAAAATTCATGTCTTCTTCCCAGGGTGCGCGACTTATGACACTATTTGACGGTGGGGCATCGCTGATTTCCTCATCTGACGCCGGACAGTAACGCGAAGTCTCGGATCCGTGCTGATCGACAAGATTCTACTAATTAGTGTGTTTGGAAAAAAGGGTTAAGACAGCGAAGATCGCCATGTTTTTGTAAATTCCCCGTGCTGACATCTTGATATTTTCTGGATTTGAAAGTTCGACGGTCGCGAAATGATACTTGACTAAGATGAACATACAAACAGGATCCATGAGCGTTATTATAGAAAGTTATCGCATGCCATGCAACCTTGAAGGTATACAAGCTCCTTCAAAGAGGCTATTGTTAATACAGTCCGTGGCCAAGAGCAAAGGAAGATACTCTTCAACCATAAAATAATGTTGAAACTTCCAATAGAAAAGTCATGCTGTAGTTCAAATAGTATACGAGGCCTCAAATTTCGGCAATTGAACGTTGCGGTCATGGTTCATATTGTCCTTTTAATGCCTTTGGCATTGCTGTTCCTTCGAATTCCTTTCAAACCAACAAGCCCGGATTTCCTGCGGGCCATTTAACTCGGAGTCAGTCTTCCACCACCGTTAAACTGGATTGTCTGGTTTTTTAACCACGTATTTTTCGTGGATTTATTGTCATAGTAGATGTTATATCCATTGCTTATGACGTTCGGTAGTCCTGGGTCATCGTTTGTGAAATTGGTGAGCAACGCGACATGGGCCACTATCCACTTGCTAGTTTTATCAAGGTACACCCCGAAACTAGCCTCACCGTATCCAGATTTCACATTACCGGTCCACAAAGAGTATTCAGATAAATTCCAAGAAATGCTGCTTCCATTGTATGCTATCAGATCTCCATCCAGACAAGATTCAGAAACGTATATATCCACCTTGGCCGGCAATAGATCATTGTTGTCGGCGAATTCACCATAATAATCGAAATCCTGAGTTACTTGAGAGTATTTTGCAACCACTAAAACTTCTGATACAGTATCAATTTCTACGCTGCGCAAGTCCGCTCGAGCAATGGTATTTCCAAACCATAATGGTGGCGCGGTTTCCGGCAACACCGTAAGCCTTGAGTTTGTCAAGTTGACACGAGCACCAGCCTCACGCTCGCTTGACGAAAAGAGTAGTATACCGGCCACTAAACTAGCTGTCAAATTAACAAGCTCTAGTTCAGCAGTTTGTACGCCGTCCATAAACAGAGCTGGTGCTTGTTCAGCATGACGGACAACATTTTCAGCATGGATTTCGCCAAAAGCATAGAATATTGCACTGCCGATACCTGCAGTGTGAGCTGCCGAATTATAAATATAGACATAACCAGCTGGGCTGTCTCCAGAAAATGCGGAGGATCGGTAGCCAGATGAGCGATGTTGGATGTTGCGGCCAATTACAGTCCCGTTCCCGCCAGTATACAGACCGTGAGAAACAGGACCGGAGCTATATAGATTGCAATCTTCAACAATCGCGTATGTTCCGCTACCAAATGAATACAGGTTTGCGGAACCATTATGTGTGGTGATGTTGACCTTGTTGAAAATCGCAGAGGACCCGTTGGCCACGTTAACGTCCGCATTCACACCGTAAAGCTCGATTGATATCATTGATATGTTAGACGCATATCCGTGTTTGAAAATAAGAGAGTGTGATACGTTCGCAACTGAATCGTCAGTCACGATGGCAACACTTGTATCATTGGCTGTTTCTTTAAAGGTCCGATGCTTGATCGTTCGATCTGCTTCGCTGAAATAGTATGGTCCAGTGACAACGATAGTCTGGTACATAGTGGGTGTTATTTTCCAGTCCATGAGATGGGAATTGTCCACAGTGTCTAACGAGAGATCTACATAGTCGCCCGGGTCATTAATGGTGACAGTGCCGTTGCTGCATATGGCCCATAGAAATACAGTGATCACCAGAAGCTGCATTTTGACAGAGAGCGCATGGGCGATTGATATAAGAATACACAGGGGTCCCAGCTTGAATAAATTCAGATCGACCCCCACTGGCCATACACAAAGTGTTTAAACTACTAGCGGACTCATCGTCCCATCGTGTTTAAATGACATCTTCTGCGGCCGGGTTCTCTCCTATACCTTCGTTATAGGTGGTCCCGACTAGTAGAACTAAATCATCAAGACAAACAGCGGAGAATAGAACAATGTACCATTCGCATTTAACAGACAAGGCATAGGACTCACGATTGCATGTAAAGATGTGTGAAAACCGTCTCCACCCATCAGGTGTACTCTTCAACTTTAATATTAATGGCATACCTCCACTTTCCACCGGCCTTTTGATCGAAAGCTAACTTGCAAAAGTAAAGAAGCGCTTAACTTATTTTTGAAATACCTGGATAAAACCTTCTCGCTATTGGCTGAACGCCGTTGATTAATTCTCCATTAATGGACAAAAAAACCAAAAACTCCACATCCCGACCCTGTGTGTATGTTATTATGCTTATAAGATGAAATAATCTACAAGGATCTTGAACATTGAAAGATCTTCAACAAGCCGAGTATAGCCAAGGCGTAAGCCGTGGTGTCATATTACATGCCCCCTCAGTGGCATCATAAGTGTTGCTATTCGACTCGCTTCAGAGCCAATTTCATTCCCTGTTGCCCGTTGCTCTCATATAGCTGCTTCATCCAGCGATTGAAAGCACGAGTGGGGGGACACGTAGGTGGCATGGCTGGACTAGGTTACGAATATAAAAGAACAGAAGCGGATTAGTCTAGCAGTATGTTGAGCTCGTGGATATGAATAGTGCCCCTGAACGCACAAAACAGGCGAAGTTTTTGTTTTGCTTTTGCCTTTTTTATCGTGTTGAGCGAATGGGATGGCCGATCCATATTCCCGATTCGGAAAATGGTCGAGAATCAACATCAGAGAATAACTTTCCGTTCAGCCCCAGCGTCACAGTACGACATAAATCTGTGAGGACCAAGAGGCTTTGTCGGGTTATTTTTGACCAATCAAAGAGCGAGAAGATAATAAAAGATTGTAACAATAGAGGATGACAGCAGTACGTACAGTTAACTGCTTGGCACTCCCGTTCAGGCATGTTAAGTGGCCAATTTCCAATCTGGATCTAGCTTCTGCTTTGCTTCCAGGTTTAGTTTCAATTCATCTTATAGTATATACACTATAAATATTTGTCTAGCACCCTCATTTTCCTGTGCTTTATTCTTTTTACTTCCTACACACAATATAGACGATCGAATTCACTTATCGAGGCACGCCGATTGATATAACATGCATAGTTTAACTGTTCTGTCGCTCGTTGCTACGGCGGCTAGTTCTCGCATTAACCCACATGTCCGCGCAGAAAACTCGTCAACATGTTTCCCTCTGCAATCGGCTACATTCAACAATTCCACGACCGTTCCGGACATGACACGATCAGAGTGGTGGTGCTCTGCGGAGCAAACGTATGGCTTTTTGGGATTCTCCTATCCGATCGAGGACGATTGCGACGGCGAGCCTTACTCCCTCATTGAGTCGGATTTTGCGTCCATGAAAAATGATTTTGGTGCTTCAATGGCGCGCGCTTATTTGCCCGGGTGCTACACGGATGATATCTGGGAACGACTTATCAAGGCTGGCATAGAACACGACATGGGAGTTGTTTTTCAAGTTGCTTGGCCACTGAATGGTGATCCCGTATGTTTCCTTTAATATAAGGGATGGACCGAGAAAAGTTCAGGATAGACAAAAACGCAGTGGATAGGCATGCAGTAGTGGTCGTTCATTGATTTTGCTAACAAATTTTATTGATAACAAGGATACATGGTGGAGCAAAATCCAAGATTCAATTCTGGATACCCTGGCAAACAGCTCTTATGCCGAGATCGCGCCCTTTGTCGTTCACAGTATTGAATTCGGAACAGAGCCAATTGGAGACACGGATGGAGGTAGCTACGAGGCTTTTGAAGGATACTTGTTCAAATTCAAAGAGCTTGTCAAACCCTATGGAATACCTGTTGGTATTTCCGAGGACTGGGATCGTCCAGGAACTATGAGCTCGGACGACGGCAGCTCGCTAGGCCCAGTTGGTGAGAAGATTGCAAACTTGAGTGATTGTGTGCATGCACATGTTATGCCTTACTATCATGATGATTTGACAGAGGCAGACTCGTGGAACTACATCCAAGCTCAAGTTCAATGGTTGAAAAGTAACTTGGACTTGCCAATCTTGATATCTGAGGTTAGTGCTTAGATTAGGTCTATCGCGTCTTGGCAGGAGGTTTGGGAGTAACTGAAACCTTGGCTAACATGAAGAATAGACACAATGGGCCTGGGCATACAATGATGGGCATGCGGGTGGCCATGTTACCGGCCCCGATTCTTGCGACTGCGGAGACGAACAGTATACTAACTATTGGCAAAACTTTGATGATAACTGTGATTTTTTCAAAGAAAATCAGGTTGGGTGGTTCCTACATGCGTGGCAGCAGGAAGGCACTTTTGACATGAAAAAAGATGACGGATCGTATGCTATTCCCAACTGGGTACCTAAAAGATGTTGACAAGACCTTGTTGTTGTACAAGATGCATGATATTGAGTAACTTGGTTGCCAGATGTACGCATTTCAGATTCTGGACTGGGATCCCAAATGTCAGTTCACTGTAGTAAGATAGAGGATCGATAGGGGTAATAATATTCGTCAGACCAAGCTAAGTCCAGTGGCCTCCTCTGCACTCCAGTCTCAAATGTTAACATTGATCCGTAGTTTGCTTCTAATTTGCGGAAACCTTTGCTCCAAAATAGGCGCTCCTGCCTTTCCATGCTTTGCAGTATGTCAACAGATACAATACATTCGTGGGAATCTATTGATCATTTTTGTTTCTTTTTGGTACCGAATTCAGACAATGCAAAATATCTCATTTCAATATAATAGCCCAAAAATACCGAGTACATGTATGGAAACATCTTCCATAAATCCATAAATTGGGGCCACTGATCGTCGCATTGCAATCTGCAATATAGTCTCAAGCTAATATATATTTACAAGTACAGGTCAATTTTCCTTGTGCATAATATACAAATGACCACCAGAACCGTAATTTGGCACTGGTATTGTTCACTGAATGGGGTCATGGTTTGCTGTTGGCCAGCCGTCTTCGTCGTAGGTAAGATAGCTATAACCTAGCTTCGTGTCCTGATTATCTGTTAGTAAATGTAGGAAAGAAGTGTTTCTTTTTTTTTTTTTTGCAACTGTATAAAACAACGATTAATAGGGAAACTTACCCCGAAAGCCAAGCCTACATTTCGATCCACTAGAGTCGCAAAATTGATTAGGCACAACAATGTCTAGAAATTCACTTCCCATTACTTACGATAGTGGTAGACGAGGATGTCTTGGGACACATCACCAGAGGCAGGAACAATTCCCGGGCCTCCTGGAGCATAGATATTTCCATGGTTTGACGCGTACACGGTTGTACCGCCTCCTTCAAGCAATTTTTTACCAGACTTGTCGACAAATGGGCCAGCGACGTCGGAAGATTTTCCCACGCGGATTGAATATCTCCATTTGATCAGATCTCCTGTTCAAAAATCACGCAAGAACATTGAGGAATGATGGGGTTTTTTCTTACTCTGTTCCAGGTTCTGGAAGTGTGCTGTAATCACAACATTTTCCATGAGCATACCAAAGGTAGTATGTGCCATTATGCTTGCTGAGAAAAGATCCCTCCTCGTGGCGCGCTCCCTGTGGATCTTTGCATTCAGGTACTGGCTCGGCGTAGTGGTCAGGTTGACCAGGAATAGGGTAAAAGGAAATATGCCTTGCGTCTGGATGGTGGGGAGTCTCTATGGCCAGAAGAGTATCACTCAAAGGTAACTCCCAGATGTTAGACCAATAGCTTCCGTATGTCATGTACCCCTTCCCATCATCGTCTATAAGGACAGTTGGGTCTATCGCGTTGCTGATATTGTAAGGAGAGATTTGAGAGTTCTTTCCCGACCATGTAGCAATCAATGCACCGTAATCCTTCCAGGACCCAGGTTCGAGAGTGTCCGAAGTAGCCACACCGATTGCACTATTACGACAACCTGCTTGACTCAATGCATAGTAGCAGTAGAATGTCCCGTTCCTTTCGACAACGTGAGGTGCCCAGGGCCTTGTCGCGTTTTTCTTGTTTGGTATAATACTGTCGGCATCCAATATTGTGCCGACTTGTTCCCAGGTTCCGTTCAAGTGTTCCGAGCGATAGTACGGGATATGGACACCACCTTTGAAAGCAAAATAAGTGCCATTTGGATGCCTCAAAACAGCAGGGTCGTGGATTGGAAGGTTTCCAACGTTCGGTAAGGGGTATATGGTGTTATTTTCGTCGAATTCGGCATTTGCAAGGCCACTAAGGCTGCTGGCTGCGCAGGCCAGCGATAGAACGAATTTGCTTAAAGGCGCCATAGTGGTGAATATTTTTATGATTGTCGTCGGTTATTTCTATTTAGCATTGCATACCAGGGCTGATACTTATGCCCTCGTCCCTATATATCTGCACTGGTAAAAGAGAATGGTTACAGATGTAAGGCTACCCAGGTGGTCCGAGCAGGTCAGCATTGGGGCGAAAGTCCTGAAGCTTGCGTACCCGAGACAATTATATTACTCCATACGGAATAGTACTAGAGACAACTCCGTACCGAGTGATGTTAATTCTATTAATAGTTTATTTTTCATTTCCGGCACTTGTCTGGTGTATTCTGATGAGAATGGCGAAGAGGTGATAGACAGAAAGGAAGATGAGGAGTGATTGTTAACACTGTAGTGTCCTTCGCTCCGCTCAGCGAACAACAGGTTTCCGAAACAGGAATGGCAGTACGGTATTGCAATTTCTAGTGCACTGTCCAGAGACGCCACAAAATAACGTTTGCCCCCCTGATACCCTAATTTCCTCTACTTTTACTCCGTAACTAGCTTTACCAACGACTTCCGCAGAGCGACACCCGGCCCCCGCAGACCGAACCAAGACATTGAACGCTAGCGAATCAGCATTGTCACCCCCCTGGACCGTAGTAGTATTACTTGAATTTTTTTTAAGTGCTTGGCAATAGTCATCATCGAATTGACACAGCCATAAAGGGGTCTCAGCCTCCAGTATTACGTCTTCATGGACCTTAGGTG
The DNA here is from genome assembly GCA_001939245.1 of Talaromyces wortmannii. NCBI lineage: Eukaryota > Fungi > Ascomycota > Eurotiomycetes > Eurotiales > Trichocomaceae > Talaromyces > Talaromyces wortmannii. The sequence continues at coordinate 111,383 of MJVA01000043.1, forward strand.
GACTTTCTTCCCATCATCTTCTGGGAAGATTCTTCCAAGCTCAACATTTCACAGTCTTGATATCTTCACCGTAGTTGAATTCAGTTGAAAATTAACCATAAGCGCGACTTTCATATTCTAGCAAGCTGTGATTGACCACAAGACGTGTGTGTGGTCTTGGACATGTGTTAGGTCCGTATGACCCCTTAGTACTCAAATTATCGCACTAATTGCAGTACGGTTGTAGGTATTGCTCTGAGAGTATAAGGATGTGACACGGACTTACAAATGCCTTGACCAAGGAATGTTGGACTCTAGTGCCGCCGATAACACCAACTATGTCGGCGTGATCCGATAGTGTAGTGTAGTCATTATTGCACACACCATAGAAGCTCATGGGAGGTATGATAGCACGGAGTAAACATACCTGGTTGCTGAAACAAGGGTCCATTCTTGACGAGCACTCATGTCTCATAAATTATGCATGATAGAACTGGCCAGAAAGATGACACAAGGACCGGTAGTTCTCTTAGTAGAAAGACCAGACTTGGGTCTCTTCACGGATTTGGCTGGCAGAAGCCCGCTTAGATATTCCTAGCTTCACCCCCTTTTAAACCATCCTCGTCACCAACGGACAACACGGAGATGACTTTCCGAACAAGTAAACTGTAACTTTCCGCAGAGAATAAGTAATTTTGTTATTTATTTACTATTGTGTTCAAGGCTCATCACTTCTCACTTATTATGAAATTAATGTTATGTATGTTCACTCTATCTATATCAAAAAAAAAAAAAAACAAAGAAATACAAAAGATTGTCAATAACACCAGGCGCACAAAATGCGAAACGACAATTGAATTCCGGTGGTTACGTGTATAGTCACCGTTTAGGCACTGCAACGGCCTGTCACCTCTTTACTGTGCCATGTCGCTTTCTAGTCACGGAGAATATGGTGCGATTGTCTCCGCCGTATGGCGCCAGACGATGTCATCTGCACCGAGTTTCCTTAGTTCCATCATTACTTTTTCCTGTTGCAGCTCTTTAACCTTGTCGGTGATTGCAAACATCGACCCTGGCTGTTTTGTCTTTGCCATAGTCAGTCCTGGGGTCTGCTTCGCTGTCAACGGAACTCCCTTCCCGCCATATTTGGCGCTGGTGAAAAAATACAAAATCTTCTCTGCAGCATCTTCTGGTGACGTTCCAAACAAAGAGAGCATTGATGTGAACACCGGCAAGTACCACTTGTCGCCCCAGGCCTTCTTAAAAACGTCTGTGTTGACACCGCCAGGATAATGGTGAATGAAAACGACTCTAGGGTTTTCTTTCGCTAGTCTTGACATTGACAATGTCATATAGGTTGATAGTGATTTCACGATATTGGTAAGACTGAAACTGCCAGGCTTCTTGAGGTCGAGATCGTCGAGATCGATGGAGGAACTTTCCATGCCCGCGTTGAGAACACAGACAATGCGAGGGTTATTCGGTGACGCATTGAGCAAGGGCAGCAGTTGGATCATCATCAAGATTCGGCTATAATAGGTCAAGGACAGCGAGACTGAATTACCCTCGGATGTTTCTAATTACAATGAGTATCCGTCGGCGCTAGACCACTCCAGTACGTACCTGTTCGTTCTCCAGTTGAGATGAACCCAGCGCTCATGTACAACGAGTCAATAGATGTCTCACGGGCCTTTATTTCATCGCAAAGCCTCTTGGTATCCGCGAGAAGTGACAGTTGGCCTTCGAGCCAGATGATATTTGCCTGTTTGTTGGATTCCCGGAGGCTATCCAAGAAAGCTTTATGCTTATCGCCATTACGGCCGATGACATAAACCTTGATTGATACTTTTGTCGAAATCAAGCGAATGAGAGAGGCTTTTCCTATTCCATCGGTGGCTCCGGTGAAAACAGCCGTGTGAGGTGCGGTTTTTTCTGTGATTCGGTTGTTGGATGCTCTGATTTCTGAAATAGAAACCATTGTTCAGCGTTTGGAAGCGACCGCGACGGCAAAACTTGAAAATAGATAAAGGATACAAGGTTGTCTGGTAAAAATTCGAGGATCGATGGGTCTACCAGTTCACGCAGATATTATATGTACACTAGCAGCGTGTAAAGAGCGGACTTTAACTCCGACATTTTCCAACGGATTCTCCGGACTTTACGCTACCAGCGGAATACCTTTAGTTTCAGCCTTGTGGAAGATCTTTGGATTTAGTACCAATGAGTTTAATTCTATGCATCCCAGGAGGATCCGAAAAGGGTGGCGAGGAAGTCACAGGCATTGATCGCATTAAGATCAGGCCTTGCCCAAGACGGCCAGGCATGACCCTACACCAGTGCCGCAACCGGCACCATCATCATTGCGGCTACGAATCAAGTAAGATTTCGCCTAAGGCTCAATTGCAGGTAGCAAGATTATCGTCCCAACTATTTGATCTGTTCAGGACTTCATGACCTACGGAGACGCGTGCTTTGCACGGAGCGTGTAGTCCGCTGCACAGACGGGGAAGAATCCGTGCGACTCGGCATATTTGGTCTAATTAGTAGATAAAAGAAACTTCCTGGTTTCGAAGTCATTATCCACGTCGGTGAATGGCACCGGGCTCGCCAGTTGACATACATGTCAGATGTGTAGTAAATATTGAAGGCTATTAGTCAGATATGTAGCTGTTTATCTCTCAAATTATCCTCCTTATGTAAATAAAATTTAAATTTAATAAATAATAGAAGTTTTTAAACTAGAACGAACTCGTACTGCGCGAAAGACATCGTCGACCCGTATATTCTCCAACGACAACAACATAACAACTAAATGTTCATCTTATTTCCAAACGACACCGTAGTCGTGGCTCCCGACAGTCCTGTCTGTTCGACCACGTGTTAGAATTAATTAACTATTTCCTTTGGTACATGCTTCGTAATTACTCCGTACTTATGAGCGTCTCATGCCGGCTGTGGAGAATACCATGACGGAGTACGGAATTCGTTCTTGTCTATTAAAATTGGCAACACCAATGGATAAGGAGCGGTCAATCTTACTTTGCTCTTTGCCTGCCTTGTTAGGTTTAGTCAATTAAGGCGATCTACTAACTGTAAATTCAAGGCCCACGTAGCCTTCGCTAGATGCATTTACGGTTTGCACCAAGCATTGACTCTCTCATCCGCCACAATCACTGCTGGAGTACCTGCGTTGTCAACAAATATTTTGAGTCTCGCATAAAATGCAAAGTCCTTCGCCGTCTCTCTTATCTCCCTGTCTGTTATGAAGAAGCCCTAAACAAGGTTGCTGGTGGGGTGCCCGAAAACGCTGTTGATTCGGTTTTGTCCCTGACTGAGGCTGACAGTCGACTCCCTTTAGATCCGTTTTTTGTTTCCCGGCTGGGTTAGTCTCAGCAACTAGTAGTATAAAGTTTTAGCTAATTAATGTTTGAAGAAATGGAAGCGATTCCTAATATAGCGATTGGGGGTGTATCTCGTGGACCTAGTATTTCCCTTACGATAAACGACCTGGTTACCTCCACAATAATGCACCGCTCCATTTGTTATAGACTTTATAGTCCACAAGACAACGAGTCTCGCCAGCAGTTGGTCATCATTGGATCCTATCTGTTGGTTTTGAAGGCTCTTTGAGAAGTGAAAAATGGCCCCAGGTTCTTTGGGCTGACTATAAATTGAAACAAGAATCGACTGATTCCGCAACATAAAGACATTTTCATCTACAAATTATTCTCACCCATCACTTGATCAAAAAACACCAAGAACCACACATCATCATGAAGCTTTTCTCTATTCTTTCTATTGCCCTTTGTTCCGGGTTAGCCGCTGCCAATGGGCCGTTAAGGGGTCAGTCTTGTAGTACCAACCTTGAAGCACAATGTGAATACAACAGTGGTACATTGGTAAGTACAATAAGAATTTTATATAATAGTAATTTATACTTATTTAAATATTAGCTTGCGTGCCGACATGGGAAATGGGCTGTTCTTGCCAATTGCGTTGCAGCCCCTGGCCAGCTTCAATGTGTTAATGGCAAATGTACTGCGCCGTCACTAGCGGGAGGCAAGTGAGGGAGAGAGAAATTGGACTGGAATGTATCATTTTGATGGATTTTCGGGGGAGCGAACAGCATGGAGCGTGTTCTGTGAAATAAGGAAAAATCGGATTTAGACCGCAAATACGTACCGAAGAAGCGGGGCTATGGGTCCATAATATCCAATACATTAGTCTTACTACTCCGTATCGAGATAAGATATTCCTGTTGTTGGACTTCATCCAATGGAGTAGAAGCATAACATTAGAGATTAAGTGGGTCATGGACCCATCAAGTTATATTGTCTATTCTGCAGAACTTACCCAGCCAAATACTGACCCTAGTTCGTTTCTTTAAAAAGTATGTAATTACTTCGTAGCCCTATGGAGATCAGCGGTCTTCCACGTCGTCGCTCGAAATCCAAACTAATAGTGGGAGACTCTTACGAAATAATCAGTATTACTACTCGGCATTTGACCAAATATAGAGTAGCCAGGTATCAAGTAGCGAATCAGCTGCGGGTCGCTTTCAGCCCTGAAGCTGGAAGCCCTTACTAGTAGTGCGGAACTACCGGAACTACTCCGTAGATATAAACAAGCCTTGATACTGGCATGGCATGGACGCAAAATTCTTGCATTTTTACAAAGTCAAACACCACTCTAAAAAAAGGATCATCTCTTCATGGCCCGTCGATGCCCCAACCCGCTGTATAACCCATTCCATTACGCGACACCGCAACAAGGTCCCGAGCCACCAGCAACGTAAGGGGCAGCTCGCCGATTGCTTCGCGGATATGATTATGTTAAGTGTTGAAAGTCCTATTGGGCGATTCCTGCTTGAAGTAATGACCCGGACAGTTATCATTGGTGCTGGAGCAGCCGGCCGTGTTTTGGCAAGCAAACTTTCCGAAGATCAGACTGTATCAGTCTTCCTAGAAGTTGACGGAGATAGTACCAAGGTGTTCGAGACAAAGGTCCCTGTGATGAATACCAAGCTCTTCCACACTGAAAATGACTGGAACTACTACACAGTGGAGCAGCCTGGTCTCGCCTCGCGCCGTCTGTACTAGCCCAGGGGCTGGATCCTTGGTGGCTCGACATCTGTGAATTCTATGATGTACTACCATTGCGCAAACTCAGACTTGATGAATGGTATCGACACATGGGTGTGCAGGTTGGGTGTACGACGACCTGGGCCTGTATTTCTGCAAGATGGAACGTTTCTCCGAATTCAAATCGTCCGGCTGCCGATATGCAGCACCGCGGAACATCAGGAAATTGGTTGACTAGATACTCTTGGATGTCCGAGATCACTGAGAAGGGCTTTATATCAGCCTGTCAGGACGAATGGATCCCCTAACCACAGATCTCAATGCACCAAATGGGTCATTGGGAGTTGCCCCATTTCCTATGTCTATGACCCCAAAGGCCAGCGTTCTTCACTTGAAACTGCATACCTTTCACCAATACTAAAAGGTCCGAACTTTTTTGTCGCATGCCATGCTCATGTAAACCAGTTGTTATTCGATCGCATCAGTGCCGACGTTCCAACAGTGATTGGCGTTGAGTTGAAGTCGCATTGTGATGGAGAGGTCTTTCATATGCACTCACGAAAAGAAGTTATCCTCAGCGGTGGATCCATCAACAAACAGCAGCTATTACAGCCGAGCGATATTGGTCCCGCCAGCGAACTGAACAAACATGGAATTCTAGTTGTCCATGCCAATGAGGCAGTAGGAAGTTATCTAAAGGATCACTTGTGCACAACTCCTATCTTATGCAAAGCAAAGGATGGGATGACCCTTGACTACCTTACCAACCCACTTAGGTCAGTACCTGCATTGATGCAATGGCTACTGCTGCGAAGTGGCCCCTGACCAGCAATATAGCCGAGGGAGCTGCTTTCATCCCTGTGTCAGAGAGGCTTCCAGGTAATAATACTCAGAAAAATTTACAAAATCGACCACGAAATTAAACTTCAGGGAGTAGAGCCCCTGATTTGGAGATCCTCGGCGCACCGGTGGCATACATTCATCACGGACAGGAACCGCATATTGATTCTTCCAGTATTTTCTCAATCGCCCCTGTTGGTCTATGACCATGGAGCCAGGGAACGATTCGGATGCGTAGCAAAAACGCATTCAACTACCGTGAGTGCGACGTTTTCCCGTCGATACCTTTTTTTAACCCTTGTTTGTTTAGAAATAATATGTGCTCACGCTTAGCAATAATCGACCCGAAATACTTCAGTGATAAGGAGGGCAATTATCGTAAAGTCTTCTTGACAGGAGTGCGTATCGCTCTCCAAATTGCACGGAGCCCAGCGTTGCACAAATATCTCGAGCCTCTGGACAAAACTGATGGTCCATGGGTCATACTGGTGCCCTTATTCAAGCAGCAACATTGATGAAATCTCTGATGAGCAACTGATCCGTTGGATAAAGGAAAAGTCGTTTACGCTCAATCATCCAATTGGTATTGCCCGCATAGGTCTCTCACCGTCTAATAGTGTGGTTGATTTGGAGTGCCGTGTTCATGGAGTTTGAAATTTAGGTGTAATGGATGCTAGTGTCTTCCCAGAACAGCTCAGCGGGCACCTCGTTGCCCCTATCGCTGCCATGGTTTACAAGCTGAGTGTTATGATAAAACATGAGTGACCTATAAGTGTTTCTGCTTGGCCTACGTTGTTCTTTGACAATACATTGGATTTGGAGACATAATTTAGCATTCGAAGAATGATATATATCAATTGATACTAGGTGACTCTTTACGTATGTAAGTATACATGTAAATCTATATAGAAGTACTTAGGTAGATGAAAGCAGCTACATATGTAGTATATACCCAACATGTCTTCCAGTGCGTTCATTTGCGTTTCACAGCCCCTATCTTGTTGTTCTTGTAGAGAAGTCCATCAATTGGTCTATTATCACTGTTTATAACTTGCATATGTATGCTTGAGGGTTAGGGGTTAGAAAGGTCCGGGTTTTGACTGAGATTAGGTTAAAAAAGGGTATGGTTAAAGGATTAAAAAAACTTAAAGTAAGTTTTCAGAGCTAGAGATTAATGATCAAAACCATAAGGATTTACTAATTGGGCCTAAAACAATTTAGGACGAAAGGTGGTGCATTGTTCAGCCGGAAAGGCCTGGGCAATCACATTTGTATGTTGTATGAGAAAAAGTTGATGTCTAGAATTAGGCAACAGCTGGCAGAATCCACATGCACCTCGCACATCGGTTCCCCAAACATGCGTGCGTCAAATCTGAATCCGATAACAGGAAATAATTCTTGCCATTGGAATGGCCCATAGATTTTGGCCCCCTGGCTTAAGGATGATAGGCTCCAGGCATCACCGTTATTTAACTAATAATGCTTGCCAACGATTTATTGTTGACTTTGAAGGCTAACTTATGCCACATATATACGACCCAGCATTGGTCGCGAAATTCAATTATATTTAAATTTTACACTCCACACACCTCAATTGATACGTATAAAGAGTTCGGGGATTATTAGCAATATTGAAACTGTTCATGTAAAAGGTTTCTTTCTTACCCTTAATTCAACGTTTTTTAATTAGATAGTGGAAATATAATAATACAAATCATTTTTCCTTACGTAGAAAGACGTCCTACAGAAATCTCGGAAGCTAGGATGAACTATCGCTCAGTGAATCATTTCTTTCTTGTAGATTCGCCGGATGAAACTATTTTGATTCCTCCATCTTCATATTGCAATAAAGTATCATTGCACTATGACAAAGTGAGAATATTGCCCGTACAGTTCTATATATTGTGACAAAATTTGAAGATAAGGGTACATATGTATGTTTTCAAATGCTTAAGTAAGTTTATCAATCGATGCTTAACCTTTACCCAACCAGTGATAAATTTCCAGCCTAGTGTTATATATATGGCCATACACTATTACCAGCTACAAGCCGCCAAAAGACGCAATTTACCGACAATTAGGTCTAGCATCGTTTCTTCGATTCTGCACTCCAATATACTTGGATAGCCCGTACAATTCTCTGTGAGAATACCATATTGGCAACCCAATATTTGCCACGAGTAGTTCAGATAAGTATCATCATTGAATGTAGGAGAAAGATGGAGAAAGGATCTTGTATAAACTATCTGAGAGCCATAACCTTTTCTCGAGGCATCCTTCGATCATGACAAGGTTTGTAGGTTACTATTGGCAACCTCCAAGTCTGACACTTTCCGCATAGAGCTCGTAGGTGTCAGCATTCATGGCAGCTTGATCGGCGCTCAGAGCCTCGCAGTCATCGTGCCCATAGGCGTAATCGGATGTGCCGAACAGGTGAGCTAAAAGCTAAGTTTAGCGAAAGAAACTCTTGGGGTCAGTTTACAGGGGAACCGTCTTACTCATCTCGTGCAGAATAGCCCCGGCCTTGTCATAGTCGCTGGCGTCACAATCGCCCGCGTATTCATCCAAATCCCAATATCCGCCGTTGGGGCATGGGATAATAACATTGTCCGGTGTAATGGTGACTGCCAAGGCGCTGTCTCCATTGTCTCCACAGGCACCATATGTGTCCGAACAAGAAATGGTGAATCCAGTAGATTGGGCGTTGATTACTTGGCCGTAGATTGAATCGGTCGTTGATGCTTGGCCAGCGTCCTTGAACCAGTTGATCCAGAAGTCATCCTCGTTACCCTCTGCCTGCTGTGCAGCCGAAGCCATGGCTATGGCGTCGTTTACAGAATTTTGCAGATCTGTCTGTTGATCGGCGGAGCAATTTTCAATTCCTAAGTCTCGTCGTTGAACAGAAGAGGCTGGGGAAGTCTTTGAAAAGTGTTCAGATGCAGCCTTCTTCTGATCCGGAATAATGGCTACTTTCTGGGATGCGAGACCTGGGCAGAAAGACATGTCCTTGAGATTAGATGGGATAGTCTCGCCGATGACATACTTCAAATGCTGAAGTGCTGTAACCTTGGCATTGGATACGCTGTCGAGTTTGTGGGATACCGCAGCATTGACAATGGTGCTAACGGTCTGACCAGAGCCGAGAGTGTGGAACATGGAGGGAGATGGGTTGTTTTGTTTATAGTCAACATAAGCGCCACTGAAATCAAGGTCCTCATCATCTAATTACACATATGCGTTAGTACATTCAGTACGGTGAATTAGCGTGTGAACCTACTGTCGCCCTGGACCAGCAATTTTCTGACAGGTCTTGTGTCTAGAACAGTATTTCCCTTGAAGAAAGTGACTGTTTTGTCACCTTGGTTCGTAATTGTGACATTGACATTATGGTCAGCAACATTGGATATCTCCACAGACAAGGGACAAGTAGTGGCTGCGACGACAGCACCCACTGAGCCGAGAAGAATTGATCGCAGTGCCATTGTGTTGGTTTAGTAATGCCTGGTAGTGTTACTGATATCAGACGGGGGCTTTTTAAGAGGTGTGCAAGAGCTATATATACTGGCGCAGAGGCCAGGAGTCCTCCAGTTTTCTTGGCTTAAACATGCCCGTTTTGATTAGCTTTATGTATTAGAATCTGACATCAAACATCGGAGAACCAGTAGCAGGTCGTGCTGGTAGGATCGGTAGATTGAAACCAGCCCCGCCCCTGAGATTAGTTCACAATAAGGCATTGATACACCACATCATTATCGCTAATGTGCCATTGTTACAATCCTTTCGGTGGCCTGATCCCCAGAAGATCGTAAAATGTAACACTAAGCCTCGTACACGCCTTGGCACTCTTGGCGAATCTTTGTCGAATATTCGCTAAACCCGGCAAGTTTTGTTGGTAAGAGTTCTGCTTGTGGTTTAATTTCTTGTTCATAAGGGATAGAATGGTTATGGTGTACATGATCTTGGTTTGAGAATGTAAAGAAAATCTGGTTAAAAGAAGATCTAATAGTTTGATTCGAAAAAACTTCACGATTTTTGAGTTTGTGGAGATTGGGGTCCATTATGGCCGATGCGACGCACGGTAATAATTCGGCGAATATTATTATTGTTGATCTATCTCACATCTTCTTGTAGCAAAACTAAATATTTGAATCTAAAACTTCCGAAATAAACCACACTATAAAAGGGGTGTAAGGCCACCTCCAGTTTTATACAAAAAGTTGTATACAATGTAACAAGCTTCACAGTACTTTACGAAGTATATTGTACATGAGTATGGCTAGTGTAGGAATAACAAATTGAGAAACGAAACCCGCCTCATAGTAAAGTAAAGTAAAGTACGGAGTATGTAGTATTCATGATCTGCCTATCTAGGTGCAAGTGAGATACAGCGGTGGTCGAAATAGCATAAGGCGAGCCGGGGTGGCGGCGCAGGTGGTCCCTGTGAGGCCCCCTGTGAGCCGCTGCCAGGGGCTTGGAGCTATGCGCGACGTGGGGGCTACGTACGTAGTAGTATGGGGCTGGTGCCTAGAATCAGCAATGCTCGAGTTTTAGGTTTTAGGTTACCAACAACTGCGCCTGTCAACCACGACACAATTCTATGTATATGAGATTATGACATCAGTATCAACAACAATAGAGAACGGCACAATATTTATATTTTGGATTAAACACTCATCCCTGGGCCATCTTCAGTGGATAGGTATTCAATTTTACGTCAATGATAGCATCATTTGGTGTTTCACACACAGGTAATCATATATACTTGAATATAGTTGCCTCGGGATACGGCTCCTTACATATTAAATATGTTTAAAGCCTTCATTACGGCCTCGATATCTCTCACCTCATATTTGTCTGTAATATTTAGGCAAAGCACCCCCAACTGCCGATATAGAGGCAAGAAAAGCGAAATGCGCGTCTGAGGTTTTCTGGTACAAAGTGGAGAATGAACGAGCTTTCAATCTTTTTGATGTAACGGCACCATCAAATTTCCGTAGGCTTGCTGAACACTACATATATGTCTCCTCGAAATGTTGCATGTGGTCAATTTGCTTTGTCGAGGTCGAGAGACAGGAGGTCCATAGCGACATTTCCACTGAATATGCCGAGGATGTTATTGTGCTATGTCCCCAAGTGATATAAGTTATTTTCTTTGAATCCAGCGGATATTTCGAGCAATCAGAGCCACTCATAATATTTGAATACGCCGAGACTGGCCCTCAACTCTCACATATAAAGACAGATAAGAGATATGATGTTTTTGACATAGTGCCTACTTCATGGCAATTGTTTCAACATCTCACCCTCACAATGGGACCCATGAAAACCAGTCCGTCTAATAAAATCATAGTCTAGGTTTCGTTAATACTAGCAGATTCTTAGCTACTGTTCCTAACTTTGAAGCATCGGCTTGCTTCTTGTAGTTTATCCCCAGGGAGGCATATATACTGCAACACCTCAGCGTGGATTCCAGAAACACCGCAACATTTTCAAGAAATAACGTTATGGTACCTCTAGCAGCTATCAACTGGCTCAGTTACGAGTGCTCAACGTTTTTTTTACATATATGCTACATGGGTCATCCTATTTACAGGAATATGGCATGCGACCACACTAGTATCTCCTGCCGGCTCTTTTATTAGATTTCACTAAATCCAAAGGCTACATTTCCCTTACCCTTCTATACAATAATTTCAGTACTACTGATTCCAGGGGTCTATTATTTTGTGCAGTGCGCCATCCAGCGAGTTAAACAAAGCAGCACACCCATTGGAAGGCATCGCTATGTCTAGTCTTAGTACTAAAAATGTTACACATGTATTCAGTGTAACCAACAAGGCCCCAGCAGCTTACAATTGAATACTGTGACTTTACCTCAAGATTTGAGGGACAGAATGATGCTTCAGGGAGAGGACTCACTTGAAAATCTGCGAGTATACTGAGGAACCGAAACATTAAAATGCAATTAAAAGATTCCCAGTCAATTGATGTAAAACCTTATGGGTTCTCTTGGTAAAGGCATGGGATTGGGGATATAAAAATACCAGTGATGGCTGCCATTGCTGTGCATAGCGTGTTGTCTGGTTAGAAGGAACTTATGAGCGTGTACAGGATTTCTCTAGTGCGTTTGTAGGAAGTGAAACTGTAGGTAAAATTGTGGCGATAGGCACTACCCACAACATAGAAATCGCTTATTGGGCAGCAAATTGATACGCAAGTTGCTTGGGGTTTGCATTGGAATGTGCGGCTAGTGTCAAACGGCTGTGACCGATCTCATGGGGAGTAGACTGGTTGACCTAAATGGGAGCCCTTCTCAAATTCGAGAGACTAAAATGGGTATTCGCAGTAATACGTACTACTGAGATTGTTGACAGAGGGGCTAGGTAGTGAAATGGTTACACGTAAAGGTATTTGCATGAAAGGCGATCGTTTCAGTTTTATGATGGGTAAGGGTCGACGTTAGAACGTTCCATTGGGAGCATACTGACTGGCTCACGGATTTATTCATTTCCGTGCCATGATGATCTTTATTAGACTGACCAGCGCAAGTTGATGCTAACAGGCTCGTGAAGTTGAGGACCAAAAATGTGTCTCAATTGGGATTAGTGATTTTCTTAGTCAGTCCAGGTCTAATTGGGCCATTCGTGTTCCCACTTTTAGAAATTTATTACAGTTTACCGTGTATTGTAATTGAAACCAATCCCCCTGTATTGCATCCGGCACGTCGCCTATCGTTATATAAGACCACCCTTAGACTGGCCTTTCCTGAAATCATTACAAGGTTTTAGCTGCCATGTCGGATCATCCCCATACTGCCGTTGAATGTGGAGCAGAGTCAAGATATGGATCTTGTCTCGTATTTGAAGAAAACAAAGTCCCCTACGTTATCTGGTTTGAAGATGCTCTCGCTTATTACGAAGTTCCGACCGTGGTGTTTGATTTATATATTCTGGTTTCGAACATCGATATCGCTGGCGATTACCTCATTAAAGCTGGATGGACTGTCGATACGGAATCCCGTCATCGAATTGGAATTGCAAAGGTGGAAATCCCGCAACTGCCGCTAATGTCTCCCGACAAGGAGACAAAAACTGTCCTCCTTCTGGCATCGGACTGGAAGTTTCCTCTGAAAGCCGACTCTCTCGAACGCGCTCTGTGGCCGAACCACCCACTACATCAAAAATTGGCGTTTCCATCCTTATCAGACTTACTTGATGCCCTGATCGAGAGCTGGCTCGATGGTCCTAGCGATGATGCGACATTACTGATTCACTTAGCCTGTCAGTTTAATTATCTCTACGAATACTCACCAGCCCTCAAAGAGCGATCATTTGCCCAGCAGCTAAAATATGAACATCGCCAGTTCCACTTTGATGTGCTTGCAGGAATGGAGTCATCAACAATGGTATTTCGACATCACGAACAGGAGATTCGAGATGCACTTTTGCATGATCGATATGAACTTCAGGAATGCTCAGCGCCTCGTGACAATGAGGATCTGTTTGATGTTTGGGCAAAAATCCGCCTACCAGAACCAGCAGCAAATCAACCCACTGTCTGATTGACTTATTTTGAATGTTTTAATTATTAACTTAAGATAAGCCTTCGATCGAACAGCTTACTAGCTGCGAGAGGGTCAAACCTCTGTTTTTTCTTTAGACGGAGGACAAATTCCAAGTAATAACGCCGTGGTAGTATATTGAATCTCGCTGAAGACGTATAAGTCAACTGTCTCTTACACTTCCAATACCACGTGTATTGCTGCATGAGCATGATACTAATTAGTTCAGGCGGAGCAGCCTGTCGCTAGTCGCCGGAGGCCAAAATAACGGCGGGTAGAACGGTTGAATGATGTGCATATGGATGTTGCAGCTGGCTTTCATCGATCGCGTCTAGAGTCCCCTACTTTGTACTGGAGATTGTGTCCACCTTCATGCTCCAAAGGTCCAATAAGATGATTCGCGAAGATCAGCTTATGGAGCTCGAAGGGCAAGCCCGTAGTCTCCGACGATGAAAATGCCTTTCTCGTCCATAGTGTGCAAAATAGATAGGGCTGTATGCTATATGGTTACATTGATCTATCCTTTTATTATGGCGCAATTATCCCATAAGATGTATTTAAATTCGCACAGCTCCATTGCTTCAGAAGAACATAAAAAGAAAGAAATAAGTGACGAACAAACACGAATAAATCATAAAACCTTTCACATTGAGCTATTCCTCATTTGACAAGGACAACGAAACCCGTTTTCTCGTTAATTGCTGTTTCTGCATTATGCACAGCCAGTATGGTTTCTTCTGGTGTTGATTTATCTACAAGTGATAACCAAACCTTTCTCTTTGTGAAATCAAGTCCTAGCTACCGACGTGCCTTTCCAAATTCAACACTGTTATATCTGCCTCAGACACCACCATTAATGGCTCCGCTGTTATTGCGACCAACAGCAATGAGGTCGATATAGAGGGAGTTTTCCAACCCGTCATGTGCCAGGACCAGGCGTCAGTGTTTTACATCGATGGATGGACAGGTCATGTCGTCACAGACTCGGAGATTGGTGACAAACAACGCTTCGACCATACAAAAGATGTTCCAAAGGGTCGTAAGATATTGCATTTGCTCTATTACACATTCACATATAGTTAAACTACTTGCTATTAACCTATATCCAAAACGCCTAGTACCTACAGTATAGTCTAAATGAATATTATTTTTGTGTGCTTGATTCTGTAAAGATAATGATAGCAGGCTGTCATAATGTACGCTCCAGAGCATATAACAAAATAAAGTCGCGTTTGTGTGATATTCTTAGATATATGTAGTAGATACATAACATTAGCACAATTGCTACCAAGAGGGCCGGAGAGAAAATCTACTCTATGTTATTCGTATTAAGGAGAGATATCTTCCACTTGAGTCGTGTTAAAATATTGCCCTCTTGATACTCTTAATCATTCATAATTATCGGTTACCCTCAGTCAAATCTCTGTGGTTCATAAATGATAACGCACCTGGACACGTCTAGTTACGACCAGCTACGACCACCTACAACTAAGCCCAGGTGCCGGGTCTAGGTCTGTGTCAACTACGGTTGTGGTTTATTTCAAAGTTGGTTCAAGACATTAGGACGCAGGAAAATTGGAATTACTGATAATAATACCAGTTACATTACCTAAGACAGACGATATAAGACAACGGGTATTGTTCACGTATGTAGCTTACTGTATGTCATCTACGTAGAACTATATAAAACAAACATTGTACTCTAACTTATATTCTAGTAATTTAAATCCAGCCAAGACTTTAGAAAAGGATTTGACGGGCTGCTAGAAAGATTATAGTGGTTGTCTTCTGCGATGTACACCAGAGTATCTGGATGATCAAGACCAATCTCCCTCAAAATGTAGCTTCTCGCCCCTTTCAACCTTGTCCATCAGTTCCTTGATCGTCCACGGCTTGTATGTGTATCCAGGTGGAATGTTTTTAGCCTTGAAAGGTGCACCAGAAAAGAGATGATTGAGCATTTCACCGTAGTGTTCATATGTATACTTTTCCGAGTCATACATAACCAACCAGTCACCAAGGTTGATTTTGAAAGACGGTCCTTCATTGTTATCCGTTTCATAAACTGGGGTGCTCTGCTTTTGGTGATTGATAAAACCGCTTAGCTGTACGCACGAAATACGCTCGAATCTGAAATTTAAATTGTTAGATTTATGATATACACGAGAGAGGGAGAAGCGTGAAGCCTACCGAAGTTTGTTGTGGATTTTCGTTGCTGTCGGAACATTGCTCTTTCCACCAATTTGAAGACAAGTTGCGAGTGAGATGGCATCCTCCATGGCTTGTGAAGCACCACTCCCAGACGACGGAAGAAATGTATGTGCACTATCTCCTACCTGAATAACTCTTCCGCCTGGTGAAATCCAGTTCTCCTTAGGATCACGCCACATGATCTCCCAGTCGATTATACCGTTCTTTGGTGTTGTTTTAATCAGGCGCTCAGCAACTTCAGGAAATCCACTTATTTTCGAGGTAACTTTAAGGACTTCCGAGACATCCACTGTTTGGTTCCAGGATTCAATACCCTGACCGCCACTCTACCAGACATCAGTATTACTTCATATAGCCCAAGAAAAGATCAACCATACCTTATGAGTCATCAGCCAGCACATGATATCCGAGTATCTTTGTACAAAGAAGGACATGTTATCACTAGGAGTGTCAGCGCTATTTCAGACTAAATATCAAAAGACCTAGAGTACGCACCCTCCCCAAATCTCGAGACAAGGCAATGTATCGTCTAGTAGTGGCCATCGATCGCGAACCTCAGGATCCGAGAGGGCTAATTCCACGGGAAACGAGGTTCTAAAAATAGAAATGCCGCTGGAATAAGCCCTGGTATCACCGCCATTGACGAGTTTGTTGCTCTTTGTGCCGATTCCATCAGCTGCAATAACTACATCTGCTTCAATCTTCTCCCCGTTCTCAAGTATGATTCCTGCTCTCTGTCTATCATGGTCCTCAAAATAATCCATAACCTTGGCTCCAAAGGCGACGTCGATGCCTAGGTCCTTGACCTGGGCTAGGAGTGCTCCCACAAATTTGGGACGATGATGTCTATTAAATGGGATTACCCTTTCCGATCCGTCATTAAGTGTCATGGCCGGTTTACCAATTGGTACAGGCTCGGGACCAGAGATGCGCTCCCCTGTGAGGCTATGATATGCTATCACCCCGGAATAGTTAATTCGCTCACACTCGGCAGCAAGAGCAGGCCAGTAGTTATAAAAGTGAGCGATGAGATTTCGACCAATAGAAAAGAAATCTCCTAAAATACCTCGTGGTCAGGTCTTGATGGACTTTCAAGCAATGGAAGCGGTAGAATTACCTGCAGTGCTGGGGGATGGGGACCTCTCAACGACTCGCACGCTATGTCCTTTACGCCGACATTCGAGCGCCGTCATCAAGCCTCCAACTCCGGCTCCGACGATCAAGCAAGAAATCCCTGTTGGCGGATGGAAATTGACTCCTTTAACTGAACATTCTGATAGATCTCTGTCGAGATCAACCGCTTGATGGAGAGACATGTCACAAAATGCCCTTGAATAGTTGTCTGCGTATGTGTCTCAATATCAATTGATATGCAGTCTGTTTTGTTTTTTTTTTTAAAAAAAAAAGACAAAGTAGTATGCTCAGCACCAACAAGCAAGGAGTTCATTGCCCTATTTATACATTTCTACAAGGTTATTATAATCCATTGAGGTAGCCTTGTCCCTTCCAACACTTTCGAAACGCCCTCTCATGGCTCTTCATAACTGTCAGCGGCCATGCATGTTGTAGCGACAAGGCAAATCGTCTTTCGAGTTTCGGTTGCTGTGGACCAATCGGGAGGCGTTGATCGCTTAACAAACGACCACCAGATCTTTTCTTTCCACTTACATCATGAAAAATGGACCCTTGGTGGGTATTCTGCGGTTCACTTGCCGTACCTAGGATGGGGCTAGTCATACTTTTGGACAAGGACCCATTTCCCCTGACTCATCCATGATCCTGGGGCTAGTTTTCCCAATAATTCAAATTTGCTAACGATCGTGCCTTCAGTATCTCTATTGTCATATCAATAATATGCCAATGTGCCACGAGTCAAGGTTTCCAAACGCATAGAACAGCACAAGTACGCACTAGTAACGTAATAAAACGATGAAAGAACGAGCAAAAAGATCAAAAACTGGTCAGTACATAACACCCGCGCATACCGTAATGAGACTAACAGGTGTCCATACATAGGATGTCTTACATGCAGGAAACGCAAGATTAAATGCGACGAAACGCGGCTCAAATGCAAACAATGTATCAAGCATCGATTCTCCTGTGAATGGCCGAATGATCCCCCTCAAGTGGCCTCGCAGTTATTATTCCGCCGCGCCAATGGGCGCAATCTCCCCTCCAACAGCAAACATTCGATACGGCCTGCCCTGGCAGACCGACATATAGCATGTGCCAATTCTCTTATATTATCGGAAGAAGACCGTCTTTCCATCGAGTACTTCCGATCATCTACCGTCTACTCTTTATATGACTTTTTCGAATGGGGGGCTCTCCAATACATTGTCAAAGTCATAGCTCCTCGCAGCAAGCTGGTCACACGAATGATCCTTGCGCTGTCTGCCAGTGAAATGCACAAAAGCGGTTTGGAAACTGACAACAATCCAAAAAAACGTGCAATTGATGAGGGTCTGGTTCATTATACACAAGGGCTTCAAGAGCTTCTGAACGAACTCTCAAACCCAGTCCAAGGCGATCTTGTTGATGCGAAGCTGGCCACTTTAATATTTATGATTCACTATGAGCTCCAATTCACAGGATCTATCGATCGTGTGCAAATTCACCTTCGGGGTTTATGGGCACTGATCCGCGATCATTCCCTCTTTGGAAAGCCATATATAGATCACCCACAATCTAGGAATCTTCTCATGGAGGTTGCCAATCCCCACTTGGTCTTATCATGCCAGTTAATTGGTTGGGCACTGTTTGTTACTCTGATCATGGCCTCCCGTATGATTTTTTTTTTTTTTGGCATCTGACATTGGTATAGGTATCTTGACATAACAGTCACAAACCTCGGAGTGTCTTCCTCCCTTTTAAAATCACTCCTCGACTCCGAGAATCCAGCATTAAATCCCATGCGACTATATCAAGTATCGCGACTCGGAGGGAATCGTATTTGGGGGAAACCCTTATCGGACGATCATATGCTCGCTGACGCTGAAATTTATAGGCCAGTTGAGATGGGATGGCTGGTGTTGTTGGCTCGATTCGCCATATCGGATTTGCGGTCAGGAGAAAGGCCGCACGGTGCAGAAGATAATAATTCTTCGTCAATACTGGAACATCTTCTGGATCTACGGGAGGTTAGTCCTGCTGCTCTCCTTATTCTCCGAAATCCACCATTCTAATGCTCTTCTTAGAGATATTGTGACCTTCTACACATAGCCGACGAGTCTGCCAAAAGACAATGGTCATTAAATGTGGAAATAATTACACGATTCGCAGCCTTCTATTGGGCCAGCATACTCTTCTACTGTCGCATGTCCAACTACCCAGCTCCCCAAAACGATCTTCACAAAGAAGCTATATTCAAAATCACAAACCTTCTCTACTATCGCCACACGCAAGACTGCGATCATCGAAAACAGAGCCGCATAGTCTGGTGTACTTTTATGGCCGCTATCGAGACTCATGATCCTGTCCATCGTGATTGGCTGGTAAAGAGACTAACAGATGTTCGTGATGTTTCGCTAGAGTGCAAGCGGCTATGGTCGATGGCCTATAATATTCTCCGGGGTAAACATAAACCAAGAAATTATGAGCTTGTCTGACATTGTTTTATATGAGAGACTGTCTAACGCTTGGAGGCGTGACATTGTGTACTTTTTAGAAGAACTTATTTTAAATATTTTAGCAGAAAGTAACGAATAATGGCAGTATAGATATCTCTAGATGGAATCAGCATGTACATGTAAATACCCGGCAGCATCTATTGAGCTAAATATCGATCTGCCCATACCTCCTTTGGCAAAGCTGAGCGAGTGGTAACTCAACCCATACCAGCTAAATAGTGGCCTATATTAGAATTCATGTCCATCGGCCGAAATGAGTAAGTTACCCCGTAAAGACAAAAAAAAAGAACTGACCCACATTACTTTTCCAACTTGGCTTTGAAGAAACTATTGAATTTTCACTCAGCATATCAAGGTACCGTACATCCTCATCTATTACACAACAGCTTAACAACTAATCGATTACCTGTGTTCACTCGGCAACTCGTATCTTTGAATCACCGGCATTTCCCTAGCATAGTCGACGGGGTCATGGGGTATCTCCTGTGGTACCGCAAATGAATAATTATTTGGTACGGCGGTGATATTTCCTGGCTGAGGCATTCTTTCCTCGATGCCTTTCTCCATGCCTTTCTCGATGCCTTTCCTGGTTCTTCGTCTTCGAATTAGGAAAAGTCCCAGAGCCGTAGTTATTATTCCAATGGAACCTAAAGAGACGCCCACACCAATTCCTGCTTTTGCGCCGCTTGAGATCTCTTCAATGGATATATTCATTCATCATTGATTTCTTTGTTTGTTGCCGTCGCACAGAAGCAGTTAGATTGAAAATATGTTAAAAACAGACTGATGATGGCATTTATGATTGGTTACTATTGCAAGACAAACAACTCCGTAGGTCATGAAGAGCAGAGAATAGGAAATGATGGCAGCGCCAGAATGTGCCAGGTCACAGCAGCAATCCCTGTAAGTCACCAACTGTGAGCGCTGAATGGCGACCCTCGGCGCTTACGTGCATTATTGATCGAAGTGAAAACATAAAATCAGGGCTAGCGCGGGGGCAGCCGTCTTGGCGCTGTTTGCGGCTGACTTGACTCCGGCCCGCGATAATCATGCAATTAAGCAAATGAATCCCGCCCGACATCTGCACGCCTCCTCCAAGAACTCTGGTTTTGATAGACCGGTTTTGTCGGCTACCACGGGGTATTCGCCATGAATTACCGATCCGCAGTCTATTACACTGCCCTGGCAGTCTTCGTCGCATCCATCTTGCTATGGCTTCGCAGCGACTCGCTCCCCATGCTTCCGGTATCAAACCCTGAACAATCCCGGATGTACTGGTTCGCATTGTAAGTCTCAGTTTCGCTTGGACAAAACAAGCGATCTCACGGTTATCAATAGCGCTGACTCTATGACTAGTGGCGATTCTTACTCTGCTACGGGTTTCGATGTCAGCTCTACGCAACCTTCGGCATCAAACCCAATGGGAAATACGGCTCCTGGTATGTCTCTGCTTACTTGGACTATTGGACGAGAAGTGACTAGTGATCACTTCTAATGCAGCTTCTAATTTGGTATACTTAGACCCAGGCACACAAAGCGGCGGCAATAACTGGATTGAATATCTAACTACACACTACAATACCAGTTTAATTCTATCATATAGCCTAGCTATTGCCGGCGCAACACTTGATAACTCAATAGCTACCTGGGGATTTGGTGATATGACGTCCCAAGTAGCCGCATTTCAATCGAATTATGCGTCGCGGCCAGCATCTGCCCCTTGGACAACGGACAATACCATTGCTTCGTTCTGGCTAGGAATCAACGAGTAAGTTTTACCCTTACACAATATTCCAAGAGTGCTAATAATCCAAGCGTTTACTATGGCTTCGCGCATAATGAAGACCCTTCTGTCTTCGTATCTACATTATTACAAAAATATCGACCGCTCGTCGAGACAGTTTATTCTAGTGGGATACGAAAGTTCCTTTTTCTAAATTGCCCGCCATCAACTCGCAGTCCACAGGTGCATGAAGAAAATCATGTACCAGAGAGTGATTTACCAGAAAAACTTCAACGTCATGCCGCCATGGTCACGGCGTATAATGATGGTCTGAAAGATATGGTGCATCAGTTCAGCGATGATCATAACGATGTAAGTGCATTACCTTTTACCATCAAACGAGAACATACGTCTGACCCCTTGTGTGTATTTGACATAATAGGCAACGGTTGTGTTCTATGACTCGTGGACTTTTATGACGCAAGTTCTTGACAACCCTACTGAATATGGCTATCAAGATGCCACCTGCATGAATACCGATGGATCTAGCTGTTTGTGGTGGAATAATTTACATCCTGGATGGACGTATCACAAGAATCAGGCCGAGGATATGCTGCCCAGTCTTGCGGGTCTTGGATGGTGATGAGAATATCACTTAAAGTCTCTGTTTGATTAACACGAAGTACGGCGTATGGAGTAATGACAACCAAGACACTTTGGCCGAATTATATGTTGAGCACTGGTACATGTAGCAGGTCATCAATGGTTAACAGTCATCAATAATTTCCATACCGGACGGCAGAATGCCCCAGACTATAATCATTGTATGTATGTAGGCCGTATTGATACGGAAGTTCATGTGATGTGACGGTAACAGGTCGATGTGATTTTATATTATTGCTTCGTAAGAACATGATTGGTAGAACATATTCATGGTACATGGAGTAAGAGTTTATATACAAGATTATAAATAGCGACTCCCCTACAAAAGTGCCGCAGCAGCAGCTACAGCGGCAGCACCGCCAAAGGTAAAGCCCATATGCCCCGTGACCGCTGCCGGAGCCGCTCCCGGCGTCTCTGTAGCTTGTGGACTGTTCAGTTTCTCAATACCAGCCGTAATTAGGAGAAACTCCATAGCGATATCAGTACCCGAGGCTGAGACTGTCGTGGTTGTGGTTGAAGAAGTTTCCTCGGCATTTACACCGATAGTTTCAATGCACGTGGCTGACTGTGGCGTACCGGTGATCTCGCAGTTGTTGTCGTAGGTCACTGTAGCCTCGATTCCGTAGACTTCAGTCTGTACAACGAATGATCCTCCACGTGTTGAAGGCCCTTGAATTGCAGTGGTTGGCCAGGATATACCGTCACAGACATTTCCACTTCTATAGCAATCGAC
This sequence comes from Talaromyces wortmannii, assembly GCA_001939245.1. Lineage (NCBI taxonomy): Eukaryota > Fungi > Ascomycota > Eurotiomycetes > Eurotiales > Trichocomaceae > Talaromyces > Talaromyces wortmannii. The sequence goes on from MJVA01000043.1 coordinate 133,803, forward strand.
GGCAATTGTCGTGGCCACAGCGTTTGCGTCGACAATGCTGCCGGCCAACCCGGTGAACTGGGGCGCGGATTGGGGTTCGCCTATCACGTAGAGCTTGATTTGGGTTGTTGACGCGCTCGGTGCGGTGGTAGAAAGAGTCGTAGCAGCAGAGATGGTTTTGGCTGCCATGAGAGCAGTGAAAAAAAGGCAATGACGCGCCATAGTCTTCTTTGTAAGAGCGTGATAGGAAGTGGTCTTTATGTCCAAGCTGTGGGTGGGTGTTGAGGAAGATAGACAGAAAGAAAATAAAAGACAGACGAAGATTCCGAGAAAATAGCCTCTTACAAAGCTCACCTGGTAGCTAGCCAGAACTAAAATGTGCCTCGTAAGTGGAGTCATCGCCACATTATTATTTAGGACGAACATTTAAATACCATGTAACCAGTAACATCGTGTAGCCTGGTGAAAAAAGAGAGCCCCAAGGCTTGGCGCTCACTAACACCTTGCTAATGTTGGCCGGGGACGAAGCTGAGCCTCTCTAAAGTGACCAACGACTAGCTGGTGGGGGAAAAAACGACTCTATCTGTGGACATGTCTCAGCTCTATCTCAGACCTGCAGCTCTAGCCGGTTTTTGGTGCTTTACCAGGACAATAACACGGACAAATTATGTTAGTAGCACGGGTCATGAGACAGAAATGGTACCGTATAGGGCGCATTGCTGAACACAGGTGGCTATGCGCCAAGTTTTCTGAGGCTCCAAGTTTTCTGAGGCTATTAATAGGCCCAAGGAGTCGGGGACTTGGCAGGCTGCCAAGTAGCCTATATTGTAACATTGTTAGCGAGAGTGGGGTAGGGATAGCGGAAAGAAAAGTAGGCAACAAAGGACGAAAAGGGGAGGTTAAAGCATCGACTCAGAGCTAACAAGCCCTACCTTGTGTACAGAGTAACGGAGGACGGAGTACTCCGTATAAGAATGAAGACGCAACTACACTGGCAGCTGTAACGGATAATACCAGCTGACCTCTATACTCGGCAACTTGAAATATTTAAAATAAAATCAACAAAGGTGGTAATTCATGCAACTTTGGTATACACAACTCATCGTCAAAGGACGACCTAGTCATTTATCGACAGGGTTCCTTTTGGGTGACTGGTATTTTCAGGTCTATATAATTCACATTGAAATAGATATCTCAGGCAATCCAGAACCATATTCTCTCTATTAAAGCCAATTAAAGATAGCTCATACCACAGTAATAAAGGACTTGACTTACCTAGGAAATTCTTCGGTTTAGGGTCTTCCCATGTTGCTTCTAACTGATCTGCCTCCTCCTTGCCAGAGAAGAAATCCATCTCTTCCAACTTGACAAACCTTGTTCTGTAAATGATTTTGTAGCCGAGAAATAGACAGGCAAAAATTGGTATGTCAATATACGGCGGAATAAACGACTTGGCACTGAATTTTCCAGGGAAAAAGCAATCAAAGCCGTTAAAAAAGGCGACTGTTGACGAGAACAAACATGAAAACCAGGCCAGATACGGCTGGAACGGTGCTCGGAAAGGTAAAGAGGATCGAGGTATCCCATGATACTTCATCCCTTTATGAAATCGAATGTAGGTGATTGAAATCGATGTCCAAACAACCAGCGTGCTAACCGAGCTAAGGTTGCTAATCCAGAAAAAGACATCTGATGAACTGGAGCTAACATTGAGGTAGACCAATAGACTCAAAGCCGTGGTTATTCCAACACAGGCATACGGAACGCCGAATTTCTCGAATTTCAAGAAGCTTGGTGCTTTCCCGTCCAGAGCAGTGGCATACAAGACTCGAGTGGAGGCATAAAAAAACGAGTTACCAGCCGAAAAGGCAGAGGTGAGCACGACGGCGTTGATGATAGAAGGGAGAATCTTGATGCCGCCGTTTTGCATGGCAATGACAAACGGACTTGCAGTAACACCGGGTAAGCCGTCCTTGATGGCATTCAGAAGGTGTTTGTCTTTTGCAGAAACACACAGTCCTATAAGGAAAATGCTCAGGACATAAAAAATGGCAATACGCCAAAATACCCTGCGTACGGCCTTGGGGATATTGCGCCTTGGGTTTTCAGTCTCACCCGCAGCAACAACGACCATTTCACTTCCTCCATAGGCGAACGTGGCACTGATGAAAACTTTGAAAAACGCAAGGAACCGCCCGAGGGCGCCTGGTTCGAGGTATTCCAACATTGCGCCGGGATTTTTCCAGTAGCGAAATCCGATACGATCATGACTCGGAGTACCGCCGAGGGTGGTAATAAACATGAGGATGATGAGACCAACAATAGTGGTTAGTTTTATTGCTCCCAATGTGAACTCAGCTTCTCCGTATATCTTGACGGGAAACAAATTTATGGCGACAACTGCAATCAGAAGAATAGTAATCCAGACGGCGGTCGGGACAGTGTTTGGCCAATAGTCAATAATCAGTGCCGCAGCACTGATCTCGATAGGAACCCCAATGGCAAACTGATACCAATAGTTCCATCCAAGCGTGAAGCCGAGAGCTGGATCGACATATCGAGCAGCATAGACTGGGACAGCACCGGGAAGTGGCAGCCATGTAGCCATCTCGCCCATGCTGTTTATCACGGCATAGAGGTTGAAGCCTGTTATCAGGTATGCCAGAACAGCAGATAGGGGGCCAGCCAGCGATAGAGTCTGCCCGCTGCCAACGAAGAGACCGGTCCCAATGGCTCCGGACAGGGCAAGGAATTGCACATGTCGGGACTTTAGTTTTCGCTGCAGAGTACCTACGTTGCGCCCAACATTGTTCGCCTTGAAATCTGCTCCATCAGCCACCGACACTGTGCTCTTCGGCTCCAGGTTGCCAACTGCCTCGATATCCTTCGATGCCATGGCTGGGTCGTTGTAGTCCGCGAGCGCGTGCAATCCAGAGCGGTTTGTTTCCGAACCACTGGCCACAGATAGGCACGATTTTTGAACAGGCAGTCTGCCTATATTCCCACCAAACTTGCAAACACAGCTGTCAACTATTATCGAGCCACGTCAACAGGCCAAAGTTGCCTTCTGGTGGTATTTAATGGTCGAGGACTGTCCTAGGGGGCTTATCGCGCGACCGAGCTTCGTCCCGCGTGCAGCGTGGGGGAAGAGAGAGCCTTCTCGCGCCACACAGGGCTTTAATTAATCTGCGGGGAAATTGTTATTGGATGAGAGAATTGTTGTTTGACTGAACGTGGCCTGGATAGATTATTACCGCGTTTAAGTTGTTAATACTCGGTGTTTGCGATTGAGAAAAGTCCAAACCCGACACGTGACCTTCTCAGCCCTCACTGCTCAGCCTCGATGCTTCCCCCGATATCATCAGTTGCATTTTGTGAGATAAGGGAATCAATTGAGCAGTAGTGGCAATGCGACAAAGAGCCTGTCTACACGTCGATAAATGGCAGCGTTTTCATTATTCCCAGTGACCTGTAGAATGAGATGGATCGGGATAAACGCTCTTCTCCACTGGAATGCAACGTTACGGGCAAACGAGTCAGTCTCGGTGGCCACCAAGTCGCCGAGCGCTTGGCAGTGGAAGACAGGCGTTATTCATGAACCTTGAATTTCAGTTTGAGAGGGGCTGGCGAGTAAACATGGCAGAAGATGTTGCACAGGGGCATGGACGCATGGCAATTTTGCATCCACCGCGACATGACGGCAGTACATTCGTTTCCATGCCCAAGACGCACAGGCTTCTCTCGGTCCTCGAGGTTGTCGTAGTGGACCAGCGTTATTAGACAAAAGACTCGCTGTGCATCTATCATTGATTAGATCATAGCGATACTCGCCTGGCGCGGGGTAACAAACACTGGCCCCACGTTCTGGTCGGATCGGCGTCGTCAGAAATGCAAAAGTCCGGGCAACGCTCTCATCCAGGCACAATGGGCGAGTATATTCCTAGGTCGGATGCGCCGACGCCATTTGGCAAGGAGATGCTGCGAGAGCATTTCCTCATCCATCCGAAATACAGGCCGCTGAATCATGGTAAGCCGCGGCGCGTGCCTTTTACCATTCCCGGAACTGAACACCTTTCCCACAGGCTCCTTTGGCAACTTTCCCAAGCAAGTGCGCGACGCTCAGCGCGAGTTCCAGGAGGAGACAGAGCACAGACCCGATGTCTTCTTTGTCAGAACGCACGCACAACATGTCACCACGTCCCGGCATGCCATAGCAAAGGTTGTAAAAGCTCCGGTGGACGAGTGTGTTTTTGTGAAGAATGCATCCACGGGGACCAACACCGTCCTCCGCAATCTCGACTACAAACCTGGAGATGTTATTATCTACTTTGCGACGCTTTATAATGCCATGGAGCAGGCGTTGGCCTCGCTGATGGAGACGACCCAGGTACAGCTACGAAAAGTCGATTATACGTTTCCCATCACACATGATGAAATAGTCAAAAGATTCTTGGCCGTTGTCCGGAAAACGAGAGAAGAAGGGCTGAATGTACGAGCGGCCATTTTCGATACGATTGTCTCCGTTCCTGGAGTGAGGTTTCCTTTTGAAAGGCTCGTCAAAGCTTGCAAGGAAGAGTCTGTGTTGAGCATCATCGATGGTGCCCACGGCATCGGTCAAATCCCGTTAAACCTGGGTGAATTGAGTCCGGATTTTTTCATTACAAATTGCTACAAGTAAGGAATGGTTCTTTTCTCTTCTCATTTGGTATGTTTTGTTTACGATGTATTTAGATGGTTTTACACTCCACGAGGTTGCGCTTTGCTCTATGTGCCAAAACGCAACCAGCACTTACTACGAACATCCTATCCCACCTCTCATGGCTACACCTTCCCTTCAGAGCGTGGCCATCTGCATGACGGCGGTAAAACCGACTTTGAACTCCTATTCGAGTTCGTTGGGACCGCAGATGATACCCCGTACATGTGCGTTCCTGCGGCAATAAAATTCCGTGAGCAAGTTTGTGGTGGAGAAAGTGCTATTGAGCACTATATCCACGACATCGCGCAAAGAGGTGGCGATGCGGTAGCTGACATTCTTGGGACCAGCATCATGCAGGAGCCTGGTCTGTCAAGCTTCAGCCAAAGCGATATCCGGAAGTGTGCAATGGTCAACGTGCGAATGCCGTTGGCCTTCAAAGATGACGTACCAAATGAGCATGTTCCAAACCCAAATACATCACCATATCAACTTTTCAGTGTACAAGATGCACCAAAGATGGGTTCATGGATGGAGGGCAAACTTGTAGACGAGTTTGATACGTTTGCCAAATTTTATTCACACGGAGGATGGCTGTGGCTACGCCTCAGTGGCCAGATTTATCTTGAAATGGAGGACTTTGAATGGATCGGGCATATCGTGGCCAAGCTTTGCGAGAGAGTTGCCAAGGGGGAGTGGCTTCAAGGCTGATTTTCTACATGTACCTTTACTAGCTATATCAATTGATATAGATTGCTCCAGCAAGTGCCCTGGAAAAGATTGTTGCATGCATTGATACCTACATTCCTAACCTTTTGTGGAAAGTTTGATACACAGTCGAACAGCTTTTACGCAGATAGTTTTCGGCGTCTAAACAGCTTTCCCAATCCCTCCCAAAATCCATGCGTCCCCAAGCCCTTGACTACCGCGTAGGCCAAAAGGCGGTAGACCACAGTTGCAATACCGAGCCACAGAACATTCAAACCAGGATTTGTGTCAAGATTGTACAACTGCAAGGCCTGCTTGCCTGTTGTGATGGGACATTGCCCACTCGGTAAGCGCTCTGCCTGTGTGCAAGAAAACGTTTGATGTCGCATTGAATAGGGTGCGAGGTTAGCAACCGCATACTTGATCGGCGATAAATGATTGAAGCCCTGCAAGACGTTGTTCAAGTTGAGAGACATTATTCCGCCCATTATCGTCGATATTGAAAGAATCACCGAGGTGACATTGACGGAGAATCCAACGTGGTCGAAAAGCGTGCAGAACATGATTCCCAGCGACTCGCCCGCGTTGATGATGGCAAAACAGTTAAAGGAGCAAACAAAAAGCATCAACACACTACGTTCCATGTTGACCGCATACGAAGCAATAACTCCAAAAACAATTGAGGCAACGATCTCAAACGGTATTTCCAGGAGTGTGTATGACAGGATAAAAGTCTCGGCTGAATAGCAGTTATCAGCCTCCTCGCGGTAGAATACGTCGCGCTCTGGTGGATAAACAGAGATGTTCTGCAGCATGCCTATAAAGTAGAGCGCTGCGAATTCTTGCACAAAGCCCATTCGGGTCTGAACGGCAGCGTAGTCGTTTTTCATTGGCGCAAAAAAGAGAGCCATGATAATAGCGATCCCGATAATTTGCGATGTGCGCGCCATGATCAGTTCGGGCTGACGGAAGAAATTGATCGCAGAGCGATGGAAGACTAGCGGAAATGTTATACGAAGTGGGTGCATCTGTCTTTTCAAACTGCCTAGTTCGGCAGGCGTTGCAATGTGCGATGCTTGTCGGCCGATCACTTTCTCGTTATCCCCCCATGCCTCTATGAGGCGTTGGACCTTTTCACGGGTGACCATTTCCCGATCTTCTTGTTGAAGGTCGACTGTGATCAGATCGAGTGCAAAGTCTGCTGGATTTGTCTGTGGTGGACAATGGTAGCCGAGGCTGCTAAAGTAGGGAACCATTTCTGCTCCGGGGCCTGCATAGACAGGGTATCCTCCACGAGCGAGGAGAAGCAGATTTGCAAAGTGATGGAATATATCCGATCGCGACTGGTGAATAGTCATGATCAAGGTTCGACCCTCTGCAGCCAGGTTATTCAAGACTTCCATGATTGAAGTGCAAGTGAATGCATCCAACCCAGACGTTGGCTCGTCAAGCAGCAAGATTTTCGGGTCTGTCAGGATTTGAATGGCAATTGTCACTCGTCTCTTCTCGCCGCCGCTAATTCCTTTGATCAGATCGCTTCCAATCAAATTATCGGCGCAGTCTTTGAGTCCCATTTTCATCAGTATGTCCTCTGCTCTTTGGTTCTTTTCCTCCTTTGACATCCATCGTGGTAGTCGAAGGCCAGCCGCAAATCGTAGGCTCTCTCGGACCGTCAGGGATGGCATGAGGGCATCGTCATCTTGGGTCACAAAGGATGTCACTGATCGAATGACACTTTCACTGGGAACTGCACCGTTGTATGACATCGTCCCACTTAGTCGATATTTGGTCGTCATGGATCCGTGAAGTCTCCTCGCAATCGAGTTCAGCAGAGATGTTTTCCCGCTGCCAGATGGGCCCATGATCACGTTCAAGTGCCCAGCAAGGAACTCAGTGTTTATCGGCTGCAAGATTGGAATCCTACGCGGGGACTTCCAGATTTCATCTCGCTTCTTAATTTCAAGCGCGTACTTGTCAAGCGAAATAGCCACTCGGCGGATCTCCTCCTTTGAGCGAGAGACAACAGCTTCTTTGCCCGTATGGGATTCTCCTTCTGATTTTCTTGCCTGTGCGATTCCCATGGCGAACGTGTTGTATTGCAACAAAACAGCGCCTAAAGCATAAAATCCAATCACATATGCAGTCAAGATTACGACTGGTCTCCAGATCCAATTCGACGGAAGTCCCAGGCTCGTAATGATGTATTGGCCCGTATATTGCTTGCAGGCCGGGTCCATCGGGTCATTAGAGGAAGGACAGTCGTAAAACTGGCCATACGGTGGACTATTGACACCGATGAATTCATTGTAGCAAAAGGCGCCAAATGCATAAAACGTATATGCTGTCCATTTGAGCCATCTGGTATAAACCGGAATCTGATGGGATTGCACGAAATATCCACATGCAAAGCTTTGCAGGGTAAACGAGAGATTGGCAACTAATCCTGCGCCTGCAAAGGTTCTGGAAATCCCGACCCCGACGGCAGCAAACGATACGGCGATGTACTGAACTAGAATCGCCAACGCAAGGAAAATGAAGAATGCAGCTGTGTCCAGTCGATATCCCACCATGAAATAGTATATTATCGTGAACAGAATAGGAGCTGGAAGATCTTCCAGCAGCAATCGCGCAGCCCGCCGACTCAGCAAGAAACCTGGCACAGTAACGACACCTTCGTTTCGCTCGCGGTCAAACAAGCGAATGTCGATTGTCAACCGGAATGTCTCGTACATGAGAACCAAGTATCCGTTCAAACTGCAGGCATTGTAGAGACTTCCCTGGCGCGACCGTATCCCTGCCTGGCTTTTGTCCAACTGTAGAAATATCCAGCCGGTGATGACCGCCATTCCAACAGCCTCGAACAAGGTGCCTGCAACGCCCAGTGGGTCTCTTATTGTTGTTTTAAAAGTACGCGAAGTCAGAACACTGAATTCCCGGCTGAAAGGCACTTTCTTCACCACTTGCTCGTTCTCGGATGCCTTGATGGAAGAGGGAGTTATAGTTGCCTTTTCCCCCTTTGAGCTTTCGTTTGACCTTGCCTTCCAGCTATCACGCAGAAAGTTCACTCGGGCTAAAGACGCGCTTTCCAAGTCCGTGGATCGATTGTCAATCGCAGCCAGGTCAATGAGAAATTCGGCAGGATTGACAAATTCCGGCATTGCATATCCGAGCTCTTCAAAGTGTGGGAGTGCCGCTGATATAGGCCCACTGTATAGAGGCGCTCCTCGCGATAGCAAGATGGCTCGGTCGAATAAATTCCAGATTTCAGATCGAGGCGCATGAATCGACACAATTACCGTGCGACCTTTCTGAGCAAGACCTTTCAGGGTCCTAATAATCTGATACGCACTCGTTGCATCAAGTCCTAATTCCGAGTGAGCTACTACTACGTCATGTACGCCTTACAAGAGAAACAACACACCAGTGGTCGGCTCATCGCAAAATAGCACTGAGGGGTTGGCCAACATCTGTACCCCAATACTGGTTCGTCTTTTCTCCCCGCCACTGCAGCCTTTGTGTGAGCTGCTGCCCACCTGCGTATCTGCACATTCCTTCAATCCAAGCTCCATGATGACCTGGTCTGCGACATCTCTTCGTTCAGCCTTGGTCATCGGCGGTGGCAGGCGCAAGTCGGCGGCATACTGGAGTGTCTCGCGGACTGTAAGAGTCGGGATAAGCACATCCTGCTGCATTACATAACTGCTTCGGATATAAGCCAGGTTTGTATCATCGTTGAACGTGGTGCTGCCTGCAATCTTGAGATGGCTGGATTCCATCCTGCCAGCCATGACATTTAGTAGCGACGTCTTTCCAGAGCCACTGCTTCCAATGATGGCAGTCAGGCTACCTGATGGCATATGAGCATTGACATTTTCCAGTATAGTTTTATAAATCGTGGTCTTGCCATCGCTCGCTGATGATCTCGACGTCGTCAGTCGCTTCCATATCTGCTTTGGCGGTGTCTGCCAAAGGGGTGGAGTTGTGTCGATCTCGACTCCTAAATCCTTGACCTGGACATCGACTGGGCGAACAGCGCGAAAGTCAAAGACTCTTGAAGCAAGTTCATCTTCTCCTGTTTCTGCGACCTCGGCTGTCACTGGCGCAATGCTATCCTCCAAGCCGTCGAGTACTTTCGGCGACTCCATTGGCAGCGAGAAGATTTTCGTTTCAGTTTTTCAGCAGCTTACGGCGTCGCCATAAGATTGTTCCCAATGATACTGTGCATAACGCCGTCTGAACGCCGAGCTTGTTGTAATCAACGAGCCGCCAATTTGCCATGTGAAGGTAGTAGTCTAAATGCTGCGTCAGAAAACACTAGTCGCGCTGTGACAGCTTCGAGGGTCGCGATTCTTCTTTGCCTTGCGAGGTGCTTGAACGAATGAAAACTAAACTTGCAACGGCTTTTGACTCACCTGGACTAGTGTGCGTTGGCTCAGCAGCTTTGTTGGGTTTGATTCGCCCCCGATTACGCCTAGAATAGACCCCCGAAAGGCCCGGAAGCTTTCCTCTCCGGGTCACGCCTCGCTTAGAAGTCTCCATACGAGAAATACGACGGAGGCTTTTATAGATCCGGCGTTGTATCAACTCAAGACCACAAACCGTACCTTACGTAACAATGACTATAAACATGATATATCTCAGAGCTTAAACTGGTCCCAATACTAATAATACATGTATACATCAGACAACGATGAAATTGAAGATCAAAAGGTCGACTGTTGCATTAATCTCCTTGCCTTGTAATGCAGATTACGCCTTTTCTCCCGCGGTATTTGAGATCAAGATTCCCGGTCGCGTTGGTGGACTGCCCTCTTGGGACGGAAATTGCATGATAATGGAACCACTGCTATAAAACTTCACCGCAACATCGTAGATTTCGTGTTTATCGCCCGGGTCCACGAGGCCTTCGATCCGGAATTTCTCGTAAAGTCCTTGCTCGGAATCCCACATCGTTTCCATCTCACCGAGCGTGGTTGGTTTGATGTTGGCATACTGGATATCTGCTTCACCCATGGCTGCAGCCAGTCGGTATTGGTATGATATTGGATCGCACCAGGATGGCGTCGTTGTGGCAACGTGACGATTGGCGATGACCTGGCATAGCATGAAAAAGAGTATTTGAAAGACGCAAAAAATTCCGATTGCTAGAAACTGCCCATTCGATGCGACATCTTTGTAGCCAGAAACCTTTGAATACTAAAGATAGTTCGAAGCACCGTGCACCAGTTGACATTGACAACTGTCCCAACTCTACGCTTGGGTCAGCGATAACTGTATATCCCAGGAAAGACAATCCGGTGAAGACATATTTAGCTGCCTTGCGGTAGCACGCGAGAGCCCACATCAATCGTACCCACAATGCAGTATGGTTAATCGCATCGATGCCAGGTTTGCCCCGATAGCTTATGATATAGTCGTCTAGGATCTTTGTTGTGGTGAACTAACTGTCCCGGTTAAAGCCACGCCGGGTTGCGAGTAAAAGCAAAAGTGGATTGAGAATGACTGTCTTAGTGCTTGCGCTTTCAATTCCGGCGACTTGCTGGCATCTGCCATTTTGAAGTATGTGTTCACTAGGTGCAGTGTAGATTTGCGAGAGAAAAAAGTCCAGGAATGGATATTGAAAGTTTGCGACAGCCCCACGGAGCTGAGCAACGCTACCAGGCTCAGTTATTTAATATTCGCGCGGCCAACAGCAATAATGTCGTTACTAAAGTGTTGTTAATATTGCATTAAAAGAGGAAGAGGAAAAATCATATTTTTCCATATGGATAGGCATCTTAAGATCATTTTTTACATCATTTGATGTATTTTCTATCAACACCACCATAATTGAACTCACTGAAGACTACCTTGTACAATTGCTGGGCCCATATATATTTTCGGATGATAGTAGATCAATTAACCAACATTGAATTAATGATATTTTCCCAGTTGGAAAAAAAATTCAAGTGCGAGTGAATAAGGTCGTAAAGCTGTAGGCCGGATCTGTACATATGGAGCAACTAATTGACAGAAACATCTCAATTCATAATAAATTCTCTACACTCAGTAGTCAATCGGAAACGACTGTTTTAGTCTTTGTTCTCATGATTCTCATGAGACAAAGAAACCTTTACATGATCACCCTTTGTTCTTGTAATTAGTTTGCTGCATGCGGGGTATCTTTGAGACCTACTACTTGTTTTAGAGAGGGAATCACAATGTATAAGTAGCAAGTGACTGATCTGCTGCATGTGGATAGAAACTATTGACTGCTATATTCATTGCGGAGAGGAGAATACTTGTCCACTGGAGAATTCATACGAGAGTCTCCCTTTCTGGTGACTTGCGCAGTTGACCAGTCCAGTTTCGGATTGAGTTACAGCGACCCTAGACAGGTCATATTTGTCTTGTGGGGGCATGCAAAGAGAATAAATAACTGTTAAACGACCAGCTGACTTGAATTATCCGTTAATTCCGTTGCTGATATTCGTCTTCAGCGATGGCTCTCTTTCAGGAAATTCAGACACCTGTTGTGAAATATAATCAGCCTTTGGGACTGTATGTGTACATCTTTGATCGTTACACGATATTAAGTGGCTGACGCAAAGAGACAGATTCATAAACAATGAATTTGTCAAAGGCGTTGATGGTAAAACATTTGAAACAATCAACCCTCATGACCAGAATCCAATTGTAGCTGTTCATGAAGCTACCGAAAAGGATGTCGACTTAGCTGTCCGAGCAGCTCGCGCTGCCTTTGAAGGAAGCTGGAGCACAGTCACACCGAGCGAGCGTGGCAAGTTGCTAACAAAACTGGCGGACCTCATGGTGCGCGACATCCAAACTCTGGCTGCAAGCATTTCACTTGATTGTGGCAAGGTTTTCAGCGCAGCCATGCTTGAAATCTTCAGCTCTGCCGACTGCATTCGCTATTACGGCGGATGGGCCGACAAAATAGTTGGCCAGACAATCGACACTGACCCGGCCAGCCTGACGTACACTCGACACGAACCACTGGGTGTTTGCGGGCAGATCATCCCATGGAATCTCCCCGTTTACCAGGCCGTATGTAAAATAGGCCCTGCAGTCGCAACAGGAAATACTGTCGTTCTCAAGTCGGCCGAAATCGCTCCACTGTGTATTCTATACCTGGCACAGTTGGTCAAAGAGGCCGGGTTCCCTCCCGGCGTAATCAACGTTCTGTCAGGATTCGGCAATGTAGCTGGAGCTGTCATGGCAGAACATATGGATATTGACAAAATCTCATTCACGGGGTCACTTGCTACCGGGAGACAGATTCTACGTTCTGCTGCCAACAGTAACCTCAAGAAGGTGACCCTTGAACTGGGAGGGAAATCTCCAAATATTGTTTTTCCCGACGCAAACCTCGAGCATGTGATGTCCTGGGTTAATCTGGGTGCCTTTTTCAACCAGGGACAAGTTTGCTGTGCAGGATCTCGAGTTCTTGTTCATGAAAGCATATATGACCGATTCCTGGAAATGTTCAAACAGCGTACAGAACTCAACAAAATAGGGGATCCTTTTGACCCAAACACATTTCAGGGACCCCAAATTTCACAGGCACAGTTCAACCGGGTCCTGGATTACATCGAAGGTGGAAAAAGGGCTGGAGCAAAAGTTGTGACTGGTGGCAACCGCGTTGGTTCAGAGGGATTTTATATCCAGCCTACCGTATTTACAGATGTTCACGACGACATGACGATTGTCAAAGATGAGATTTTCGGTCCCGTATGTACAGTTCACAAGTTCAAAGACGAAAGCGAGGCGATCCGAGTTGCCAATAACACTCATTATGGTGTATATTATTCTCTTGCTTCATTTCATGGGAACCGCTCATTAATTTCATTTTACAGGTCTCGCTGCCGCTGTTCACACAAGCAGCCTCAACACTGCGATACGAGTGTCGAATTCGGTAAAAGCCGGGTAAGTTTCTTCAACTTCCCGTTATGTTTTACGACCGACACATATTCTGATACCAATTTCTCCAGAACTATATGGGTCAATAGCTTCGGCCTCGTGGGCCCTCAGATGCCGTTTGGTGGCTACAAACAGTCCGGCTTTGGCCGAGAGATGGGATCATACGCACTCGAGAACTATACCCAAGTCAAGGTGGTCAAACATTGGCTTGCTGGTCCTATTTTCCCCTAGGAAAAAAATCTGGTGTATGTTCAAAGTTGAGAGCAATTTAAACCAGAGCGGAAAGCAGTTGTGTATCGTGCTTATGTGATAGGAACATTGATTTGAAGCCGTCAACTGGCGATTGCACATATTTTCATCAATCTGCATTGATGTCAACCTGCATCACCTGGTGAGAACTGCACGGGTCTGCACTTAGATACAACATCGAAATACATGTCCCTTGTTTACTATGCAAAATATGATAACCATTAAATAGTAATGTCGATTTCAATTCTAAAGTTACAATCATAGGTCATTGCGGCTAATACATACAAGGAACCCCAAATCTGAACAGGCAATTAGTGGGTCGGAGATAAGGCGTGTCTCGTCTCCCCCCCTCACGCAGGATTCCTGCTTTAACTCCCGGTACAATTGTTTTAAACTATCCTGGCTGTCTTTGTACAAGATTAATCCCCATGGATATGAGGCAATCTTTCAACTGGGAGATATCTGTTGCTCTTGCTTGCTCGCCTTGATAACAGACCTTCTGAAATGCCCCCTAATAGTGGTAGCACGCGTCCTTATCGATCAAAGCTACAAAGGCCGTGCGATAGGTGTCGCACGAGAAAAATAGCATGTCTTTTGCCTGACAGTGGTCCCTGCCAGACCTGCTGGAATGCTGGTAAACCATGTGTGTTTGAAATGCCGCCCACACCACGCAGTCGCTTTCCCGGTAGAAGCCGAAATAGTGTGGGACGAGCATCTATTGATCATTCGCGGGCGTCTTACATGAGTATGCAGACCAGTTATGAACATGGCTTGCATAGTACTAGCCCGGAATATGCAGAGGCTCCTGCAACCGAATCGTCTTATCAATCAACTGGCAGTAATTCTGAAAGGCAACCACAAGATCCGCTCGATCGTTCCTTGCCTACAAGTTTTGATGACCACAATACCCATGATTCAAGTGTATTGTCTCCATTCAACGGGTTTAAAGATGCCGCAGTTGTGCAGCATGTGCGATCCCTCGATCAGTTGGAATCTTCCACGGCTCAACTCTGTGGGACCTCGGCCGAGTCAGACCCCTGGCTGCTTCGTCACTGCAAGTACGACGAAAATGGCATTCGCAGTTTCCATCGTATCGATTTTCGCAACGTTGGGGGAGTGCCGGTGGAAGGTCTAGTTCCTGTGCATTTCCTCCTGACTGAGGATTCCTTGTTGAAATCAGCAAAGGATGCTACTGCGTCCTGCCCTAGAAAGGGCCCAGAGGAAAGACGACAGGAGCTAGATGCTCTAATTCCACCGGAGTATGGTTGGCGACTTATTATCTTGTAAGCTTGCTCCATTAATTTTGCATTTTTCTTGGTTCTCATATGCACTATAAGGTTTATGCGGTTCATTTTTCCATCCATGCCGGTAATCTCAAGGTCTCAGCTGTACAGCGTCTGGAACGAATCCTTACAGAGTGTTTCAACCCATTTACTTGCGGCCATGTATGCATCAGCGCTCCCGTTCAAGAGCCATGACCCGGAATTAGTTGTCTTTGGGGTGTACGACGAATCATTGTGTGACCGACTCTGGCGAATTGTATATGAGCTCATCCTGGAGGATATTCATACCCCGCACTTGTCTGTCCTGCAAGCGTGTTTATTATATCTGCAAATACTCCCAACTGGAAGCCAAAGTGCCTTGGCAGACAGCCCATTTCAGTGGTCATTCCTCGGGAGCACAGTGGCTTTGGCTGCTTCGCTCGGTCTTCATCTGGAGCCTCGCCCATGGGGAATTCCAGCTTGGGAAAAACGCCTTCGAAGACGGTTATGGTGGGCAGTTTATCAAGAAGACAAGTGGCGCAGTCTACTCGTCGGGCGTCCGCCGTTTATCCGCCGAGATGAATGGGACGTGAAAGACTTGGACGATGTTGATTTTGTCATAGATCAACCAGAGAACACGGACATTGGGCGCCTGGAAAGCTGTTTTCACAAGGACCCCGAAGATGGAGCTATTTTCAAATCCTTTGCCAAACTGGCGCAGGTAGTTGAAAATATTCACAACACGTTTTAGTAAGTCAACGCTCACCTTATTTCTTTCCGTTATTCAGGTATCTTACATGGCCATTAGCACTCTTAGGGGATCTCAAATAATGTCCGAAGACTTTTGGGCCTCCATCAATGCTGCACGACCCATCCGTGAGGAGCTTCAGGCATGGTACATGTCTCTGCCAGAATCATTGCGAATCAGAACTCGAGACGATGCAAGACATGGCGTAACACAGGACATTACTCGCCGAGGAGGTGTCGGTGCACTTCACTTTGCATATTTGACTCTTGAACTATTCGTCTATCGCGCCATTCTACGGCCCCTTGCTCGATCGCCTCCGCCACCCCCAATCATCACTGACGACAACAGCCCACAGGCTATAATGTGGCTTCTTGAGGATCTGGGATGCGATGGCCACGGCCTTGACCAGCTCCCTACGGTGGATGTTGCCAAGTTTGGAGACGCAGCTGAAGCGACGTTGAACGCGGCCGAGAAATGCGCAGGGATCATCGTCAACTTCGTAGGTGCACTGGCACCCAAGGATTTTGACACCTTCTGGTATCCATGTAAGTGTCATTTATTCACATATGTCACAGCAGCAAAATAGCACCGACTAAAAGTTGGTAACAGGGACCCGGATCTGCTTCGCGACCATGTCTAATTTTATCTTTCTTCTGCTCGTTCAGGCCCCGTCAGTGCAGCATGCCTCACGAACGAAGCACTTGCTAGATATATGGTCTCAGAATATGTGTCGTCAGTATAGAAATCAGGGGTCTCTCCTGGCTTTTGGCCTGGTGCGACTGCGTACAATGCTGAGTGGAGGATTGGCGCGTAACTTTGTGCTATCTCCGCACGTTGTGGACGTTTTAGCTATGAATGGGAATAGAGAAGAGCCATAACAGAGAAAACACACATATACTTTATTATTTAAAAGATCTTACATAGTATTCACATGTATCATTATCTAGTAATCTATAATTTCACAAACTCAAGATTAAAAATTTTCCACCGACCATGGCACCGGGTTGGGCGTGGACAAACAGCTACGATCTCTTTTCACAAATTTACCATAGCCCTTTTCTCCCACAACACCGCCATTATCCCGGTCCCAGACCACTTCGCCTCTAATTAATGTGTACCGCGGCCATTGAGAGACCATCTTCCCTTCGAACGGTGTGTAGTCAACATTGTGATGGAGGTTGGAGTTGCTGATTGGAAACGGCTCTAGACCGGTAGATGGGTACCAAATGACCAAATCAGCATCGGAAAGACCTGGGATAAGAGCTCCCTTTTGTGGATAAAGACCGTAGAGCTTTGCTGGATTGGAGCTGGTGAGCTCGACAAACTTTTGTGGAGTAAGACGGTTGGCGCTCATGGTCAGCGCAAGCCGTGTCTCAACACCGGGACACCCATTGGGGATGTATTTGAAGTGTCCATGGGGGTGCTCAGGAGTAATGGCGGCCTTCTTGCCCGTTTCAGCGTTGTCATAGATAAATGGACAATGGTCTGAAGAGAGAATAGTAAAGGTGCCGTTTTGTAGCCCGGTCCAGATGCCTTCGTGATCACCCGAGCCCTCGCGCGGCGGAGGCGAGCACACGCATTTTGCGCCTTCAAACCCGGGCTTGTCGAGGTCTTCTCGGGTGAGAAACAGGTACTGGGGACATGTTTCAGCATAGACTGGTAAACCCTTTGTCTGCGCTCGGCGGATGACTTCGGCGGCGGCAGGAGACGATACATGGACGATCAAGATCGGCGTGTCAATCAACTCTCCCAGTGCAATAGCTCGATTGGTTGCTTCAGACTCAAGAATCTGGGGTCTGGAAGTGGCATGGTACTTGGGAGCCAGGAGCTGACGATCCTCCAATTGCTTGGTCATCCAGGTCAGGACATCACCGTTTTCTGCATGGATCATGGTGGTTATCCCCGTCGCGCGCGCTTTGAGGAGTACATCTAGAATCTGATTATCGCGGAGTTGGAGGGCTTCATATGTCATGTAGATCTTGACGGACGAGACGCCTCGCTCGCGGAGCAGAGTAAATTCATCCAGGGCCTGGGGTGTTGGATTCGCAATGAGCAGATGGAAGGAATAGTCGCAGTAGGCTTGACCAGCTGCTTTGCTACTCGTTTCGTCGAGGGCATCGAGCAGAGAGGTCTGGGATTTGGCCTGAGGTGCGAAACTGACGATTGTCGTCGTTCCTCCGGCGATTGCAGACCTGGTTCCTGGTGGCAACAAGACGTCAGCGGATTGCCTTTCGGCCGCTTTGAATTCGCCCTAACCGGTTGTATAATCATCTGCAGTCCTCCCTTTTCCAAACAGCGGGGGTTCCGCAAGATGAACATGAGCGTCAACACCTCCTGGCTGCTCGAATCAGTCTGGCGCGTCGAAGTTTATCTTACTGCGGACAGCTACATACCATCACGTAGGCGCCCTCTGCATCAATCACGCGCGTTGCAGGCGTGTTTGTCAAGTGGCCCGTTGGCGCAAGGAGCATTATTTTGCCATCTTTAATGGCCAGATCATAGCGGGCGATGTCTGCTGCTGTCACGACAGTGCCGTTCAGCACGATGCAGTCGTAGTAGGGCTTTTCGTCGGCGGTCATTTTGGATTTGGTCACAACTTGATCACGAAGGAAAATCAAGTGCAGGGGGAAGCAGCGTGTTTAATAATAAAATCGCTCCCCATTATTTTAGTTCAGGCCAACTGCATCGTACTAGCTCTTTTTGGTTCTTTTGAAGGCTTTTTCCCCGCGCGGCGAACGGCTCTTGCAGGCGCTGATAAGGCGCGGCCGACTTTGCCGACGGCCAACTCTGATAAGTGATACGAGATGGGCTGATTGGATTGGAATTATTAGTGGTAGTAATACGTAGTAGTTAATTAACAGTAGTCTCTGCGAGCATTTATTCTGATGCTAAAGAAAGTAGCCGGCCCCAGCCCTTGATCGCGCTGCTGTCAACGCCGCAATGGCGCAGCATGTCCCAGATCACCGTGACCACAGTGTCCAGCACCACGATGTCGTACTTGTCCTCCCAGTAGGATGCCCGCTGCGCCGCGTACAAGTTGGTGCAGAACGTCGAGATTGCTTTGACGTTTTGGGCGGCTACGCCGGCTACCATGTCGTCCAGCAACGACTCGGTGACATCGGCGAAAGCCGAGTTTTTCGATAACCCTAAATGCCTCTCCTTGCTGCAGTCGATGCCAACGGTCGCATAAGTCTTGATGATCGCGCTCTGCACATCGTCCGTATATGGTGTCACCAATCCGAGCTCCTTGATGCCGCGATCGCGGGCTGCCCGGTTCAAGGCGAGCACTGAGGTGGTGGCTGGAATGCCTGTGGCCGCCGTGATGGCTTCGCACAGCATTTCGTCGGCCTGGAAGCCGAGCCAGCCGGACGAGGTCCCGCTCCATCCGATCATGTCGACGTTGGCATCGGCCAGGAGTGTCGCCGCCTCGACGATTTTCTCCGTTTGGAACTGGCCCAGTCCATCGTTGTCGAGGCTGATCTTGACCACCGTGAAGCGCGAGAAGTGAACGGATACGTTGGGCAACTGCGAAATGATTGCTTGTGTGAGCGGTTCCAAGCTGGTGTTGGACGACGGCGTGAGGATTCCGAGGCGGATACGTTTGGCCATTGCGAAGAAGCTGCTTCTGATTGGGACTTTAGTTTGGGACTTTAGTGGATGTAAATCGAAAAAAGAAATGAAAAACCACAGCAAAGAGAGAACAAGAATTGGGGAGCGGGGCCCTTTAAAAAAAATCGAGAGCCCCCGTCCGATGGCGGAGAGACTTCAACTACCTATGCCGAAGACCTTTTCATTATATCTAGGGCTCGTAATAAGAACCCTGCCACTTATGCAACGGGTTTTAGTAAGGCCCATGAAACTTGATGCATGGAAATAATAATAAAAGAAGAAAAGGCTTATCGCCCTACGGCGTTTTATCGCCCGTTACGAGAGTTGGCCGTTATCTCGACCCGCACGACGCCGCTTCTTAGGGCTAGCAAATCGCAGTCGAGACAAACTCCATATCAGCTCTCGACTCGATAAGCATCATGTATAAACGCAGCATGCATTCCCCATCGTCCCTGCCGCCTTGGGGAAACAATCAACTATAATAATAGTGTTAATCATAATGGGTTTACCAAAACCAACTGCGCTCCTGCGCCAGAAACAACGCCTTCTCGACTCCCTCAAAGTCCGAAACAACTCTGAAAATGGCCAGTATGAGTCGGGTCAGTTTGGACGATGGTCAAACAAGGATTTAGACCCTTCACCGCCGCAGCAGAGGACGTGGTCGGCGTGGTCATTCTTCGCCTTTCAGTTTAGCATCGCGTTTTCGCCCACGACCTACAACGCCGGCGCGAGTCTGTACGCCATCGGCCTGAACTGGTGGATCATCTTTATAGCGTCAAGTAATATATCTTCAATGTTGTGTTTTTAGATGGGTAATTTGCTAAATATACGCAGTTGTTGTGTCAATCCTGATAGCTATTCTATTGTTTTTGAATGCGCGAGGACCAGCACAGTATGAATTGGCACAGAAACTCCATGCTGCCATGTCTGACTTTTTTTTCCCAGGTACCATGTTGGATATCCAACTTTTGTCCGTCTAAGTGCCGGGATCTACGGATCACTTGTCTTTATTTTTATCCGCGGCGTAAGTTTTCACTCTTACTCTTGGGGTATCCCAAATCGGGCCACGAATCTAAAGTCATTGCATAGGTCGTCGCTATATTATATATGGCAATTCAGACATATTACGCCAGCCAATTTGTAGCTGTCATGCTACGTTGTGTGTTTGGCCACCAATGGACAGATTTGCCTAACCGTATGCTTGGATTCTACTTTCCCCCACAGGAATCTTTACTGATATAATGTTTTGCGGTAGATCTTCCAAAAAGCGCTGCCATTACATCTTCAAATCTATTAGCGTTTGGAATCCTGTGGATTATTCAGTTTCCTTTTGCTTTTGTGCATCCGAGCAAAATGGCTGTCGTTTTCCAAATCAAGTCTGTGATTGCCCCGATCGGATTGATAGCGACTATGATTTGGGCTCTTGTAAGACACATCTCTGAATTTTTATTCCCACTGGGATGGTCTTGTTAACTCGTGTATAGGTCTCAAGTCACGGCGCAGACTTTGAAGGGCTGAGCTCACAAACAGTATCTGGTGCAGCTCTGGGCTGGTCATTCATGCACGCCATCAACGCAATCGTCTCAAACGTGATTCCCCCTTTGGTTAATATTTCTGATTTGGCACGCTATGTCAAGCGTCCCAGAGACACTCTTCCTATGCCGATTGGATTGATTGTGAGCAAGCCACTGGTTGTGTTTCTCGGGATGATTATCACTGCTGCAGGGTACAAGCAGTTTGGTCAGGTACGTTGCCCGATGGTTGTAGATAACAAGGGTTATGGTTATACTTGCTAATCTTGAATAGGCGTATTGGAACCTGTGGGACTTTTATTCTAGTGTGCTTGACAATTACTGGAGCCCCGGAGCGCGAACACTCGTCTTTCTCGCTGCCGGTATACAAGTAATACTTCCATCATGGCATTTTATGGGCTCTTCTGACTTTTTAATTTTTTTAATAAAAAATAGGCATTTGCTACATTCGTGACAAACTTTACCAGTAATTCGATCCCCGTCGGTTGCGACCTCACAGGTCTGTTCCCTCAATACTTCACCATCGTCCGGGGCCAGGTTCTCTGCTTTATTCTTGCCTGGGTGTGTGGTAAGTTTGGATCTCTCAATGGAAATATTTGAATCGTATTGCATAATTGACGATCGGTTAGTCCCGTGGAAACTCACTTACTCGGCGTCTTCGTTCCTTACTTTTCTCGGGTCCTATCTCTGCTTTATCTGTCCGATTGTGGCATGTATGATGTGAGTTACTTCCCGCACGTGAAGCTTTTGTCAATACCTAACAATCGATTCACTACAGTGTCGACTACTGGATCGTTCGGAAAGGCAATGTCCACGTGCCGTCTTTATACAAAACGCAACCAGGATCTATTTACTACTACACTGCAGGCTTTAACGCTCGCGCTTTCGTCGCCTGGGTAATTGCTATTGCCCTTGTCATCCCCGGTGTTTCAGGAAGTTTAAACCCGGGGTCCGTTGGTACGGCTGCTGTGAGGATGTATAACATGGGTTTTCTGCTTTCAACGGTCGTGGCAGGCTTAGTCTACTATCTCAGTTGTCGCATGTGGCCTGTGGAAATTTATCCGAGTGAAGTGCAGCCAAAGGACGAGTCATGGGAGGCAATGCGTTATACAGAGGGTTTCTTTCCCGATGATGAAGTCATACCAGAATATTTGCGCGACAAAGTGCTTGATGGGCAGCTGGTGCATGTTAATGCAGACAAGGAGGCAGTTATGTCGGCCTCTGGGGACGAGAAGTTGGCCATAAATGTATAAAGGTGCTGTTCATTTTTAGCAATTACAATGACTGCAAAGACGCGTGGTCCATCGATCAGTATATTAGTATCACCTCAGTTGAGAATTCTATATCCCAATAATATTCACGATGTCCCGTGGAATAGCCGCGGTCTCGTTTATCTCGTCTGAGTCTTGTTATTCTGAAAAAGCTCAACAGAGTAGCAAATAATATCAAACGCGAAGTCTCGGATTACGAAGTGACAGATACCGGTGTCCCCCGACGGGCACTGTTAAGCCTCTGCAGAAAAACTCCATACGAACTAGAAATGAGAGTGTAATCTAGATATAGTGTGCGACTAGAAAGTCTCCGGTTTCTGCACAATCCGGAGGACGGTCTTGGGGCCACAAAAATCCCTTTTCCCGTATAGATAGGGTAAACAAAGTCTATATGTATTAGCTGGGTTAGTAGATGCCATAGGGAAGCGTTCATTCGTTAAAAAGAGAAAAAACGCGTGGTCTTTGCTGGACACTAGTTAAAATCAATAGACCAGACGGCTTGCGTCAAATCCACTGCTCTTTTATTGTTGGAAAGATCTCAATTGTGATCAATTATTGGCAAATAATGTGGCAACAATCCAAGAAACTATACGAATTAAATATTTGTCCGTCATTTAGTATTTACGGGGTTTTGGATCTCCCAGGATTTTTCCTCCGCCCGCGCCGTACGAGACGTCGCACTAAGGGCAATTTGGTTACTAGATGCGAGTGTACTAAAAATAATGTACGAAGACAGTTGAAAGTTGACATTTTCCGTGACCTCTACTGGAGTGACCCTATGTCGTAAAACTTCAATTATGTACAACGCCGTTCCCTCGTCTTGTCGACCACCTTTGCTACATACCTATCCCTTACGGAAAAACGGAGATACAAGCAACTCAACGACTTGTTATTTCTACACGGCAATTTCTATCGCTTTTATTGCATGATAGATCTTTGATGAAAAAGGCTAACAGGCAACTCCGTAGAATGTCCAGAATATTAGTGACCACAGCAATTCAAGCCAGAGTCGATAGAATTCCCCGGCGTCGGAAAACGGAAGCGAAGTAGAAACCGACGAGGTCAGCAACGTTTATTTGAACGAATTTGCTCGTTCCAAAAGCGTCCCAATGGGATTGCACTATGGGTGCAGATCCGGTCGTTCAATGGAAATCCACCTTGACGTAAGGCTGGCTGGCTGTAAGCATTCAAATCGACTCGCAACGGTCGTCTCGGGTGACATGCTGCTAAAAATGTCTAGGGGCGCCACTATGCCGGCCAATTCGGCACGAAGAGAAACATTACCTACTCAGGACTAGTGTACGAAAAGGCCCGACGAGTAGATGGCCTCGAAGGAGATATTCCTAGAAGCATAGCCTGGTAACTACGTGAACTAGATCGCACTACCAGTCTTCGGGCTCCACTTGGGCCCGTTTTGACCTAGAGTACGAGGGCCAACAGACCCTCCCTCGTTTCATCCACCATCGTTTGTCTATATTTTTTAATATACGTAGTAATTAGTTGACGAGGCTGCGGGATCTCTCGAGTCCTTGTACTCCGCGCCAGAAATTACATAAATTGGGATTTCCAGCTATCATTAAACTATTTTTCTTCAGAAGGACCTGGCGGAATCTAACTTTTTGCAGTCTCCGCTTCCGGCAGGCGAAGAACGAACCTGGGCCGCGCATGTTCAGAGTCCAGTTTTGATCGGATCCGGTTGCTTCGTATAGGAGTCTGGAGTATGTGCACGCACTCACCGCTCCAGCTGCTTAAATCCTAGCCCATTTAATCAATACCCTTTTCCCTCGTACGGAGCATTCCATAGAACGTTGGCTTTAACGTTTTCCTGTAAAAGGGACCTGCAAGTCCCTTTTTAGCGACGAAATAGGGTTCGGAACAGCAACCGAGACGTCTTCGTACTGAGCGCCTTTCACAGTGCCCGTGCCACTACTGCGTAGTTAGCAGTTACTGATCACTGATCAGTGGTCCCAGGTGGAGCAGCATTCGGTAGCGTGATTCGAGAAATATCCTCTTTAGGCAGTAGCCTCCACCCTTGTCTCTATTTTTGCTCGTTGCGTTTATTTGCAGCTGCAGGATCGCTTGTCGGTGTTGTCACTGTGACCCAGCAGATCAGGCCAAAGCTCTCGTATATGTCTCTCTGACTCGTACTGGGGTCAAAGACTTTCCGGTTGTTAATTATTGCCCGCACTATTCGTATCTGCGGGGGAGTCATCCGTTCACTGTCAGCGTGTTCACTGCTGTTACATAAAGTCAGCGTTGCCAACGCCATCGCTTTTTTGGACGTTTTCATTGTTTAAAGTGGCTTCATACCCTGCACATGTACTTTTGCATAAATTCCCCTTTCGTTGATCATTGACCCATTATTTACCCTTTAATATGGTCCAGTCACACGATTCACCCGACCTCGGTTTGAGTCGATCGCCGAAAGAAGAGCACTCGACTTCAGATGAAACACAAAAACCAAAGGCAAAAGCAATTGCCATGCGACGAACGGCGCCCGTAAGACTGCGAAATGGAAATGGTGTAACCGCAGGCTTCCCCTACAGAACCTCTAGCACCTCGACCAGCAAGAGGAAGCGCACTCGAACGGCTGCTTCTACAACCCTGTCCAAAAGAAAATCTGACAGCACTGCCTCTTCAAACGCCCAGTGTAGCGTGAGAATAGGAGATGTCGTCGGCCTCGCGCAGCCAGACGGTATCACGCAACGATTCGCCAAAGTTTCGGAACTATGTCCCTTTCACAACGAGCAATTTGCTGTTGTCTGCGTCTGGCTCTATACACGAGAAGAGATTGCCCAGGATTTGATTCGACATGATAATAGCCTCATGAATATTTCCAGCGACGAAACATCCTGGCGACACCTCAACGATCGATGGTCCTTGAAACAGGACGGCTACAATGGAGATGAATATATGCTGAGTACAAAGAGGACGATTGCCCTATGGGACCCAACCATGATCAAGCCTGCGCCCGACGCAGTAGCCATGAATCTTTGTCAGAATTTAATTTATAATGCCAGCCATTCCGAGCGGAGAATTTGTGACGTGAATGATCCGGTATGGCGGTGGATGAAGAAAATTCTTATGTTGAGGCCAGCTGGATATACAATGCCTAACATGCGTCCATGAATTGTCCAGTACTGAAACAGAGACTTGATTCGGGGGCCCTTTTTTTTTTCCTTTGTTATATAGTTTTTGTTTGCATAGCGGGGTCATGATTTATAGATGAAATCTTGCGCAATCTAGCGGTCGGTTTTGTTTCTTCCAGTCAGATTTTGGAGTTGGGTCTTTTTCTCAGGTTTTCATTCACTTTTTATTGAAAATTACAGAAATTTATGAGAAATATATTTTCACACAAAGGTCGTTTATGGACGTGTGATTATCATCATCCATTTTTGATAATAATAATCGCCAACAGAGGTGGCACCTGTTCTCGCCAACCAAATGCGTTATTCATATCTACAACTCTTCCTAAATATCCGTGAAAGTTTGTCCCATTTTCCACCTTCAATGCTTCTAATGACTCAACTTTGAATTTCCTCTCCTACTTAGGTGTCGAGGATAAATCCTATGGTGATAGCCCTAGATAGCGGCAGATGTGCCAATTTACATATATCCAGGCGCTGGCTAATTCCTTCTTTGAATATTCATGGTATTTGCATCCGTGACCGCTAATTGTCTCTTCATCCTTCTTCATTCGGATGTCGGTGCTCAAAATGGGTGCCTGAGTCACCAAAGACAGCCGCAATACTATTTTTCATGTCGTTGACGCATGTCCTCTCAGTGTTTTTAAGTCAAACTTACAAATGTTGAAAAGGGCCTGCTTTCGGAGTCAAAGGTAAACTTAGGGAGGAAAACGTCTTTGCGCGCTCTCTTGTTATTTCCATGGTAAATAACTGGTTTTTTTTTCATTCGCCTTCCCCTTCCGAATTTCAATTTCTTGTGAAATGTTTACTTCATGCTTTTTAGTCCAATTTTTATGCCCGGCTGTAAAACTTATAGGTTGTTAACATAAACTGTCATTTGATTTATCTACGTACAATGAAAGAAGAGAGTAAATACTATGTTTCTACCCTAACGATGTGAAATGAATATCCTTCCTTTGGCTTATTCACCGTTTTACGGCAGCTGTGGGAGTCTGCCGACTTCTAGGGTTGTAATATGTCACCGTTTTCCTGAATTCTTGACTCACAACAAACGATGTGCTAATAGATGTCTTGCCCCGACATCAAAATGACTGTAATTTATTTGACTCACCATCTTCAATGACTAGGAAGTGACTCAACAGTGGAGTATTAAAGCCCAGATTTTCACAGCACAGGAAAATATTACACTTGCATCTATTCACAGTCTCCACCAGCAAAAACCGCCTTATGAACTTTCTCTCTATACACGCAAGTGTTTCTTTTCCTACTACCTCTCTACTGTCGATGTCAATATGGATCTTTTTATCTTTCCATAAATGCCCGAAGTAACCTTCTACTAACCAGTATGACTATATTAGCCAAATTTAACAGTTTTCATGTCTACTGAACATACCCTTGATCCCTCAGTGCTTCCACAGCTGCCTAAGCATCGGAATATCAGCCAAGATAAAAATGGCCAATGGATTGACTGTGCATCAAATGAGTACTTTCAAGGGGAAATAGACAGTGACGATACTATTGCCTTTTGTACAGCCAGTTCGGACGCCTCGCCATGGACTTTATCTACTGCGGCTAATAGGAATGTCGACGACCTGGTCATTGTGATGCTAGGCCGATCTAGCGGTGTGATATCCCGCATCCAGCAGTCCTATCCTTATCTGGAGATAATAGATAAACTTGAACAGCTCAAATGGGTAGGTTCAGAGCTCCCAACCAAGTTCGTCTGTCTAGTTCCATGGTCGGCACATACGCAGGAAGCACTATTTTTGGGGATCAAAATAGCGCCGTGGACTTTTTCGTCGATAAAAACACACGCCTGATGTCGATGGAAGAGGCTATCTACTATTCTACGGGACCGATTGACTTTTCTCATTTTATGATCGGCTGTGAATATAAAGACGGAAACGTTGGCCATCTGGCCGATGATCTATGGATAAGGAAGGTCTATGCCATCGGATCATCTTTTGATTACAACGACAGCGTTATTCCCAGCTACTTTCCAGTCTTAGAGATAGAAGCATCAGGGAACAAGAACGCGGCCCCCATTCTGCGTTCTAACCAGGCTTGTCTTGCGCCCACGGATTGCCGCCTTATGCTCGACCACAGTACTCCACCTGACTACATATTGCAGTTAAAAATTACGAGAGTCAACAATTAGTGTGGGCTAGGTTCACGCGCCAGTTTATCGAAAGTGACATAATGTGCAATGGAGCTGTGAAAAAAATCGTCGACGCCATACCCGGCACAGTTGATGAGAGCAATTGGAATCATCACAGCCAAATAACGTGCAGTTTCCCAACCTGTGAATACGATACTAGTCCCATTTTCAGCCGTTGTCTCACTGCGAGATTGACACTGCTTACCCGGCGCGTCACCGCCGCGTTGGAATCTCGTTGGGAAAGCCTGATAGCGTATCGATCCAATTTATTGTTCTTTCCGCGCATATACTTTCCAGACCACAGAAGGAATGTCTACATCGACGAGTTGAACTACTATAACCTGAATGTGCCGGAGCCGGGTTCAAGCTTTCATCACTTTCCAGCAGACAAGGAAATTTCCGCTGAAAATCCCACACTGAATACAAACAACGAAAGGATATCTTAATCCAATCACCTAACGCTGTCAATTGACATTGATCAGTGTTCTTTCAGTCATTGTGCCAGGTTGGTACTGACTGTTTTCTTTCTCAAGTGCTGATTGGTTTCCATTCACACTGAAGGCTCCTCCTACTTTATGTATTTATTTTCTTTCTTTACTTTTAACTTATCTTTTCTCGTGACATGAATTGCTCCGACTACCTGCCTTAATATTCCAATACCATCAATTGACCTCTGTTATTTACATACAGTTGACATCAATAAAAAAAGGTTAAAATCCTTAGCCATTTAAATAGAATAGATTCAAGTCCATTGAGTATGCCTAATTCCTATGGGTAATAAGGCAGTATTATCGCCGTCAACTGGTATAAGACCATGCAAAAGAAGATATGTTTCGGCTTCGTTTCGCTTCAGTGGACAAATGCTGCATCTACGCACCCTCTAATGTTTCCTACTATATAGAGATTCTCGGCTTAAAAAGATGCTAACTTATTTAACCTAATATCTCCAGACAGGGGAGTTATTTAAAGATAGTATAAAAAGATTAAAAACATGCCTGTCTGAGGTTTTAAAACAATATTGAACACAGACATTTTTCAATGTAGTGGGAGAATAAACTTGAATCAAGCTGTTGAAGGTTTATTTACATACTTAGCGAATCTAATTCAAAGCCATTAGCAACACCCCGGGTATTATTATTTAAGCTGGGAATTATCTCCTATTAAATAGTAGTATGCGCACATGTATTTCAATTACCCCTTCTAGCAGAATCCAAGGGTTGCTATGGCCTTAGAAAGAATCCCATCAACTCATCAAATGAGGTCGACGTTTCCAAAATGCCGTTATCAAGTAGTGACCCGAGATAATATAGCTCATTTGAATCCAGTGTAGTATCCATAGTTGACGGTGCTGAGAGAATTGGCGAAAAGGAATTCTCATCGTGACCAGTTGAGGGGTCATCGGTTGATAAGAAACTACCCGGATCTCGTCTTTGTCCTTGTAATCGGGCGGGTCGCGGAGGTTCGGCAGAGTTGCAAGTGCTATTATCGGAACGGACATTTATTGGAGGCTAAAACAGAATACCATGTAAGAAATTGACGTGGGAAAAAAAGAGGAGAAGAGAAGAAGCGAGCCGTTGGCGGATACAAGTTACATACCTGGCCATATTGTTCAGCCGCCTCTTGCGATGTTCTCTTAAAAAGCTCTCTGATCACACTCGTCACATGTCTTGGAAATGACAAGTTCGTTATTGCTTCTTCAAACGGTATTTTGGGTCCTTCTGGCCTGACGAACAAATCTTTGAGCGCCTTGAGAATCGAGCCCATACGGGCAAATGGCTTTCCACCTTCCATCACCGCCATGTTCCGAGTGCGTTCAACCATTTTGTCAACGTAATACTCCGCTTTGAGATCAACGGGGGCATATATTGAGTTCACGTGAGTGTCCGCTCTAGAGGCGATGACGCTCAGCCGCATGAGGATAACAGTACAATAGCACGTCCGTGCAAGGAAAATGGTGGGTAGTGCGAAACTCTCTTTTGTATCGACCGAAAAGTAAATGTCGAAATTGGTGTGTATGGAAGTGACACATGAAATAAGGCTGTTTATTCTCTCCGCGCTCTGGACTCCAGCAGCGCCCAGCCCTGATCTTGGTCGGAACATAATGTCGTCAAGTTCAAAATGTATGCCTACTTCATGCATATGAATTTTTACCATCTGCGAACCCTGCCGCATCATCTTCCGTTGAATGGACAATGTCGTTACTTTGGATATGCCGCCTTCCCATTGCTGAAGCAGCTTCTCATACGTTTTCAAGGTATATTGAACTCTTGGATCTTCAAGCCTAAAAGTATTACTTCCTTGATCTAGAGCAAAATGAGTACCGACTTGTTCCATAATGTGACCAAGTTTCAGCCAGTGGAGAAGGGAGACATCGGAAGGAACAGTTTCAGAAGACCCTTCCATGATCTCCAAGCATTCATCCGTGTAGTGATTCCAGCGAAGGAGAATTTCACGTTTGAACGATATTGACACCATCACAGACAAGAAATAGAGGCAGACCCAAGTACGCCGCGTCTCGATGCCATCGGCATTAAAGGATATCGGGATCCGCCTAGTTGCCTCTTGAATGGATCGAAATGTCATCTTTTTTTTAGGTACTTGCTTATTCATTCCAAGATCAATTGCCATAACAACGGCGGTGTGCACTAATTGATACACGTTAAGCTCTTCGAGGCGTTCCGGCGAGCTATACCACAGACAGCAAATGATGAGAGCTTGGACTAGTTCCAGAGACTTTTGCTTCCGCACAAATATATGCTCGCCAAATGCTCTGTATGTTTCCTGAATCAGAATGGGTTGAACTTCTGGCTTGATGGTATTGATGGATGTAGCAACAATGGCCCAGAATAGAATTGGCTTATCGCTCCTGACCTTCTCCATGGTCGTTCCGGGAGGAAATACCACCATAGGCATTAAAGGAGAGAGTTCCAAAACGTAGCGCTCAAACGCTGCGCGCGCAGATTCCAGGTCGAGAATTCCTCGGCCGATGGCATCACCATGGCAGTCACGTATATGACTATCCATTGGGTCACCCGACTTCTGAGGAGGAAAAGATGTGTATATCCCAGGTGAGATGCCGGGTAATGACACAGGATTTGTCTCTCTATTTCCACAGCAGCAGGTCTTGTGGCCTGAGAGTTCTGTCGGAACGTGCTGCTGCGAGTTTGGCCGGGTGTCGTTGCTGTGCCGTTGGCCATCAGATGCCTGCAGAGCGCTCATCAAACTGTCGATCCTTGCCTCCAGCTCAGCAACGCGGGTGTCTGTCCTCTTTTTCCGCTTTCGATTGGGTGGCGATATTATACACGTCCGACCCAAGTCTGCGCATTTTTGGCATTGGTTGATGGCGCGGTTGGGATGTGGCTCACATCGGGTCTTGAGATAGCGGCACACATCGCAGGCGCGCGGACGATACGGCCGACGGAGACGAGTTTCATGATCGGGGCTCCTTGTTGCGGTCATGTTATCGTCGCTCATTGTGTTTGTGGATTGAGAAGTGTTCCTGGGAGTACTCGGGGTTGTCGCGAATGGATCTTGTCATCAGTGTCGAAAGCGGGCAATGCTACCGCCAGAGAAACAGCCCTGCCCTGCGTTTCTTATCGAAATTCAGAAAATGGCTGTAATCTGGACGATTCATATACTGTCCACCTCGTCGATTCCATCGATGCAGCGCGAGGCGCGAAGATATCTCTTGACCCAACATTTGAAGATCCGGTCGGGGAAGCGGAGGTTATTGATTCCGGCGGTTAGTGGACGCCTGACTACCGGAATTAGCGATTCCGCTCTTACATTCCAAATCATTTTTTATTAATATTGTTTGGTTCCTCAGACCATGATAATGGCCTGGTCGAGCTCTGTTTGTTTAGCCAGTGCTCATGCTGGATGTCCACAATGTAAGATACAGACTGTGTCTTCATTGGCAGCCAGACCCGCCAAGCATTAATTCTCTAAGTATCAATTGATATATTTACGCGGACACTTTCACAGTCCTGAGGATCGAAGTTTCATCTAAGGCTGTCCACAGCACTACATGTATCGATTGATAACTGTTACGCACGAGTGAGTACAGAGAGTACTCCGTATAATCGTTGGTCTGCTACCCCATGAGTTTGTAAGGAACTGGAAAGCCTACATACAAGTGCAACCACACTTGCTATTTTTGGAAACAAGGAACAATGCCCCTAGTAATAATAATTAAGAACAAGAAGAGAATGCGCGCGAATTACGTTACACATTATTCAATGTTGGTTATGTTCCTCAACGCTGGTTGGATCGTTGCGGTCTACACAGCCGCTGACTGTGAAGTCATCGAGGGCCAAACGATCTTTTTCTTCGAGTTCATTTGATTAGCACTGCAAACGCCGATTCCTTCGGTTAGATGTCAGTGATCAAATCAACTGGTGCAGCGATCGCCTTGAAGCCGGGTTGTCTTGGCTGCTTGCGACCTGGATGGTCTGTCCTATTTAACTGGCAATGAACCCGGACTCGACAAACAGGATCTATCTTTAACTTCGAAGTCGCGTAACAATCAATATGACGGAGAATGAAAAGACCAACACCTATCAAAATGATATCCCAGACGACAACGCCTCACAGGCAACTACTCTGCTGCCCGAGACCCGTGGTAAGCTCCTGCGCGGTGCTTTTTTTTTTTTTTTTTTCATCGCAGCAAAACAGTAAAAGCATGGCTAACGGCGAATTACACAAATATAGACGAACATTATGAAAAACAAGTACAAGCGGCTGCACTTGCCGGCCTGAGATGGGGTATCACGCCAAAGAAACTCCATGACAAAAACGCCATCCCCGGCCCGGACCATCCGGTACGCAAAATCCCCGCGGAGAAGCAGGAGAAAATGCGCCAAAAAGGGGTCAACCCCATTCTATATGCAGAGATGAATGCACATAGGCTGAATGGCAAGAGCAGTTTCTGGCTGAAGGTTTCGCAGACAGCAATGGGTGGAGGTTGTATGAATTGTTGATTTTCACTCCTTTCGAAAGTAATTCTATACTTTGGTCGAGAGACAATTTATGAGCTCTACGATTTCACCACTTGACTGACATATTCAATGTTCCAGATGTCAGCGTGTTTGTTTTACCTGGAGCATCGAATAAGCAGAGTAGATACTATGAGCTGAGTGGCCCCATCTGATAACACGGTGACCCCTGCGTTTACTATCATAAAATCCCTCGTAAACCCCGGAAATTAATAATTGTATTATCGTTTGAGTACCCTGCATTAAGCTCTCTTCCACTTAATACACCGTTCTAATTAACCTAGATGCAAGATATAGTGTCTGACTCCCCGATCGATCGTCAAAACTTGGATTTAACCTTAAGTTATACGTGATCGGTCATCAAATAGGACTGGAAAAATTATCCCGCCGAACTGCTGTACTTTTGCAATGCCTAGATGATATTTTTTTTTTTTTTGTTTTTGGTTTTTGCCTCCGGATGTCTCTCTTCTAGAGTTGTTCCCAAAATTAGGGGTGTCACAAACCTGACTATGTCATATGCTCTGATCCTTCATGTTCCAGGGGCGGAAATGAATCCTCAATTTGCGATTTAAAACTTCTCGTGACTCTGATCTACCCTTTGCAGACACAGAAAAGTAGCCACTGTCGCACAATGCCAAGGTGCCATTTCAATGTCGGCCACCGAAGTGATATACCCAACCAAACAAAACTCAATTATCGTGTTTCACAATACAACGACCGACACTGAAAACCCCGCCTGTGAGCTATTCAGGTATTTAAATGGACTGGCACCGAATCCCACGTGACTGTGGCCCAAGAGACGAAGATAAATTGCCTCGCGGTGTTAAAAGACGAACTCCCCGCTCTTTGAAGACCGCTGTGAGTCAACAAACAAAAACAAATATCTTGACATCTGACAGAAGTAATTCATCAAGTCCGTTTTTGTGCTATTACTTTCGAAACCTCGTCTCAAACAACGCACAAGTCTATCCACAGGCATCATCATGTTCGTTAAACCAGTTCTCGTCGCTGCTCTTCCGCTGCTCGCCTCAGCTGTCGCTTCTCCCTTGCAGAAGCGCGATAACATTGATGTATGTCGTCTTCGATCTCTCCCAGAAACACCAGCTAACATGCAATAAAAAAAGCTTTTCATCTGGGGTAGCGCCAATTTGGCAGACTATGACACCAACTACAGCTTCGCTGCAGGAGCCTGTCAAGCAATCACTACCCCATCGTAAGAACCCCTTGGGATTTTGAGATATTTCTCTCTCCATTCAGGTCAACCATTAACCTGTCTTAACAGGACTGGACACGTGGGCTCCGCTACTGTCGATTTGAACGCTTCCTGCGATGTATACGCGTGAGTATTCTCTCACTTATATTCGAATCTTGCTGATGCGGGCAAATTTCACAGATCTTCCGACTGCTCTGGCTCCGTAGCTGGAACTTTTAGCGCCCCTGGAATCTCTGATACTGGCTCCCTTGGAGACTCGTTCAAAGGCGTCAAATGCTCTATTCCAAGCAGCAGCACTGCTGCTTCCACTACCGCGGCCGCTCAGGCGAGTGATTCCTGTGCAGCCGTATGAGGTCGAAGAAACGACAACTAATACCAGCTTGGGATGTAGGATATTGATCTGGATGACATAATCTAAACAGATCCAACAAAGCCGGTGTTTTTCGGAACAGCTAACTCATTGTATGGTGCAAATGACCGAGTTTATGACCGAGTTTGTCTTCGTTGATCCAGTCGAAAAGTCAAGGGTAGCAACTTGTTCTCTGAATAGCTCATCCTTTCATATATCGAACGGCGAAAATTGAAATCGGTAGTATGTCACTATGACTATTCCATCAACCACAGACGTGCAACTTTTCAAGTAGAATTGTTGATATTTCCTGTTGTATACACGTAGATCAAAGTGCTTTCGCTATTGGTTAGAACTTTAGATACCTTAGAGATTACGGAACAAAAACTCACAAGCGATTAATTTTATATAGTTACATATCATCAAAAACATCCCAGCCATTTCATCATAGTCATTTGCCCACAAAGCGTGAAAACCCCAGCAAATTACCCAAGCTCACTGGGACCTTGACCTCGCGCCGTACTCAAGCCATTAGGCTCGTCAACCTCATGGACTGTTTGTATACGTGCAGTACCAGGTGATTGAGGCCATCGCTCCCCACCAGAACCGGCCTGTGCAGAGTTGCCGTCACTCCCACTTACCAGTGAGTTCTCATCGGAAACCGAAGCATCTGAAATATGACGACTATGCGGCGGTCGCGCGGGATTAGAGGCGTCCAATTCGGATACGCTAGTCTCATCACTGCGGTCACTGATGCGGCGTGTGCGTGCCTGCGTTGGTCTCATTGTTGGAGGTCCGACTGCTGACGCTGGAGTTGGCAAAGTGCTATCCAGTGGGTCTCTTTCCATCAGTTCGCCAATGTTGGGTGACACTAGTGGTGGTGATATCTCAGGCTGGGACCAACTTGATCTGCTCCAGTCCCGAGAGTGATTAAAATCAGTCGCCATTTCGAACCGAAGCATATGACGATCTATGTATTTACAGTTAGCAAATTTGGAAACATCCCTGTTAAAAATGCGAAACCATACCGGCCATTTCATGCACGTCATAGCTATCGACTTCAGATATGTGGCGATCATTATTCGGGCGCGAAGATACAACGGTCGTAGCATCGTCGTCCACTTGCAGCTCGGTTGGACCCTTGCTAGACCTGGCTTCCTGGCCAGCTGTGCCATATAGCCATCGAAGGACAAATCCTTTGACACCAGATGTACTACCTTGAGTTTCGCTCGCTCCCCAATTCTTGGAGCCTTTTTTGCGCCACCAAAGCAGGAAGATGATGGCCGCTGCAGCCACAACGATCAATCCCAGCACAACACCCAGAACTGGAGCAACCCAGTTCGGTAAACCTCCACCTCCACCTCCACCTCCACTTCCAACAGAGACTGTTGGGGCTACTGTCGGACTGGAAGTTGTGGTAGTGTTTGGACTCTGCAGCGGATAAGGATAGTTCGTTGGAATGGTTTTTGTATATTCAGTCGAAAAGATGCTTGATAGCTTCTCATCATCCCAAGACTTCGGCGACAGCATTGTTGCACTTCCATTTTCACTAATGAAAAAGAAAGAAAGAAAGAAAAAGTAAGCATGGACAAAGTAACGAGATCATTCAGCATGTAACTTACTTTCCACCAATGTTTGCCGTCACCGCGTCGGGAACTCGATAACTGTCCCAAACCCGAGGGTCGTAGGAGTCCTGGAAGCTAAGTGTATTGAGGTTGAATATTTCCACGATCTGGTCTAGGCAAATATATGAGTTGTCCTGGTATATCCCCCCTATGACCATCATTTGGTCTGGGTATATCGATAGGCACTTGTGACCGCTTCGGCCATGGCTTGTTTGACCACTGTACGCATGTGTCCAGACGAATTGTGGCACAGACAGAATATATACATCGTCTGAAGGAGTGCTGTTGGCTTGGAGTCCATTGTATCCGCCGTAGATGTACATATTAAAGGAGGAGCGGTCTTCGGAAATTCCTAAAACAGAGCAAAAAAGCGTGAGCTGTGGTGGGATATCCCCGGTCGTATTCTGCTGATACCACGTCTCGGTCGCGATATCATAAACGGAAACAGTTTTCATGAATGTTGGGCTAGTTGCCTTCTACAGCCAATATCAGCGCCGTTACGACTAAAAAAGCTCACGCACCTACGCTGGCAGCGATTTGCGAATCGGTCAGCCCCTGCGCAACGGTCAGGGACACGGGGTTAATGACGCCTCCGACAGCAACTAGAACCCCTTGGTCTGCGACTGGAAGCCATTGGATTTCCGCATTCGCTCGAGCAGGAATATCGTGCAGTGAACTGTTTGACCATGTTTCCTGGCCTACAGTCGACATGTTGACAGTAATCAAGGTATTCGCCAGGGTATTTGCCGACCCATCGTCGGCGACAATCGAGCTCCAATTGGTACCTCGCATGCCACTGAAGTAAAAACCTAGCTTCTCGCTAACACTGGAGACGGCTGCGCCATTCGTGACGTAGCGTGTTATGCCATCTGGGAGATGGGTGTTGACAAATTTCGGCTGCGAGTCTGAGCCCGTGGGGTCGACCTCGTACGATAGGAGTTCGTCGTCGGCCGGTGGGCTAGAGCTGAGGGTATTACTCAGAAGCCCCCTATACAACACGCTTCAGGTCAGACAAACAGGTATGACAAGACAGTCCGTTAGCCGCCTTACCCGTAGAGAATCAGCTCCTCCTCTGTTGCAAACATGGCACCATCCACATAGTTTGGGTCCAGGTTCGACGCCCGGCCGCCTGGTGGAGGCAACTGCTGGAACAAGGCCGTGAGATTGGACGACTGGTTAAACGGCTGGCCCAGACCCAGGGTGAATGTCGTGCCATCGATGTTGTCTGGGGGTGGATGATATCAGTGTCTGCAGAACTAAGAGCGCTGGCGCGGCAGCAGTAGGAGAGAAGAGGGGAAGAGATGGCTAGAGAGGAAGAGAAGTGAAGGCATCACGCACTGTCTTTCTGCGGCGTCCCCAGTTGGCCGTCGGTCAGGCCTCTGCTGCCGAGTTAGGAAGGCGCGACCCGAAACACGCAAGACACAACACTCACGGCACCCAGTACAGGTTTCCTCCGTCCACATACAGCGTGTGGTTGATGATGTTTGCTGTTCACCTCGTCAGCGCGCCCAGCAACAGATATTAAATTCGGCGGATGGACACATACCGCGAGCCTCAGCCCAGTTGCACATGGAGACATTCTGCCAAACCTGCGACTCCCACGAGATAGCCGACGCTCGCCCGACAACCACGACAAACCCCGCCAGCGACCACCGCATCTTCGCAATTCTCCGTGTCCCTCAACTGACGGGGCAAGATGAAGGTCTTTTTTCCTCGGTGTGCGAACGGCCCGCGCGTGTGATTTTATCAAACAACATGCGGCCTGGCGACTGTCTGCGCCTGGAGCTGGATGCCACAGGCAGTCACGTCTACGGACTGCAAAGCTGAGGCTCAACTGCGTCCCCCTCCTCACCAACCCGCCGTTACATCCGACCTTCTCTGTGGTTGATATATCAGGGCGGGGGAGCCCGCTCAATAGACCGGTCTAAAGATACCTGATGCGATCTAGCGGAAGAGTTTGTGGTGGGCATGACGCGGACGTGCGACCCAGCTTTGTGAAGACAGCGCATTATTACAAACAGGGGAACAGGGATGCCGCTTTTTTTTGCATGGACGGACGCCATTGGTTGCAGACATGACAAATCCGCCTCTCAGCTGAAGTCCGAATTGGCTTCCCAACGCGTGGAGGCACACCTGATGTGTTCTTCAGCCTAGGAACAGCTCTAGATGCCCTTAGCCAGTGGAGCTTACCAGATTTGACTCGCACTGTTGACCGCTTGGGGTGAATTATGACATTACGTACTCTTTCTCAGGCGAAGCTGATTTGAAGATAAATACCGGCCCACTTCAGCCGGTGCCTCCGAGTTTCCAGGCCAGTCAGTGCGTTTCTCTGTTGTTGACGGTTGACAGATGGGCCCTAGCATGCGGCTAGGGAGCTCGTCTCTGCCAGTTCGTCCGATTCGGGTAATTGATGAGCTGAAGAAGCCTCACGAGCCAATTACAAAAATATCCTTATGTTATTCCGCAGGGCATAAGCTTTGGTGTATGTCACATTCAGCCATGCATATTCGGCCCAATGAGGTCCTGTTGCGGGACTCGGGTCCCCTCCGCCTGCTCAAGTCTGTGTTGGTGACTCTCGGGTCACCATTGTGGGCTCTTTCGAACCGCGCTGAACATGCTCCATAGCAAAAGTTTTTAGAGTTTCACGGAAAAAAGCGACTTGCATCTAACTGCATCAGCTTGTCAGCTGCTCCGTCCAATACTAAATATGCAAGATGCTTCTGGCAGAAGAAATGTTCCGAGACAGCAACACAACTCGGACAACCCGCACAAATGAGGGGTGCCCGACAATGATGTTTACGAGCTTCCCCATTATCCCTGTCGTCCGATGCAGCCAGCAAGTTAGCAGTTGGTCTGTTCGTGCTACGTCAGCCTAATGAAGAACCGGTGCGGAGTCAGGTGGGTGTGGGTTGAATCGTATCAGTAGTAGTACGTAGCAAAGTCGACTGACTAGCCTTTTTTTGCTAACATACAAGGCTGACTAGTAGCATCTAGCTTATTACCCAAATTACGCAAGTATGGACTAGGCACCGTAGCATTGGGAGGTGAGGGGAATCTTTGCTTTCAAGCTATTGTCCAGCCGGAAAAAGTCTTATTCTTCATAGCGGCATTAGCTACATATGTGGCACCTCAGTACGTTCTAGCTCTCTATCGAGTGCTTTTCTTGTACCTCAAACCTCACTCCTTTCGTTTGTGCTTGTATCACTTGTTTACACATACAATTGCGCATCACAAAACACTGGGAGAGGTTTGCCAGGCATGCGGTGGACACAGTTCCTACCTCACTTGGGGCTGGCAACAGCATGGATAGCTCAACCCCAGAATGCAAAATTTGGATACCTAGCTCAACGACAGTATTCGGGGCCGGCTTCATGTGTTGCGAGTACCGTCACTGTTACCGAAACACCTACTGTACGATTGTTCAGTCGATATGAAGCAAGGGAAACACTAATGCAAATATTTAGACAGTAACCGTGACACAGTTCAATTCAGACCCAATTTCGCAAGTGGATGCTGAGCCTGCCGCCTCGATCGTCAGCGCGACCCAAGTCGCAATTGTTACCGAGACGTCGATATCAAGTCCTGTTTCAGCCTTGACCTCACCTCCAATAACAAGTAGCGCACCGTTGACTTTCGCACCTGCGGTCTTTGCTGAAACGTACACTGAAATCGATTGGACCAGTACCTTTTATACGACAACTTACATTACTGAAACCGAATGCACATGTACAGAAACCGACACTACAAGCACAAGCACAAGTATCAGTACATATCCAGTTACGCCAACCAGCTATACAGTGACTACTACATATATAACTACATATACAACAGTGCTCACATCTACTGTCGCAACCACAATTTCCGATACTATCACCACAACTGCAACAACGGATATCACGTTTACAGCTACAGCCACAATATGTACTACGAGCATTTTAGCCACCACTGCTACTGTTACTGATATCATCACCGACACTGTCGTGAGACCAACAACAGTTACCAACGCAGTGACCAGCACTATCTCAATAACCGTGAAGCCCAATGCTACAACTATCACAGACTCTGAGACGGAAACTAAGTCGGTTACTGTCACCGATGCTACTACGGCCACAGCAACACTACTCACGACAGTTACTAAACCAGTTACAACAACGACTTCATACAGCATCTCTGTCTGTCCAAGCCGGATTGTCAACCCTACCTACACGCCACCAGAGCCTCTGCCAACGGATTACACTTGGGGTTGCAAGCCTGGTTTCATATGCCATCCTAAGAACAAACCGCCTGGTGGTGGTGATTGTAACTTTGAAGTGGGCCCGCCAGCCGACACATATTACTGCTCACCAGATGAATGTATCCCAACCCCGGATCTTATCCCAGATCCTGACAAAACATGGGGTGATGGGTACAAATCTGACAAGATTGGCACATATCCCGTAACTCCAGGATACTTCTATCTGGACCCTAGGAAGTTCGGTCTCAACTATAGCGTATTCACATTCCCTAGGGGAACACAGGTGACATACCTTGATCTTGATCTTTGGCTTGAGGTTGAAATCGACGTCGACACTGGTATATTAAAGCACAGGAGACAGCAAGGTGGTGGAGAAAACATCGCACCCGAATGTTTCAATGAATGCATGGATGCGTTACTTGCAGCCGAAAGCGAGACAAAACTTCCGCCTCTTTGTGCCTTGACTTCGGCTTTCATGACGGACGTTAGAAGCTGCAATGAATGCATTCAGTTTCACGCGTCCGATCCGAATAAGACAGCAACATTGCCGGATTTCCAGCAATATCTAGATTATTGCAGTACACTTACCGGTACCACATCAACAACTAGTACGACCAGCGTATCGGTGACGAAGCCAACGGCGCCAATTGGGGTCTCCACAACTGGTGTCTCCGGGACTACCTCAGTGTCTGAGTCTTCAACAACAACAACAAAAACAAGCATATTTTCGACTTCTAAAACGGTTGTCAGCACATCCGTTTCCGAGACATCTGTCCCACCTTCGACTAGTTCCAGCACTGGGACCCTGACCAGCTCTACTACAACAGTGTCAACCGGTTTAGTCTCATCGACTGGAGGCAGTCAAGGTGTATCAACAGGCGGAGAGACTACTGGTACCCAGGTCTCCAAAACAGCATCAACAGGCACGGCGACAATCAGCACCAGCAGTGGTAGTGAGGGCATCTCTACTAGCGGAGGCATCAGCAGTGTGGCTCCTACGACGACAACGATTGTGACTACCACAGCACCCCCAGGTAGTGGGGGTAGCGGGGGTAGTGCTCCTACCAGCCAAGGTTCTACCCCTGGCCGGGTCAGTTCGAGTGGAAGCCAAATACCTACCCCCTCCAGTCCAGCATCACCGAGCTCTACAGCACCAGTATTCCCTGGTGCTGCTCCTTCCACGCGCGTGATGGCCACTCAGTGGTTAGTCCCATTCTGTTTTACATTGGGCCTAATGGTTACTTTCCTTTAGTTCTTCTCGCATTCAACGGGAAAAATAGCAAAGTTCAGTTCTAGGGCGTCATTTATATGGTTTTTTTTTTATCGATATTCACGTTATACCCACCATCCTTTACACATACTTTTTGTCAGATCATCATTGCCACTTTTATTTGATTTGGGTGCATTTTTCGGGATTTGATTTTTGATGACTTTTGAATGACTGACGAAGCCACGCTCCTTTATGCCAACTGCCAACCAGCTACTAATTTATAATTATCTTTCTGTCCTTATCGAATATATTGTCATTTTTGCAGTGGTGGAACGAAGAAAATACCGATAAGGGTATACTAATTATACTAGGAATAGCTAAGATCCAAATATAAACAGCTAAGGCGGTCGACAAGATTGTCTGGAAACTTGGGCAACTGCATGTAACTTTTACCTGTTATGTATCAATTGATGCAATTCAAACGCCGATCTCTTGTGATTAAAAATATTTATAATTTAACTTAACATACAAGCAAGCTATCCATTGGTGAGTTGCGAAAAAGGAAATTTTGAATGTTATGCATTGTAGTAGCTTATCCAAGAAAGTCAAATGACTGGAAGTTCCTCTACGGTAACACTAAATTTCCACAACTACCAAATATTTCTAGCCATGTTCCTTTGACATCAAGCCTCACATGACTTGGCTCTTCGGCGTTGTCCTTTGTTGACGAAGCCACGTGATGGCCGGTGTCTTTTTAACTCATTTATTGCCCAGGGCGGTGCTATATGGCATATTTATTTTCGACGCCTGCCTCCGGCTTTTTTTGTTTCATGTCGCATGTTCCATTTTTCTTACTTAACAAATTCTCTCCCATCACTGTTTGACCTTGCCTATGGAAGACCGACGCTATGGGCCTCATGGCCACTTTCTAGGAGGAGATATGTCAGGAAAACAGCGGTCTAATTCCAACAGCCGGACTGGTCAATTTATTGTGAACCCCGGCCTGTGGCTAACGCTAGGTTCTTCGCATCCTTCTGGCGTACGGCAGCCTATAGGTACGTTAAGGACAAAATTCGTATTTTACAAATCTTATTTTTTCACACGCACTAAACACAGAATTATAATTCGCTAATATTTCTTATTAATTAATTAAAATTTAATGGATGTAATATTTTTCTATTAATAGAAGCTCTATACATTCAAACTAGTAATGGTAATTTTAAAAATCTAATTAATAATAAAGTTTGAGAATGTTTTGAAGCTAATAAGAATTAAGTATTAAGATTAGTTATGTCTACTATAGGTGAAGTATAGATAGGTTTGGGTAAGTTTAGGAAAGTTTAGAAGTTAATAAGAGCCTTTGGTTAAGATTAGTCATCTTAGACTTGCTAGATTTTAGTTATGGCTAAGTATAGCTAGATACGGCCGATTTATATAGAAAATATATAGAAAATCGATATTAATATATATAGAAATAAATTATAGGGTTACTAAATAATTAAGCTTATTTTTTTAAAGTAATATAGGTCTATATCCCTGTCTCTATCCTTAATAAGATCTAGCGGTATAGTGGCTATTATTAATATATATTACTGTTTTACTATTACTGTATTACGCGTAATATGTAATGAGTCTGCAATTTATAGAGTTAAGCTGATTTGAAGTCTACGGGTTTGGGATATAAGCTATATAAAGGTCTGATATTGATATAATATTGCCTAAAGCCTAGTTTTTATTTTTAAGAAGTAGTTTTTATATATAATATTGCTTATTAAAAAAGATTTAAAATAATAATATTTAGGAGAATTGATCTAATAGCCGTTGTATATTATATTGAGGTTAAGATTCATATTAAGGATAGAATAAAGAGATAATATAATAATAATATAATTATAAAGCCGCTTTAAAGAAGTTTTAAATATATTTTTAATATTAGAAAATAATTTTTTAATAGATAAGAAGCTTTTTATATAAAATAAAAATATTAAAGTAAAAAGAATTAGCTTATTATTATTATTTATAAAGTCTAAGAGCTTAAAGACTTTTAAATATAAATTATATAAAAATTAAAATTATTATATTAGAATATTAATATTTAAAATTATCTTTAAAATAATAAATATTTTTAAAATTATTTTTTTAGTACTATAATTTTATATTTTCTCTATATATTAGCAGCTAATATATTAAAGTTATTATTTTTAATAGTCTTAGCTTATATAGAATTATTTAATAATAAGATTTAATTAATCTAATTTTTTTTATTATTATTGCTAAG
This sequence comes from Talaromyces wortmannii, assembly GCA_001939245.1. Lineage (NCBI taxonomy): Eukaryota > Fungi > Ascomycota > Eurotiomycetes > Eurotiales > Trichocomaceae > Talaromyces > Talaromyces wortmannii. The sequence continues at coordinate 176,984 of MJVA01000043.1, forward strand.
CTTATCACTTATTAATAATTTATCTTTATTTATCTTTTTTATAAAAAGCTTAGTTCTACTAAGTAAAGCTTTTAACTTATTATTAGTAAATATAGACTTAAGTATTAGAGAAATAGTTTAGAAGAATTTACAAAAGTATTATATCTTTTAATTTAAGTAATTCTTAAATAAAATAGACTTAATTTTAATATAAAAAATATTTTCTATAGGGCTTGGCTCTCTTATATATTTATATAAGACTTCTATATATTTATATAGAATAGTAGACTAATTAGATATTATATTATTATTATCGTCTTTAGTAATATCTAAATCTTATTTAATTTATTTATCTAGATGCTTCTAATATAGTATTAAAAAATATTAAAGTATTTTAGAAGTTTTAATATCTTTATCTAGAAGTAATAACTTTAAAAAATTATCTAAAAGTCTAAACTTAAATATATTATTTAATAGAGTAAAAGGCTTATTTTTTTTATTAAGTCTTTATATTATAAATTAAAGATCGCTATATTTAAGATAAAGAGTCTAAAGAGGTTTATAAGTAGAGTGCTAGAGATTGAATAACTTAAAAAAACTATAGAGAGTTTTATATTAGAAGATTATTATTTTAAATCTAAAAATACTAACTTTAAAGAAAAATAAGATTAGATATTATTTATAGATATAAAACTATTATATAATAATTTACTAGATTAATTCTACTGATCATTCTTATTTTGAATAAAAAAAGTGACTATAAATTTTAAATTATAATGTTTAGCTAGCTTATTATCTTTTACTTTAGATTTAATAGCTATCTCTTTTTATCTAGAACTATGCTATATTAAGCTAATATAAAAATATTAAATCTTTAATTTTATAGTTTAGCTATTGAATATTGCTATTTATTAGTATTATTAGACTATAACTAAATTAAGATTTCAAACATTTTAAGAAGGAGTGTTATATCTTGTTTTTATTTTTAAAGTTCTAATATTATCCTTACTATTAAGGATATTAATTAATAGATTAGGATTTACTTAACTACAGTGTCTATAGAAATTTAAATAAAGATATTTTTTTATATATTCAACTTTATATTGATTTAGACAAAATCTAGTCTAGATTTAAGTAAATATATTATTAATAATTGTTTTTTCAATATAATATATATTATGATAGTATTATATTAGAATAAAAAAAATAAAGAAAAATATATCTAAGAAGATAAAATTAGATATTTATAATAAAACTAGATATTTAAGTAATAAATTTATTTACTTAGAGCTAATATTATATTCTAATAGAAATAATTAATCTTAATAAAGAACTCTTATTAGTTTCTAAACTTATTTAAATCTGTCTATACTCTAGCTGTAGTAGATATAATTAATCTTAATACTTAATTATTATTAGCTCTAAAACTTTCCTAAACTTACTTAATCTTTTATTTAATTAGCTAGAATTATTTTATTCTGATCTTAGACTTTAGATAACTAATTAAATTCTAAAATTTTAATATATTAAGTTTCTACTTTCTATCTTTTTAATTTATTTATTTTAGTATTTTAAATACTATTATAACTTAATTAATTTAAATCTATATTAGCCGTCCGTCTAAAAATCTAAATAAATTTTATAAAGAAATATTGAGCTTATTATATGTCAGAGAGACAATAAAAGATATTATTAAATATCTTTAAAAATAATACAATTATATAATTAATAGTTAAATAATCTAGCAACGTCTTAAGGATTAAAGTATTATATAAAAGATTAAGACTATAGATTAGAAAAATTTAGATAATTAAATTATATTATTATTCTTTTAATATAGCTTATTAGATAATAAAATCTATTATATTCTATAGAAATAAAAATTTATAATTAGACTATAAGGATTAAGAGATTGTTATAGATGATTAGATCTTTATTAATGGCTTATTATAGATAATATAGAGACTATTAAAGTAAGAATATAAAAAGTAATTTAAAAAGAACTTAATAAAGGTTATATTAAAGAATTTAAATAAAGCTATCTTTATACTTATTTTTATAGTAATTAATATATTATTTTTTAATTAGTAGTTCTATAAATCTTAAAATATTTAAATCTAATTTAAAGCTAGAGATTATCTTTTTTAAATTGTTAAAGAGCTTAACCTAAAAGAAGTTAATAGAAGAAAAAGCAATTTATAATATAGTTAAAAAGACTTTAATACTCTAGAGCTAAATTATTTATAATTAATTAATAGTTATAATAAATTTTTTTTCTAGAGATTTTAAATATATATTAGAATTGATATATATTTTTAGTATATTATATAGATATATATTAAATATAGTAATTATATAGAGTTTAGTATTCTTTAATAGTATTTTAATACTTTAAAATTGGAAAACTAATATCTTAAATTTATATAATTAGATAAAGGAGATAAGACTATATTATTAGTAGTAGTATATTATATATTATATAAGAAGTATTATAAAAACGTTATAATATTAGATTGTTATTAATATAGTACAAGTATATTTAATTAATAAATTAAGTCTTAATAGTCTCAATTAATAAAAAGTATTATTTTTTAATAGAGAGTAAGGATCTTCTTTAGTTATTTAATATTATTATTTTACTAATATAATTTAGAATTACTTTTAAAAACTTAATTAGGACTATCTTTTTAATTAAAATAATATTTTTGATTATATTATAATATTGGTAGTATATATACTATTAATTTGTAATAAGATACATAACTTTATTTATTTATAGAATATATATATTATTTAGAAGTAAAAAAATTAGCCTAATAGTGTTTTTAGCAAATCATTCTTTTTATATTATTATCCTAAGGATTAGGGTACACATAATTATAGATATTTACTAGATGAGGCTATTTTAAATAAGTTACTAGATAGATTAAGTGATTAGGATATAAAATAAATTTTTATTTTTTTTTATTTATAGTATTATTACTAATTAATAAACTAGATATTAATTAGTATTTACTTGAAGAGATATTTTACTAATATTATAAAAAGCTTTATAAGCTAAAATATTCAAACTTATAGCTTAAGGAGATATTTTTTAATAGAATTTATTATTATTATACTGCTTATCTTTAACTTTAAGATATAATAAAAGAATATATAGCTTATAATAAAGCTTCTTTACTTGCTAAACTAGAACTATTAAGTTAGAAAAATCTCTAATATCTACTTATATATAATAAATATAATAATACTATTAAAAAAGCAATATTAGATTATAAAATCTAGAGTTAGATTAAGAATATTAGCTATATAATTAAAATAAATCTAAAATTTTTTAGTTAATTATTTAGTCTTATAGCTACGCATTATTTAAATAGATAGAATCTAGAGAATAGATATATATAAGTGGCTTTTTATTAGTTTTTTAAAATTTTCTAAACTTAAACCCTGGTGATTTAAAGAATTAGATAAAAAAATATAAGCTTATTAATATATAAACATTAAAGAGTGTGAAATATAGTATAAAAATATATATTATATAAATAGCTTCTGATTAGCTTCTTAAACTTTTTTAATCTTTTAAAACTATATATTTTAAGTTATATAATTAAAAAAGATAATTAAGGAAAATAGATAAATATAATTAGTTTTTAAACTTCTTTAAGCTTTCTAAAGCTTTCTAAAGCTTATATAATCTATTAATAATAGAAGACTAGAAAAGGATTAATTAAAATAAATAGAGTAGCTTTTTTTAAATAAGTAATATTTGTTGCTTAGTTACTAATAAAGAAAAGATATTTAAAAATTCTATTCTGACTTTTTTCTTTCTTTCTTTAAAGACTTATATATTATCTATAGTATCTATAGCTTTTTTTAATTTTAAAATAGAAATAAGTAATTATTAATATTGTCTTATATATTCTATAGTTATAAATTTTAATAAAATATAAATACTAGCTATTACTATAGCCATCTTCCCTTACTAGTTAAGATTTAAGCGAATTCAGTTAATATTAATATAAGTTATAATTAAAGATAAAGATAAGTCTAAAACTAACTAAGTGATAGATTCTTTTTATTACTTATAGTATTATCTTCTTCTAAGTCTGAGAGTAATAGTAAAGAAATAATATTAGATTTAATACCTAATAGTCTTACTAGAGACTAGTAGCTCACCAACTTACCTCTTTTTTTTAGTAATAATAAATTTAATAAAAAGACTAATATCTAATTTTTTAATTTTTTCTCTATGTTTTCTTCTTCTGCGCTATTATAAATAATCTTAATTAAAAGATAAATAGTGTTAATAATAATTATATATTAGGCTTTCTTTTATACACTTTTCTTTATCTATCCGTTTTTTCTTACCTACTCTCTTAGCTAAGTTAGTAGTCTTTATTACTACTTTTATTCTTATTTTTATTATTTTTAAAAAAGTAATATTGTAAGTTTTACTTAATAGATATATATTAAATATATATAAAAAAGAGATAGTATTGATTAAAAACTAATTTACTATTTATATTATAAAATATCTTTATTTATTATATTCTAAAGATTGAATTTAACTAGATTTAATTTATTAATTAATTTTATATTTTATAGCTCTAGTTCTTTATAGGTAGTAAATCCAGTGAATTTTATAAGCTAATAGTAGATAATAAATAATGATATAAATAGACTTATAAATATTAAGATAGTCTAAATATATATAATAATATTAAAAGAATTATAAAAATTAAACTTGGTATGTAGCTTTTTAGAAAAAATAGATATATTAACTGTTAGTATTTAAACTAAGAGTACTAGATTTATTCTAAAAAGAATTATTAGTAAGTAAAGAATCTTAAGAGTATTTATACTTAATACTATATAGACTTTGTAACGCTAGGTTGTAGTTTATTAAACTAATAGCTAGTAAGAAAATAGTCTTCTAGGTCTCTATCTTTATCCTATTTTATTTTATTAAAAGGAGAAGGTTTTAATCTAAATGCTGGTGGCTATATAGTATAAAGATATTAATATCTATAATATTAAATTAAAGAAGCTTTATCTATAGTAAAATTATAATTTTATTAGAGTTTATAAAAAGTATAATATATTTAACTAATAGTTAATTTCTTTATAGAGATGGTTTTATATCAGTTTTTTGAGGCTAGTAGTCTATATAGATAAATATCTTTAATATCTGTTATAAGTCTAATTATAAATATTAATTAATAACTAAATAGTGAATAATTTAACAGCTAGACTGATAGTAATAAGAAAAAGAGAAAAGAATATTAAAATTAAACTTCGCGTCTCTATATAGTAATATCTAGGTAATATAGTTTTGACTGTAGCTAGAGCAAAAATATATTATAAATAGAATTTTAATTATAGAATAGCTTTATTTTGTATATATATATATAATAAAAGAAAATAAATTTAAGTTTAACGTCTTTATCTGTTTAGAGGTATCTTAATTTAATAGCTTTATAGTTATTTTTAGTAATAATATAGTTATAACTTCTAAGTTTTAAATATATCTAATTAATTAGAATAAATAATTTTTATTAGTTTTTAAACTTCTTTAAATTTTTCTAAACTTTTTTAATTTTACTTAAATCTACCTAAACCTCTCTAAATCTTTATTTTAGTATTTTAGATTACTTATATAAGCATTTACTAAGATAGCAGAAAAAATACTAATTATTGTCTAAATTAGTCTATAGTAATAGATTAAATCTTAATTTATGTCTGACTAGCTATCTCTATTTAAGCTTCTACAGCTTCTCAATAAGACCTTGATATTAGATATGTCTATGTATACTATATTGGGTGTTTATGAAGATATATAGATATTAAGAAAATTTCTTTAGGTCTAATATAAGGTTAATAATCTTTATATTAAGTTAAACTAGAAAATTATTATAATATCTATACTTATATTGCTATTTTTAATTTCTAGAAGTAGTCTTTTTTATTTTTTATATAGTTTTATCTAAATAATGATATTTTTATTAATAGTGGTACTATTTAGAATTTTAATATCTAGACTTAGACTTTTTATATAGCTTTTAGTTAGAATAGTTTATTTTAATTCTTTAAGGTTTTAATATATTCTAAGAATATAGTCTACTAATTATAATAAAAAAAGTGATATCTAGTAAGTTTATTAATTAGTCTTTTAAGTAGTATTATAATAATCTCTAAAGATTAAAAAGTTGTTAAATAAAACCTTTTTTTCTTCTATTAGACAGTTAGCTTATTTAGTTCTAGAAGTAGGAAGTATTTCTTTCTATATCTTACTAGCTGCAGCTAGCACATTGCCTTTCGTCGCTGTCTAAATCTCAATAACTCGATTGTCTTGTCTTTTATTATGTCGTTCTATTCCATCCTATTCTGTGTAAATCTGTGCCATTCCGTCTATTGCGTCATTGTTGTTAATTTAGTCCTGTTAGGACTAGTCCAGTTCCCAGACTAGATTATATAAAGACCCCTTCTCTCTTCTTTCTTCTTTTCTTCTTTTTTTTCTACTACTTCTACTCTTTAAGAACTTATTAGCCGGTCTATTTATTTGCTCGCTTACTTATTTGTCTACTATTTATTTACTATTATTACCGCTATTAAGATGCCTGCTATTATACTCGCTATTGTGCTTAATACTATACCTAGCATTAAAGTTATTATTCTAGCCGTTTTAGCTGTAGTTTTTGCTGTTATTTTAAGTCTTAATAATGATACTATCGCCATCCTACTTGCCGCTCTGCCTGGTCATCTAGATTGTCTTGCTATTATAGTTAATAAGACTATTATTATCCTGGATTTTGTTCTAAAAGTCTTAAAGGTTATTAAGAATATCATTGTTACTATTAAGGCTATTGTCGCTATCTATAATGATACTGTCAGAAGATTCAATAAACCACAGCCAATCGATATGCCTGACAACGCTACTTACTAAGCAAGGCTACCTCTCGTATCGACAGGATTTATATAGGTAAATCTGACAAGAAAGAAAACTACGTGACCTTAATTACGTCTATGAGAAAATGGCTTGTTATACTTATAAAGAAGGTTGTAAATAATTACTATTAAGATAGTACATTATGTTAGCAGGCGATATTACTTTATAATAATATCTATTAATAGATAATGCTTTATAGCAATTAATAAAACTATTAACTATATTAAACACGTGATATATATAAATAATATAGTAAATAGAGCCTAGCTATATTTACTATATATACATCTAATATAGCTAATAGAGTATAGCTATATTTGTTATATTTAGATTTTAGTATATATAGACGTTTATTTACTATTATATACTTAGTCTACTATATTTTATTTTTATACTATAATAATATACTACTATTACTCTTTAATATACTTTATAGTTTATTATTGCAATAGTACTCTACTTTTATTTTAATTATTTTATAAATATTCTCTATTCGACTTTAATTAGTAGAATATCTATTTTTAATTTATATTTTAGTAATAAGTTGTTGAATTATTTAATAATAAAATACTCTTATAACATAAAGTATAAGAACTAGATAAATAATTAATCTTAGCTAATATAATAGGTAATATTTTAGAACTAGTCTTAATTACTAATAGTATCTCTAAAATCACTATAAATAGTATAACTCTTATTATTAAGCTTTAAAATGCTTTTAAATATATTAATATTCTTAAAGCAACGCGAGGCAACTAGTTAAAGATTAAAAAGATTAAATCTTTTTTAGAAATATTAAGAATTTTTAATACTTTTTTAATCTAGATAATAATATATTTCGTAAATAATATTAGAAAATATAATAGAGAAGCTAGAAAGATTTTAGTTATATTAAGCTTTCTTATAAAAGATATAATAAAATAGTTTATATTCTATATAAACGACTAGCTAAAGAACTTTGAAGTGTAAAAAGAATCTAAAATTATCTCTTTATTTAATAGCTATGATTATTTTAAATTTAAACTTAAATAACTTTATAGAACCGTTAATAAAGAACTTATTATAATATATAGAATTAAAAAAGTTAAATAAGTTTAATCTTTAAAAGAATATATTTTAAAATATCTATAAGTATCTAATAGTCTTAAGTATAATAATTAAAAATACTAAGACTAATTCTACTAGAGACTTAAAGAAAGCGTTAAGAATATAATATCTATAATAAACCCTCGACTAGAAACTTTCTAAGAAATGATAGAGATAGCATTATAAATTAACTTTTAATAGTTTAATTAGTAAATAAAAAGAAAAGGTAATAGCTACTATAAAAAAAATTATTAAGTAAATATAAAGAAACTATAAAGATCTTAGTATAATAAAAATAAAGATATTAAAATATAGCTTAATACTATAATTAGTAAAGAAGAAATGGTATAGTATAAGTAGAATAAGACGTATTATAAATATAAATGAAAAAAGCATTTCTTATGATAATATTACTAAGAATAGAATAACTAGAATAAGAATAGCAATCTTTAAAAGATAAATATTATCTATTAGTAAATTGCAACTATATAATAAATTATTTCTATTTTTAATAAGAGTAATAATGAATAAAAAGAATAGATTAATAAAATTAAAAACTTTTAAAAATTAAAAATAAATAAAGCATTTAAATAAATATTCTAGAAATATAGGAATAATAGCTTTAGATTAATTAAAAAATACTTTGATTTAAGTTTAAAAAAGAAATTACTCTAGAAAGAAAATACTAAACTAAAAGAAGTGTATTATTATCTATAGCTAGTTAATAAGGAAAAAAAACTAATCGAAAAGCCCTATAAAGAAGATTAATATAGATAAACTGCTAGATAGTATATTAATAACTTTTTATTAAAAAATAAAGATAAATATATTTTAATATTTTAAAATAATAGAATAGATTATAAGATTAACTATAAAGACCTAGATTGAGAATTAGACACTTTATAAAGAAATAAACAGCAGTACTAAGAAAGTAATTAATTAAAAAAAATAGTTAAGAAATTTAAAAATAAAAAGAAAAAATAATAATTTATAAATACTAAAAAACTAAAAAAA
>MJVA01001087.1:0-131037 GCA_001939245.1 Talaromyces wortmannii
TGCACCCCCCCCCCCGCCCCCCTGGCAGTGATGCCGGTATCATCCACATTATGGAAAAAGTCCAAAATTTTTGGCCTTTTGCCCCCAAACTGCGTGTTTTTCTTCAGCGACGGCATAGTGCATGTTCCAGCACAGCGGGTCTTTGTTGTTGAGAACAAAGAAACTCAGATGTGCCTCAGCATGCTGCAGAAGATGGAAGCATGTCTCTGATGCTGTACGAGTCTGGTACGTAGTAAGACAATGTATGGTTAAGTGCGGAGGGCGGCAGAGGCATTCCATTGGCTCCGTTGCCCCCATTATTTCGCGCCTGGGCGAAGCGGCCAACAAAGCGCGGGCTTGCTCGGCGTTAAACTGATGCAGGAGTAGAGTTGCGATGCAGAGAGCGTGGCCGCATCAGCAGCAACAGACGAAAAGAAGACGAAGTGATTGATTTTGCGTCGACGACAGGTCGAAACGGAGATTGCTTCACCAGAACTTGCTCCGCCGGCAGGTGCGACCGAGAGTCGAGCAATTCGGGAAGGACCGCCCGGGGCGCTCGAATGCCGCGATAATCCTCAAGCACCTCAAGCACCACCACCACCAACAACAACCGCCGTGCTGTTCTCTCGCTCTGGCGTGCAGGTGTCTCGTTGCCAGTCATGTGTGCCCCCCTGTTTACAGCAATAATGTTGGTTTACTTAATGCTAGGCGAACGGCGCTAATTGTCGATTTCCCAGGGCCGTGTTTTCGCTCATCATCATCAACAAAGCTGGCGGTCTGATCTATCACCGAGAATTCCAGGCAGGCCTGCAACGGCTCTCCACAAATGACTACCTAGTGCTCGCCGGCACATTTCATGGGTGAGCTTTACCGACTTCATTGCTGCTGACTATTGTGACTCTGATTCTGACTCGCCGTGAACAAAAAAGTGTCCATGCCATCACCCGCACAATCACCCCTCAGATACCCACGGCGCCCAGTAACTCGTCGGGCACATCGATGCCTGCGCAGAATACCTCATCGAATGGGTCCCTCCCCAACCCTGGCCTGCCCAAGTCCGGCATCGAGGTTCTAGAAACCGATCGCTTTCGTCTAAGTTGCTTCCAGACGTTGACGGGCACCAAGTTTCTCCTGTTCACCGATCCTCTGATGACGAACATCGATACAGTCTTGAAGAAAATATACGATCTATATGCAGACTACGTGATGAAGAATCCATTCTACCAACTAGAAATGCCCGTTCGATGTGAGGCTTTCGACCGGCATCTGGGCACGTGGCTTCGAGGGAGGACATGAATATATAGAGACAATCACGTATGGACATGAATTAATGATAATCGAAGATTCTTTACATGCTGCTCCTGTTATATCATGGGAAACTAACTGATAGCGTTACACTTCACGCTCCAGGTCGTAGGTATACGGACAATTGAAAAAAAGAGGAGGACTGTAGATTATGGCTAAAACACCGGCCATGCGATCACAAAATGGAAGTTACACATCATGCCGTATCCATTTTGTCGTCCTTATCCTTGGACGACTCACCATCTTTAGCCTCTTCCGGAATGTTCTCCAACGAGGCCTTGCCTTCTTGCTCCTCGCGTTCCCGCTTCTCCTTCTCCTGCCTGTTCTTCTCTTCCTCGAGCGATAACCGCAGGGCAAAGGCCAGTTCGGGATCATTCTCGGCAGCATCCTCAAAGCCGAATGCTTCACCCTCGCCAGCTTCACCACCACCGGCACCACCAGTTTCGCCGCCAAGAATGGGTGTGACCTGCAGCTCTTCGCTGAGCAGATTGGGGCCTGGTGGGATGATAGCCAGGTTTGAGCCATCACCTCCCTTCACGTTTTCAACGAACGCCTCCAGTTTTTTGGTCGTGTCTGAATCCAAATCTCCGAATGCGATTACGTCAATAGAGACATTGTTCTTTTTCATCCTCTTTGCGAGCTTCACAAGTGCCTTCTCATCTTCGGTGACCGGTGCGCACGAGAAGACGATGATCCGTTGTCTCTGGGATTTCTCGGAACGATGTTTTAGAGCCAGCTAGTATACGGCATCAGTAATCCAAAGACTTTATATAATAGAAAGAATAGCATACCCCAGCGACCTGTATACTTGATGCGAGGTGTGGTTTGCCGTGAATCTTCGTTCGGTGTAGTCCCGACAGGATCTTGCCAAAGTCGGTTGTGAAAGTCGACAGAACTTCGGGCCCATTCCCACCCATACTCATAAGACCGACGGCAGATTGAGGGTGCGCTCGCATCTTCGCGTTGTGTATAACACCGACAGCATCGATCTGGGCTTGCCATCGGGTGGCACTGGGACGGGTTCAGCAAGATAAGCTAGTCAGCAGAGCACACAAAGGCTTACGTATAGTCGCCATTCCTGCTGGGTTCGCTGTTATCAACGCTGGGAAGGGTCAGCACACGATACTGAGGGGCTGTTTTGACAGATGGATACCGACATGATCATGGTTGCTTCCAACCCCATCTTGACGGTTGATCCGAGCTGAGCTCTGGATGATGGCGGGTAGAGGCACGGGGCTTGCGGAGAAGCAAGCAGGATGGAGTAGGAGCTTCGAATAGAAAAGAAGGCCACGAGTGTTGGACGCAAAAGTCGACGCAGCTCTGAAAGACTGGAGGTCAAATGGTGATGATGAGTGGTGATGCGAGCGAGGCTACGTCGGTCCTGCTGGCGTATGCTTAGAGCTCGGCTCCGCCAAGCCCACCGCCCGCAACAGCGCTAGCCACCTTAGGAATAGCGCTGTCTGTTGTTTACTCCCGCCTTTCGCTACATCATCTTCGACAATCCCGAACGCGCTGACCGCACAACTGAACGCCCGACGCGACTTTGCCCCAACACCGCGCTCTATTTGCTTTAGCACACCTCAAACGACATTCTTATTGCTGTGTCTATACACGTTACCTATTTTGAAAGGACCGAAAGTCCAAACTTGCACACAATGACGACCGCAGTATCGAGAAAACGCAAGTCGCCAGAGCCGGAGGACGAAACCCAAATCACAACGCCAACTGGGAGTCCGCCGTCAAAGAAACTGAGAATTACTCAGAGCCAGAAACAGACGCTTATTGACAATCTTCAATTAGAAAGTATGCCTTGTTCCCGTGGCTGTTGAGAGCCAACGTACCGTATCCCTTTGGTGGTTGATGGCAGCTGACCGTGTCTAGTAACGGAACGCGCACGAAAACTACGTGCTCAGTATGCACTACAGGCACAGGACCTGAGATCCCGAATCGAAAGACGCGTAAATCGCATCCCTGTATCATTGCGCAAAACCACCATGGGTGCGCTTCTCGAGAAGTACTCGCAAGTCCAGTCACCGAAAAAGTCAGCTGCTCCTGCGAAGGCCACCAGAAGCGCGAACACGACTGTTGTCTCCAGAGACGTCGAGTATCCAAATCTGGCAGCTATTAAATCACCCTCTCGTCATACGAGGCAGGAGAGCAACGTCGGCAGTTATTCAGACAAGGAAAACGCGCCTCTTCCGGAGGCCCATCTTCCTCTTGAAAACCCAAAGAAACGAGGCAATCCGAGTGCTACTGGTCAGCCACGATCTGTGTCACAAGTCCTTCGCGACGCCGAGTCTAAAGTTCTCTCACCCAAATCCTCCAACTCTCGCACATACAAGCAGTCGCCACTTATAACATCACCTACCAAAACGTCATACCTATCGCGACCTGCCTCGCCTTTGAAACCATCTAGTCCGTTGAAAGCTATGATTGAAGATGCACGCGCTCGGACAATGCGTCCGGAAACCAAGAAACCGTCACCTGCAGGTGGAAAGAAGACGAAGACGACGACACAAGCGCGAAAGACTACGACCAAGTCCGCCAAACCCATTGCCAGCAAGTCCCCAGCGCGACCTGCAACACGACAACAAGACCGACACACAAGCACTAGCACAACATCGTCTAACATGTCTTCGGGTACAACCATAGTCCGACCTACACGCACCGCAACCGCCAAGCGTGCCACTGCGACTACGTCAAGTGCTGCAGCAAAACGAACCGCTGTAGCCCGTAGTCAAGGTCCTACCGCTGCAGCTACCGCAAAGCGAACGGCAGCCGCTAAAAAGGCAGCAGAAGCCCCGGCCAGTAACACTGGCAGGGTCCTACGAAAGCGAGCCTAGACATAGAAACTGAATTCTTTAAAGAAACTATTGATCAGAGGAAAGCGAGCCAAATTTTATGGACTGCGTCGACGAATGGTTTTGCATATGGGTACTTGGAAGTTATAGCAGCCTGAGGCTGTTTCTACTATTTAGCGGGGCGCACAACAGGAAATAAAACAACGGACGGACACATTCTTATTTAACACTTCCGCATGGGGTGGACTTATATATCTTAGTACGGCGTTTGTTTGGGTTTTTGACATTATCGCGTGGTTTGAAGAGTTTCTTGGTAGTTTAGTGAGAAATCGGATAGATTGATTGCATTGTCATTATTATTTCACACACGGGCATAGAAATTTCCCAAAATCTTCACAAATCTGGATTTGCCGATCAAAGTCCAGCCTCAGTCAGCCAACGATGACAATCTGTGAAGAACGTTGGTTCCCCATCCTCGGTACATCGATGGGACCAAAATGCGCACAGGATCTGTTCTCAAAATAGCTTTCTTCAGGCTTCAGCGGCTCTAGGGCCCAGTCTGGTGGGACGCAGTGGGGAAGTGTCAATGTCAGTAATCATCACAGGCCACTCTGTACGGGGTCTACAACTCTACTGGCTGGTGGCGATTTTGTGGGATTACTATTATTTCCACTGAACGTGAAGTTTGAAGGCATGTATGTTCCTCTGCGGAACAAGCTGCGGAACTGGTATGCGGAAGTATAGACGGGTTATGAAAGGCAAGTTGTCGTATCATTTACGTGCGTATCATTTATTTTTTTTTAAAAAATCTTTTAAAATTTCTAACATTGCAACGTCAGAAGAGGAATACCCAAGATTCTTATACAATCAAGTACTAAATTGCGAGTCCAATGTTACGACTACTCCGATGTGCCGTCTGACTGATGATCCCAACACTTCCGGCACGGAGCGGGCGTTGCTAGTACGTATGTGTTAATTACTACAAGAAAACGGCAGCAAATGTCCGCTAACTATGGAGATTATGGAGATAAACCAGTGCGACGCTGATTTTTTGCACGTGTTTTTCTTCCTTCCTTCATTCTTTTTTCCTACATGCGTAGCGATCATCGGGTCAGCTGATCAATAGTGGTGATTATTGTTAATGATCTATCGAGCAGACAAGGCATTTTGGCCCCGGAGCTATTTTTACTTGCCGTAGATTAGTTAGCAGACTGCTGAAGTCGGGTGTCGCATACTTGATGGATATTATCCATGCCGAGGAGGCTTCGCAAGTCTGCAGAGAATATATTAAAACCCCAAGCCATGAATCAATGGATGGAATATCACAAGCCATTTGAGGCAACATTGCAATGATGACCTGCCATAGTCCCAAATTAGACACAGACATGACACTCAGCCACCAGCCAGCCGGCTCGGGCTCGTGCCCCAAAGAAGAAAGCGTGGAACTTTTGGCCCCTGCATGCATGGAGCGCTCCAACCACAGACAACACTTGACGGGTCTTTTTTTGGAACGTCCCTCACGGACAAGGGATCGTCAGAAGCTTAATGGGGAAAAGTGACCAGTAGTGACCGAGTCACTACTACTGTCGTATACTATTGTGTGCATGACCATCATGGACGAACAGGCTCGGGGCCGTATCTTGAACCCTGCTCTGTCAACTGTGGGCCGAACACATATTGAATATAAGCCTTATGTTCCGCTAAGGTCTTCTTTCCTTGTATTAATTTTTTTTAAATGATATGTATTATGGAATAGAACGTTGTGCAGGCCACAGACGAGAAAAACAATGATAAGCCGGCCGGATTCGGTATTGCTCTGGGATGAATCGTCGCCAGTTGCCCGCGAACCACCAACGCCCAGTACACAAAAAAACCGCCTGAGAATCCCGGAAGATCCGGATTTTCAGATCACAGCTGAGTCGCCTGTCGATAGATTCGGCCCTCGACTGAGGAGATGGCCGACCACGAGTACCACGAGGCGGCCTTCGGTGCCTCAGCTCCAATGGGGCGGGTCAACACAGTGTTACTCACCGATTGATGGAGTGCAGCCGAATTTCAAGAATCTCACGAGCGCCGATTTCACAAATATCTATTCGAATCCTCAGGTATATGAAGAACCGAGTGAGGATGTTCCGCAGTTGCAAATAGAAGGCGAAAATTATATCGTGGATAGGAGGACGCCGCCAGAACAAGAACAACAGCAACAACAACGACAACAACAGCCGCAGCGAATTGAGCCAACATTACAATCAGATACAACCCAAGCGTTGCCGGTAGAACCCAGACATTGCTATCACAGCAGCATGTCAAGCGAAGAAAGCTTCGAGATGTCAACGGCATATTCGAGGACGCCAAAGCTTCCCTCGATCGACATAAAGACAGAGGAGAAACCGCAATATCGGCACCCTCCTGCGTGGAAAGTTAATTTGATTATGTTTGCACTGGCTTTAACCACATTTTGTACTGGCTGGGTATTTACTCTAGAATCTACAACCAATATTTCACTTGCTGACAACACTCCTAGGACAACACGATGATAGCCACTGCAATTCCTCGCATAACAGACCAGTTTCATTCTCTCCACGATGTCGAGTGGTACGGGGGAGCTTACTTGCTTGCAAACTGTTCAGTGCAACTTATTTATGGAAAGTTGTACCACTTGCACAGCATCAAATGGGTATACCTGGCTGCCCTCTGCATCTTCCAGGTTGGCTCGTTCATATGCGCCATTGCACCAAGCTCTGCGGTTTTGATTATTGGCCGGGCCGTGGCCGGCCTAGGTGCAGCCGGGCTCTTGTCTGGTTCTATTTTGATTATAAGACAACTGGTCCGGTTCAACCAGAGACCAGTATATATGGCAGGGCTTGCTTCCGTGTCAGGTGTTGCATGCCTGATGGGGCCAATGTATGTTTCCCAACTATCAATTAAGACTGATTCAAACTAACTTGCACAAGTATCGGTGGTGCTTTCACAGACTACGTTTCCTGGCGCTGGTGTTTCTACATCAACCTCCCCTTTGGATTCGTTGCCTGCGTCTTGCTCTTAGTATTCTACAAACCAATTCAATACACCTCTTCACGACAGATCAGTTTCCGAAACAGCCTACGATTTCTCGATATCGAAGGAACTGCATTGCTGGTTCCCGCTATCATCAGTCTTTTGCTGGCTCTCCAATGGGGCGGCGCCAAATACTCTTGGGGATCAGTCCAGGTCATCGTTTTATTCATGATCTGCGGAATTACCCTGGTCGGATTCGTATTTGTCCAGACCTGGAAACAGGAGCTTGCCACGATTCCGCCACGAGTGATCACGAGCCGAAACGTCAGTGCTGGCTTTGTCTTTACCTTTTGTTTCGGGGCTGCGGTTGTGGTCACGACGTACTATGTACGTATATTCTGCTTATTCTCGCCCCAATTACCCTAGAAGGAAGACACTAACTTGAATAGGTGCCTCTGTGGCTGCAAGCCATCAGGAACGCTTCCGCCAAAGACTCAGGTGTTATGATCTATCCCCTAGTCGTCAGCATGGTGGCCACGTCGGCAGTTATTGCATACCTCGTCACATTCATTGGCTATTACACGCCCTTTATGATCCTTGCATCAGTCCTCATGTCTGTTGGCGGTGGTCTCCTAAGTACACTAGACAGAAACGCCAGCTCGGCACAATACATTGGCTACCAAATTATCTTTGGCATTGGCGTCGGCTGTGGTATTCAGCAGAGCATGGTTGCCATTCAAGCTGCTGTCAAGGGATCCGGCAGCAGAAACAGCAGTAGCAGCGGCAAAAGCAGCAGCAGTAACGGTAGCGCTGTTCCCATGGGCACTGCAATCATGACATTTGCGCAAACTCTCGGCGGTGCGGTGTTTCTTGCAGTCGCCCAGAGTGTCTTTGATAACAAGCTCTCCAGCGGCATAAAGGCTGCCAACATCCCGGGATTGAATGCAAATATAATCCTTGGTACGGGAGCAACGGAGCTGAGGAATGCGGTGGCTAGTGACCACCTGGACACGCTTCTTCAAGCTTACAATGCAGCAATTGATAGTACATTTTTAGTCGCGGCGATTGTCGCGGCGGTATCGGTTTTGGGGGCGCTGGGAATGGAATGGATTTCGATTAGACAGCGATGATATAGGATAGATAAAGCGATATAGAGCATGAGTTTAGCGTTGATGACTATTATGATCCAATCGAATGCAATGAAGCAATTTACGATATATCGTGAAAATTCCTGATTTAGAATTCAAATGTTGAAGGTAAGTTGCGAAAGCTCTTCAAATATTGTCAACATGTGTGTGTAAAGCTGGATAAGCTTGGCAACATTGAATGGCAGAACTTACATTTCGATTTTGAATATGAATGGTTCTATCAACACTTGAAGCAATGGGGCTTTGGAGTAATATTTTCACTTGTATTTAATAAATGAAATTTTGAGTCGATCAATTCAATGTTGCAGGTTGCGCGTATGGTTTCAAATGTGCCGCAAACTAAATATATATTTCTGACGTCAAAGTCAACATTCACTCTTAATTAAAAAACCACCCACTAGTTGATACATCAATTGATATGTATCAAAGAAATCAATTCAATGTTGATATGTACTACAGATTCATCCCCAGTGTAGACATAATCATTAGCTACATATGTACGTTTGAAAGTATAATAAATTTCCGAGAAAACACTGGTCAATCGGGGCTGCTGAAAGTACTGCATGTAATAACATGGCTCGGCCTCCAGATGCCGCTCGGATTCCGGAGTCCCGCACATTTAAGAGGCTTTTAAAAGCCAACCGGAAGACCACGGGGATTTCCGTGAGGTATCTTCCGAGTCGGAAAGTATAATATATACTCGATACATGTTATACATACTATGTATACACATGCAAGGCGCGGAACCCGCGGGCTCCATACACCCTGCGCGATACGGTTGCGCGGTCGTATTGGAGCGTATAGAAGTGGCTGTTATTGGCCGAAAATCCCCCCGGAAATTGCCATTTTTGGAAAGGGCAAACAAGATGTTCTGAAAGTGCTCTGTACACGTTTTGGCAATATGGACGACAGAAAACCCTCAGAAATGGATCCAAAACATGCATAAGTACTTGTGATACAGTTCTATATAATAATTACCATTATGTACATCGTAAATTCCTGATATTATTGATGTATGCAATTGTAAATTTCGAGACTAGCTCCATTAGGCAATTGAAATTATGCTCCAGCCAATCGCTGAGCGTGCGCTACGAACCGGCGGCCGTAAACACAGCGTGCCCATTGGCCCGGCTGGTTTCCTATACGGGACAAAATCTCCTCGCGTCTCGTTTGGCTCGTTTGGCCCAGCGTCGCTTTGTCTCGCGCTGCGTTGACTGGTCCAGCTTGTCCGTTATGCGTGTTATGAACATGCTCTTAAGCCTTATGCTCGCTTGGCGCCTCGGCACCGTTGTTAGCTTGATACATAACAGACAAATCGTCGCTTGGTTCCGCTAATATTAAATGATGGATGCGCAACTGTGCTTGCTTTCCGCCCCCCTTGGTGGGCCAGGCAATGAGCCAAACTGTGCTGGAGCTAGGAGATCTTTATTACATTTGCTATAACAAAAAGATTGTAGTACCTTTTTTCTCTTTTCTCTTCTCTCCTTCATCTCGCAACTCATCCCGCATGGCATTCCCTGGTCAGTGTTGAAATAGATACTGTCACATGCCGGTCTAAACAGGAAATCGTTGCCTCTGCCACGTTTTCTGGGGATCCTGTGGGGTTTGTTGATCCGTGCAATTTCGAGAACAGCTCCGTCCGCGTTATTCTGAGAAAGTAATGGCATCTGCCATGGACCACACTGGAGAGCAAAAAAATGGCGAGACTGGGTCCGGCGAGTCGACTGAAGGCGGCTCTGTGGAGGAAATGAAGCCAGAAGAACGCGAGGAAATCACAGATTTGGCGCGCCAGATATCTGAAATCTCGCGACAGAACACCGCAAACGCTGGCGAGCCTGTTAATCCGTTCCTCGATGCCGCAGCCGATCCCGAGTTGGACCCGTCATCTGGCCAATTCAACCAGAGAAAATGGGTCAAGAATATGCTGCATATCACCTCGCGGGACCCTGAAAGATATCCCCGCCGCACTGCCGGCGTTACCTTCCGGAATCTGAACGCCTATGGTTATGGGACTGCTGCTGATTACCAGGCCGATGTCTTCAATACCTGGCTAAAGGCGTTCGGTTATGTGAGAGGCTTGCTGGGGTTGCGGAAGAAAATGCGCATTGATATTCTGCGCGACTTCGAAGGCTTGGTGAAAAGTGGTGAGATGCTGGTTGTCCTCGGACGACCTGGAAGGTAGGCGGTCTTCCTGATATTGAACGACAGCCGACGATGCTGACCGAATTCAGTGGCTGTTCAACATTTCTGCGCACGCTGTGTGGAGAGACCCACGGTCTTTGGCTCGGCGAAGGAACAGATATCCAGTATGAAGGTGTTTCGTATGAAGAAATGCACAGCCGTTTTCGTGGCGAGGTAATCTATCAGGCCGAGCAAGAAATCCATTTCCCTCAGATGACCGCCGGGGACACCTTGCTTTTTGCTGCGCGAGCTCGTGCCCCCGAAAACCGACTCCCGGGTGTCAGTCGAGACCAGTACGCTGCCCATATGCGTGATGTGGTCATGGCTATCCTGGGTCTCTCGCACACCAAGAATACCCAGGTTGGAAATGAGTTTATCCGCGGCGTGTCCGGTGGTGAACGCAAACGTACAAGTATTGCCGAAACAACGCTCTGCGGCAGCCCCTTGCAGTGCTGGGACAACAGTACTCGTGGTCTCGACAGTGCTACTGCTCTCGAGTTTGTTCGCACTATGAGGACATCGACCAAATATACGGGCTCGACGGCAGTCGTGGCAATTTACCAAGCTGGGCAGGCTATTTATGATGTAGGCATTTCTCCGTGAAGCTCTGAAAATCTAGATACAAAACTGACTTACAATGTTTAGATCTTTGACAAAGCTATTGTATTGTACGAAGGGCGCGAAATTTACTTTGGCCGGGCAGACGATGCTAAGCGCTTTTTTGTCAATATGGGTTTTTACTGCCCCCCACGGCAGACTACAGCCGACTTCCTCACCTCCCTGACCAGCCCCGCCGAACGCCAAGTGCGTGAAGGCTTTGAAGGACGGGTTCCCAATACCCCCGATGAGTTCGCCACTTGCTGGAAAGAGAGTGCGGAACGAAAGGCCCTTGTGGAGGAAATCGATACATTTGTCGCCGAACACCCCTTGGGAGGTGAAAAATACAAAGAATTCACTGATTCACGGCAATTGGAAAAGGCTAAAGGGACTCGCGCCTCATCTCCATATACCCTAAGCTATGGCATGCAGATTAAGCTTTGCTTTTGGCGGGGGGTCAAACGTCTACAGGGTGACATGAGCAATACTCTGGCCGGAGTTATCGGAAACATCCTCATGTCCCTTATTATTTCCAGCATGTTCTATCAGCTGAAGGTTAACACGTCTAGTTTCTATCAACGCTCGTCCTTAATGTTCTTCGCCATTCTTATGAACGCGTTCGCAAGCGTTCTGGAAATCCAGACGCTTTGGACACAACGTCCTGTTGTCGAAAAGCACAAGAAATACGCCTTGTACCACCCATCTGCCGAAGGCCTTAGTTCGATGTTGGTTGACTTGCCTGCAAAGATTGTAACGGCTATTGTCTTTAACTTGATTCTGTACTGGATGGCCGGTCTCCGTCCCACCCCAGGCGCCTTCTTCACGTTCTTACTATTCTCCTTCACGACTACCCTGGTCATGTCGAATCTTTTCAGATTTATCGGTTCCATGTCTCGTACACAGGCACAGGCAATGGTACCCGCTGGTATTTTCATGCTTGCGCTGATGATCTATACTGGATTTACCATTCCTATTCGGGACATGCACCCGTGGTTCCGCTGGATTAACTATATCAATCCTATCGCCTACGCATTCGAGAGTCTGATGCTTAACGAATTCAGTGGGCGTGAGTGGCCTTGTTCTCAATTTGTCCCTACCGGCAGTGCGGAATATTCAAACTTGCCACCGCAGTCCGTGATTTGCGGTGCTAACGGTGCCGTCCCGGGAAACCCTACTGTTTCCGGAGATGCGTACCTGGCCTCGACATATCAATACTACCACGCGCACCTCTGGCGCAATTTCGGAATTTTAATTGGATTCTTCTTCTTTTTTCTAGCGCTGGCTATCTGGGCTACCGAAGTCATCACTGCCAAACCATCCAAGGGCGAAGTATTGGTGTTTCCGCGTGGAAAGATTCCAGCTTTTGCGAAAGGTAAAAAGAACGACCAAGACCCCGAAGCTTCAGAGGAGCCCACCTACACCGTTGTCGAAAAGAACGGACATGACTCAACCGCTGCTATTGTCAAACAAACGTCAATTTTCCACTGGCAGGATGTATGCTTTGATATAAAAATCAAGGGCGAGCCACGTCGAATTTTGGATCATGTGGATGGGTGGGTCAAGCCTGGAACTTTGACTGCATTGATGGGTGTTACAGGTGCCGGTAAGACCAGTCTACTGGATGTACTGGCGAATCGTGTCACTGTTGGTGTTGTTACTGGTCAAATGCTCGTTGATGGCCGCCAACGCGATTCTTCGTTTCAACGAAAGACTGGATATGTACAACAACAAGATCTTCACCTCGAGACATCGACTGTCCGAGAAGCGCTGCGGTTCAGTGCTCTTCTCCGCCAGCCAAAGGCGGTCCCTAAAGCAGAAAAATACGCGTACGTGGAAGAGGTTATCAAGATGCTCGGTATGGAGGAATATGCTGAAGCCGTTGTGGGTGTTTTGGGTGAGGGCCTCAACGTGGAACAACGCAAGCGATTGACCATTGGAGTTGAAATTGCCGCGAAGCCTGATTTGCTGTTGTTCTTTGATGAGCCAACATCTGGTCTTGATAGTCAGACTGCTTGGAGTATCTGTCAGTTGATGCGCAAGCTTGCCAACCACGGACAGGCTATTCTGTGTACCATTCACCAACCATCTGCTGTTCTCATGCAGGAATTTGACCGTCTTTTGTTTTTGGCCAAGGGTGGTCGAACCGTCTATTTCGGTGAATTGGGCGACAACATGGGAGAGCTAATTTCTTATTTCGAAAGACATGGTTCATCAAAATGCCCTGAATCCGCCAACCCGGCCGAATGGATGCTCGAGGTCATCGGTGCCGCTCCAGGCTCCAAAGCTGATCAGGACTGGGCCGAAGTGTGGAAAGAAAGTTCTGAGCGTATTGCCGTGCGTGAAGAACTCGCCATTATGAAAGCACAGCTGTCTACCCAGCCTCGACCCGAAGGCAATGCTGGCTGGACCGAATTCGCTATGCCCATCTGGTACCAGTTCTTCGTCATTTTGTATCGAAACTTTCAGCAGTTCTGGCGCACCCCTGGATATATCTACGCCAAATTTTGTTTATGTATTGTTCCGGTTAGTACCCTCCTGGTTTGCTTGATTTAAAATTATGCCGTCTTTACTGACAATGAAAAGACTTTGTTCATTGGATTTTCTTTCTGGCGAGTTGGTACCTCCATTCAAGGCCTCGAAAACCAAACATTTGCAATCTTCATGTTCCTTACAATCTTCCCTAATTTGTCGACGCAAATGATGCCCTATTTTGCCATGCAGCGATCATTGTACGAAGTCAGAGAAAGACCCAGCAAAGCATACTCATGGAAAGCGTTCATCCTGGCATCTATTTGCGTGGAGATTCCATGGAATGCCTTGATGGCCGTTCCCGCTTACTTCTCCTGGTACTACCCGATAGGACTGTACAACAATGCCGAACCAACACACAGCGTGATTGCAAGAGGTGGAACCATGTTCCTGTTGCTGCTTTTATTCATGCTCTATACTTCGACATTCACAATCATGGTAATTGCAGGCATGGAGGATCCTGCCGCAGCCGGACAGATCTCACAATTGTTGTTTTCGCTGTGTCTTGTGTTTTGCGGGTATGTTCTCCCCTTGCCTTCTCCAGGCTATTTTTTTCAAGTGTTATATAAATTGCTAACTGGATGGAAGTGTCCTCGTTGGCCCAACTGCACTCCCCGGATTTTGGATATTCATGTACCGAGTGTCACCATTTACCTACCTCGTAGGCTCCGTTCTTTCAGTCGGGCTATCAGGCACAGACATCCACTGCGCTTCCAACGAAATTCTCAAATTCAGCCCGCCAAATGCCGGTCAAACATGCATAGAGTATATGC
Organism: Talaromyces wortmannii; assembly: GCA_001939245.1. NCBI lineage: Eukaryota > Fungi > Ascomycota > Eurotiomycetes > Eurotiales > Trichocomaceae > Talaromyces > Talaromyces wortmannii. The sequence continues at coordinate 14,311 of MJVA01001087.1, forward strand.
AGGACTACATATCCTACGCGGGCGGGAAGCTTGTCAATGAGACCGCGACGACAAACTGTGAATTCTGCCCGCTGGCAAGAACTGATGACTTTTTAGCGAGCATGAGCATCTATTACAAAGATCGGTGGCGCGATGTTGGCATTTTATTTGCCTTTTGCGGCTTCAACATCCTCGCAGCTGTTTTCTTGTACTGGCTGGCCCGAGTGCCGAAAGGAAAGAGAGTCAAGGAGGTTCCTGATCAGGATGCGATCACCAAGACGCAGAGCAAGAAGGAAGAAAAGTAAAATACTTGATCTTCGAGCCACTGTACATCTTTTTTATATTTTTACCTTAATGGTGACTTTTTATTTACAAATCTTCCTAGAAAAGGGCACGCGCGGTACTTTGTTTACTCAATTTCAGTTTCCCAACCGTGACCCATCTTGAATCATATACTACATCGATTGATATATTCCTAATAAAAATAGTGCTTACATTTGAATCAGTACTATATCAGTCAACGAATTATGATTTCTTGCCTACAGAAGAGATTACTTCCGATACTCACCTGCAACCCTACACCTGACAGTTCCATGGAGTGATGAATGAGTTTGGTAGGTGGAGAATTTAATGTGAGGTTTAATCAGCAATCAGCAATCAGCTGCTCGTAATGCATGCAGCACTGGTAATGGGTTACGTGAAACTCGAGTGACTCGATGCGGGAACGTTTCAACTAGCACTTGGCGTGAAGGGACGATGCTCTTCCACCCATCGAAATCGAAAGACAAAAGCAGCATGAGTTAATTAATACATAATGGCTATGGTGATTGTTATCAATATGCCGGCATTCTGATCTCTGTCTGCATTTGGAGGTTGTGACTGCCGAGCGGCGCAGGAGACCCAGCGCCGCGGTGCCCCCGTGTCGCACAATGATCGACCGCGTTTCGTCACCAATTTGTTTTTTCTTTTCTTTTTCTATTTTCTGTGTCTTTCAGCATCTGTCCACGGGGAAATGCCGTCCGACAGCAAGGACCACCCAGCCAAGCGGGTCCTGTCCGCTGGCAATTCAATATTTTCGGAGCCAGTCGATCGATCGGCCCATCATCGTTCGGGGATGCCCACAGGAGGCCAATAGTGATTCGGTCATCGCCAGCTTGCTATTCCCGATTTCCTTTTTGCTTTTATATAATTTTGATTTATTCTAAATTTTTTATTACGCTCTCCATAGTAAATTCCAATGGCCCATGTTGTATTGACGGGCTGGCTGGCTGAGGATACACCGCAGGCTCCACCAGGGCTCGGATGGTCATCTGACCACCGTGTCGTGGTCCTTATTGCATGCATCGCTCCCCGGGGTGCCAGGACACGGCCATGTTGTATTCTGATGTCGGCTACATTGGTGGTCATAATTGTGTTTGAGTTACATGAGTTCATGTATGTCCTATAAGTCATCCCAGTCACTCCTTTACCCTATGCCAGCGCACCGGATCTAACGTTGACTGGCCGTCAGGGATTTCTGTTCCTCACCAATGACAGGAGCTAAAAATTTCTTACTAAGAAAAGAAAAAGAAAGTAGAAAAAAAAAGAAAAGAAAAAAGAAAGAAAAGTATATTCACGAAAGCTTTGAGTATAGGAGGACCCCGGGCATAACAAAATATGCCGCTGGTGCGATTCATTAGCTAATTAAGACCATCGTATCTCCACATTCACGTTGCTTGAAAGAACAGCCTGCATGGTAGATCAGCCTTGTGCATTGATCAACAGCCTCGCGCTCTCTTCTCCGTCATTATATTGCTTATCTGTACGGTGATCATGTTCATGCACTTAGCGCGCTAAGAAAAACGTGCGTTAGTCGAAGGGCCAGAACAAGACACAGACTGCCAAAGCTTCATGCTCCAGCTAATGCAGGTGGATTAGGAAGTGGAGAGAACAACACTGAGGCTAGCGGTAAATCTCGTATTAGATAAATAATGGAGACCTGCCGATCGAGAAACAGACGCAAAGGTGATACTCTGCTCTGGAATTTGTCTTCTGTGTACCTGGAAAGGGAGGTGATTTTCTCTGCTATATCCTCAATCCTCTATGAGCTTCAATAACAAGATATTCTCCAGAATCTGAAGAAAGATTACTGGGTGCTGTGAAATGTGGCATGGCTCGCGCCAGGAACCGGCCACTCGGTCTTAAGCCACCATTCTTACCTCCGATAAGTCTGGACAATGTTCGGAGCAGGTTGCTGATAGCCGGGAAAGGTTGCCTAAGAGTATTTACCATCATTCTTCTTGCTCGTCATTGAATGGACCGGGGTGTCCCGGAGTATGCACATCTCTTGCATTACCCGCTGCAAGACGACGCACACAGACACACTGTGGCCTGACCAGGATACGTGTGATCCCTGTTGCCTCTCTCCACATTTTCCGCCTTTCTGTTTACTCTCTGCCTATCATTTCATCCACATCATCGATCGAGATCACATTGATCTAAGAACTGGACGTGTTAGTAATAATTCATTGTATGGTTGGCAGTCGTGTAACCCCATGCTACTGCATGTGTGCGGCTATGTTAGGAAACGGGCCCTCCCAACTGCAGATGAAAAGCCAGCTCACTATCATACTATATACACAAAAAATCACATGCATCGGAGCATAATTTTGAGTACCAGGGTTGTATAGACCTTCGGCCTGTCAAGTCGTTGGCCCTTGTGCTGGTATAGACAACCTGTTGGTGATTTCACGGTTATTGTGCAGTACTCGGTTCCATTGGTTTCAACATTTTGCGCCTCTCTTGCAAGTTTCTTATCTTTTGCTCAAGCAGTATTTTTCATTTTCTGTCACCGGATTAGTTGTTGACTGTTTTTCCCGTATTCGAAAAACAAGCCCCATATCATACGAAGTCTTAAATTCAATCATTCAATCAACGCAGGTTTCCATCCATTTCAATGTAAAGAAGAATCTAGGTGGGTTATTGTCGGAGACTCAACATTTAGACGCGATTTACTCAAAAGAAGCGAAGGCAAAAGTCGGAAAAGAAAGGGAAAGAAAAAGAAAAAATAACATGCGATGTCCGCGGTACCGTACTCCACTGTACCCGCAGTAGGCCGAGCCTTTTCAGAGTCAATAATAAAGATTCCGATGGCTATTGCTCACGATCTCCAGAAGTGGATCACTTTCTCCATTCTACGATGGCGCGTGAATATCGAGCTGAACAGAAAAAGCTTGGACGTGATTGTCAATTCCATTTAGGAAAGTAGACTTGGACCCTATAGAAATAGATATCGATTAATAAATACCCGGTACTAAAAAGACATCGATAAATTCATTAAGCTCCGTGTTTTTTCTCCTTTCATTTTGTGGAATCCATCTTTTTCCGTCTCTTCAACTTCGCACGCAATATTAGTCCCATCGTTTTATTTCTGGACGAGTCCAGTATAGGTGCATCCTATATCGAGGTGGAATGATTGAAACACGCTCTATTATTGACCTGGTCTTGCCCTTGCAAATGCCCGAAGAGAAGCAAGCAAATACCGCCACGGCCAAATCAACGGCCACGACCACTTCCTCACGCCAACGACCAGGGTCGGCGTGTGAGGAATGCCGGAGACGAAAACTTCGGTGCGATAGACAGCCACAATGTGGAAATTGCGTTGAGTCTGGCGTCATATGCACAACGACAACGGTGCGTCCGGCGAGAGGCCCGAAAAAAGGGCATCTCAAAGCCTTGAAAGGCAGAATAGGTAGGTGATGCAGACGTGATGCAGGAAAGATAGCAAAGAAATACTGACAAGAAATAGCCACACTGGAACGATGTATTATGGAACAACAAGGAGGGATTTCTCTGCCAGTCAGTGATGGCTCGGTATCGCCTGTTGAAGAACCCCAGAATCCAGGTAGCTCAGACGGAGAGAATGGACAAGAGCGGCAGAAGATGATTGACCTACGACGTGCCTCTCTGCCTTCTCCAATCGAATATCAAAATCATGGCATACCAGAGCTAGTGCGGGCTGATCTGTATGTTCTGGGGCACCTGATTTTGCAAAATAGAACACTGACCCAGGCAGAGATCAACTCTATTTCGAAAGAGTTCACCCACTTGTCCCAGTTATTCAACGAACTAGATACTTTACATGGGCTAAATTGCCCACCAAATCCGATTCACGTGGTTGTCTACAGTATGCCATGTGGACTCTGGCTGCGTCACTATCGACCCACTGCCAGAGCATTCGAGATTCCTTATACGCAGAAACAAAGAAGAGGCTCGATGGCCTTGAGTCACGAGAAAACGAAATGGATTTATTTGACATAGAAGAAGCCCAAGCATGGCTACTTCTCGCCATCTACCAATTCACGAGAACAACCTACCGCAAAGGCTGGATGAGCGCCGGTCGGCTCATCCGGTTGGTCCAGCTCATGAGATTGTATGAGCTGGATAGTCCGACTGAAATTGCAAGTCAACTCATGGAGCCCGAGTGGGTTGAAGTTGAAGAAAAGCGCCGGACCTTTTGGATGGCCTATACGCTTGATAGATTCGCCAACATCCGCAAGGGATGGCCTATCACCTTAACAGAACAAATCCTCACGAGACTACCAATCCCTGAAGCAGAGTTCCAGAGTGGACAGCCCATGGTGATGGGATTTCTGTCCGACTCGCTCGCAGGAGGGGATTTTAATCTGGCTCCTCAGTCATCATTTTCAGAATGCATTATTCTAGCCACCATCTGCGGCCGCACTCTGTCCCATCAGCACCTGTCGATGGTGGACGGTATATATGGAACGAACCCACAAGAGTTTTGGAGTCGACATGAGTGGATCGACGCCGCACTCTCAACGAGGATTTCGATCCTCTCATTAACTTATCCCTTTCAGCTTGAGCATATGGATCCAATGCTGCTGTTTACCAAGATGATTGCCCAGGCTACTATCTTATGCATGCAGAAAATTATCGAGTCGATCGCCTGGGACAGCAATGAGTACGCCGGTCTCGTTCTTGAATATGAACAAAGAGCCCGGATGGCGGCCAAAGAGATTGTCGAATTGGCCAAGGCCCTTACACATCTGAGCTACTTCAAGGTAATGAATACATGCGATTCTTGTTCGTGCTGATCACCATACTGACAAATATCAGGTCCACCCTTTCACTCCCATCCCACTGTGCATCTGCGCCGAATTTTTAAATACACGCGACCGTGAAATCGACCCTACCATTGGTACACAGCTACAGGAGATTCTTGATGCGCTTCAATATTTGAAAAATGTCAACGCTCTTGCTAAAGAGAATCCGACGGTTTCACTGTGGGCTGATTTTAATCTGGATACCTTGGGCTTTGATCCAATGAAGCAATAGTATTGTTTTTTTTATTTTGCTAGTTGGAGTGGTTGGTTTGCTGCTGTTTGACATGCCATACAAAGATTTATCTTGTAATCCTAGTATACATCCAGCCGTCCGCAAGGACTTGGACTTTGATCAGTTGAGTTGCTATTAATTCAGTGCTGGAATCACTGAGTTAGAGTACCCCCATATAATATCAAATTAAAAGGTAATTTTATTAATAAATATCACAAGAACTCTTTTCCAGTCACCATTAATTGAGTGGCGCAATGAATCAATAGCCCATATTAATCGAGTCATAGATCGGTATATAGGTTGAAAATTCTTGACAAGAACAATTAGAATTTACATCCAAAAATTTATATTGCAAATTAAATTGAGATTGTTTGATATGAGCAGAGCCTATTTTGTAGAAAAATATTTTGATGCGATGTGTAACTGGTAAAGCTTCATGGCTTGATTTAGTACATAGCTTCAACTCCATATGTGATTAATTGAAACAATGGCAATACCAAATACCATTTAATCTATTGAAACGCATGGTGTGAAGTACTAGACAAGGCGTGTATCAGTGTGATCTTTAAAATTTTCGCTAGTCAACTTAAGACAGAAAACTTCGTTGTAGAAAAGAGCCAATGGAGAAGCTGAGACTATATCAACCACAGTCACCTAACATTACAAGTATTATGATGTCTAATGTCGCTTTTTGAAAATAAAATATCATAGTGTTTTCTTTTAATACTTCGAGAAAAGATACATCCAAATGAAATCGATTTATTGTGACTTGGAATGGGTGTGTTATGTTTGTGAACTTTTAATTGTCCTCTTTTGTCACATTGCAACTCTCCATTTCATATTTCAGAAATGTTTACAATGTTAATAAATGGCTGTTTCTTTATTTGCATTACGGTTCACTCTTTCCTTTTAATAACACACCACTGCATTATCTGCATGCTGAGAAATTTTTTTTTTTAGCTTGGGAACCGACCAAAATCCCACAAAAATACGTCCAACTTCATGCAAGGTGTCAGTAAAAGATGGCTGAATCCAGAATTTTTGTACGTTGCAACTAGTTCATAAATACACATTCTAACATTGATATACCTCCGTTAGACCTATTCGGCTGTATCATACGCCGTCGTAGCCTCTCGGCAATATGCGAAGCCCTCTGCGAACGGTGCTAAACTCAAGAATAACCATGCAAAGTCCACACAGAGCCCTGCCGAGCCCGGGATCAAAAATACAGACATCTAAAGCAGATATGAAGAAGCTACGGAGAGCCTTGCTGAGGAACGGTTGAAAAACTCGAAGTTCCAGAATGAGATTGAGCAGCTTAGGAAAGAGCGTGCTGCTTTTCTTCACATTTATGGACTTAACCATGATGATATAAAGAATAAGGGCAACAACAACGACCAGGAATTGCTGGGACAACTATTCCATATCTGCAATATCCGCGGTACAGCCCAGCTGCATATTCCGTTCAGCTTAGAGGGTAGTCGTAGAGAGATGGAGAGTACCCGCCAGGCTTGCGATGAACTTATCAGCTCGTGGGATAAATCATCGACTGCATATTGGAATAAACCAGACGTTATTGTGTGTGCTGATGACATCGATAACCGAATGACATGTGCCTGGGGGCCTGTCTATACTTGATGTGGTACTAGAGCATGTTTATTCACATCTGCTCTCAAATTTGCTATCAATGCCATACATACACAACAATTTAGCGAAACAATCAAAATATATCAGCCACTGAGTGGCATTAATTTTCACGAGGAAAACATACTAACTTGCGGGATTTGCATGCTATCTTTCCACATTATCAATTAACTACAAAGTCCAAGTCTCACGTAAACTTGTGCTGCAGTTTCACTTTATGTGCATGAAAACTTATCCATATGTAGACTAGCTGAAGATCCAAAAGTTAGATACTCTTGTATTTTTCTATTTTAACATATAAAACTTTTTGGCGGAAATCTATCAATGGCTATCATGGAGTAAGTAGTATGCTCAAACTTCTAGCCCTGTGTCAACTCGAGAGGAATAAATTCAGCAGCTCAAGGGGACCATAGGGATTTATATTTGGCAGAAGGCCATGTTTGTCTCTAAGTTCTTTCCTTTTAGTCTCGCTACCCACACGTCGTGCTCAAATCCTGTCTTTGTGGCCTGTATTTGCTTTTCCCTTAGTCGCTCATTTTCTTCGATTTCTTCATGAATTATAAGCTGTAAAGTATTGAATTAATGGAGACCACAAAAAAGAATGATACGCTTAGCTATGGCAGCCAAAATACATAAATACCAGACTCCAGGGGTCGATGGCTCACTTAGACCATGTTCAATCTTCTCACTTTCCAATACAAAACTGTCACGTCATTGAACATTGGAAGATTCCAGTAACACCAAAATATCAGCAGCCCTCCTTGAAATTTCGCTCCTCAGCACAGCTCGACATCATGAATTTCTTGGACTCAATCAACTTCAATGAAGACAAGATAGACTGGGATGACGTATGCTGAAAGGATTGGTACTACATCTGCCAACGTATGGCTGAATTGAAGGCTAGTAAAAACAAATGCAGGGTTTAATTGTAAACAAAATCCAAAACAAAATAAACGCTAATTAGCACAAAATTACAGATCGAGGACACTGAGGCTGAGGCTGACATCGACAATACCGGTTTTTGGGGGCTCCAGGATACCATTCAGTTACGTTGCTGCAACATTTTATAGCTTCAAACGTGTCGCATAAGGATACACATACTTAACCGTTGCAAATGTTGATACGTATATAATTTTATTAGCGTGCCGACATCCTGCTACGTATCACGAATATGGGTAATGTTACAAAGTATGAACAGTTACAAAACGCTTACAAGTTGCAACCCGCTGCAAGTTTCTTCACTGTTTTAAATATGCTCAGGACGGGGAGCAACTAAAGGATCGCGGGAGACTGGATCTGAAATAGCTACCGAAGGAAGAGGAACGCGTTAGACGGGCCACGAGATGGTTGCTAGAGAGGGAGGTGTACGCCCAGTTTGAATTGAATAGGACCACGGCGGGAATAAGATACACGTGATGGGATATATCCTTAAATAGCGGCCTGAAACGGAGGGAATGGTTATGTGTATTTACCTAGCATGTGTGAGGGTAATATCTATATCATCTCCGGGTCGGATTCAGGCATAAGCTTTGGATGTGAGTAATGTTGCCTAAGGCTTTGGTCAGGTTGCAAACCCCCAGAATGTAAAGTGGCCGATATTATTTTAACACAGCGGAATCGGTGACAATATTATTTTCTTCAACCCCGTGTATCATTCCAGATGTCCAGATATCTATAATCAAACCATTCAGGGTCCCACAAGTATGCCTCCAAGACCTGGGAAGCATCTTCCCAAGAATGAACGTCAATATCATTAGCAGTTTTTCGCAGGGTTGAAATACACCACTCTCTCAGTTGATCATCGGACACAATACAGAATGCCAAGAATATCGTCCACAATGTAAATTCAGCCGGCAGTGAACGGAAATATCCTTGGTCCCAAAGACCCTGCAGTTTCACAATAAGCATGTCGCACACGGGCAGATGCGTATGTTGTTCGCCAGTCAGACATGTCGAAAAAAGAATCAAAGCCAGTCGACATATCTGAAGAGATGTTTCGGAATTATGGTAATCAAGTGAAAGGAGCGTGTATTGGGTTGCTGTGAGCCAAAACCGGACCTGAGCAGCTTCTGCACGGCCGCCTTTGTTGCTCTTTAGACGTTTCATAGACTGCATCATATCCGCTAGTGAGTTTATGCAGTACTTCAGTGTCTCATCGAGGACGATAATTTTCTCAAGCCGTTTAAAACCTTTGCTATGGGTCCCGGTGTTGCTAGTTGCAGAAGGAACGGGGATGTACCGACCGGAGAAGTATGGCGTTTGGGCAGCGTCGAGGGAACCGCAAAGATCAGCTCTATCCGCAGATGAGTAAGTCGATTTATAGTACTTGCGGTTTATAGCTCACCTGTATAATTTCCCCATGAGCAGAGGTTTCGATTCTAAACAGCTCAGCCCACCACGCAGATTAACAAGATTACGTAGTCCCTCCATATGTATCTGCCAGTGATCATGAGCACCACGTGATTTCTACTTCCGTTAGAGACAAAGAAAACACCAAAATAACGAATCGGATTGTACAGACTTACCTCGATGATTGCTATCGTGGCAACTATAAGAAGAGTCTCGTCCGTCACAGACTCGAGATTGGTAATCCGCCGATTGACTATGGAGATGGCAGCATTTAAATGTCTGATTGCCCTTGGTCGGGTTGGGACTCGAGACGAGCTTTCTCCAATAATATGAGAGTCTGCACAACCTAGTAATGTGTGCAGAAAGGCGCCATCTTGAAACGCTAGGGGCAGCCAGTAGTCGGTTAAAGGGTTGAAATCGGCATATTTTTCAATAGAATAAAACGACTTCCAGCCCGTTGTTATATCTAGATTGCGTTAGTAAACACTACAAGTCAATGAGGAGATTGCAACTAACAGAATTTCAAGAGATCATGCATATACGGTTCGAGATGAAACGGGAATACATCAAACGGGTCAAAGCTGTTCATCCGAGTGGCAGGCAAGCGATAGTGCTTGTTAGACTTCCGGTGTTCTACGCGCTTGAGACGCATGTGGTTGACCATGACGTGTTTTCTAATTTTCGTGAGCGCTTCTCGATCGATGTGCTTTTGTTCGGCCGTAACATGAACAAAGTCATAGTCACTTTTGATGTCGTCACTGTTGTGGCTACTATTCTGCGTTTTCTTGGTTGCTGCATTATGGTCAGCTCAGAAGAACATCGTCTACATCCAGTTGATAAATGCCATACATCCTCTCGGTCGCCCCCTCTTCTTCGGGGCTCTCAATTTCATCGCCCCGTGCTCATATCGGAACACACACGGCTCGCCGGCCGTATCCCCGGCTGGCGGGGCAAGCGAGAAGATGACTTCGCTCGGGGCTTGATTCATGAGCGAGCCTGAAAGTTCGGTAAATGAGGGAATATCCAAATAGGAAAACAGTCTGTAGAAAAAAAGGTCCCTTTCGGCAATATGACAAATAAAACGAGATTCATGTCGAGGAGAACGTCGTCTTAAGCCCGACAGCATCTGGGCCCCACTATCAAGTCTAGCCGAGTCGGGCAAGAAGTCTGGGAAAAATTCGACCCAAATAGGAAAAGTTCGGATACGCCTCAGCCTGCATCCGGGTGGCAAACATGGAGGCAGGCGATCGGATTACGGAGAGAAGACGAGCGTTATTAATCATTCGTCATTCTATGATACAATATGAAGGTTTGTCAGGTATAAATACCGGCATCGGTCTCTGCTATCCTCTAGTCTTGACCATTTGATAAAACGACGAAACTCTCCTACTATCCAGTCTTGTCTTGACCTTGAAACCCAGTGAAAAATGGCCAAATATCAGTTCGAAACCACAGGCGCCGAGGTTGCTGCTGATTGTGCAGCTTCAATCAAGGACAAGGTTGTCCTTATCACAGGCGTATCACCCGGCGGCCTCGGCGCCAGGTTTGCACTTACAATCGCAAAACACGACCCTCGTCTGCTCATTCTTGCCGGGAGAAATGTCGGCAAAATAGAGGAGACAGCATCAGACATCGCTGGAGTGGCCCCCTCAGTGTCGACTCGCATCTTGAAGCTTGATCTTAGCTCCCAGCGCCAAGTCAGAGAAGCAGCCCGCGAGGTGAATGGGTACCAGGAGCACATCGATGTGTTGGTGAACAATTCGGGGATTATGGCAGTACCTTTCCAGCTGAATGAGGATGGCATTGAGAGCCAGTTTGCCACTAATCATATTGGACATTTCTTGTTCACCAATTTGATAGTGAATAAGATGGCCAGTTCCGCAGATGGGAAGCAAGTCTCACGCATAGTGAACGTTGCTAGCAATGGATATCGGCTGTCGCCTATCCGGTTCGACGATTGGAATTTTGAAGTTTGTTCTCTTCTTGTTACAACGTGAAATTACAATTACGGTGCTGACAGTTGATTGACCAGAACGGAAAAACGTACAATCGGTGGATTTCCTATGGGCAAACCAAGACCGCCAACATGCTATTCTCAAAATCTCTAGCGTCTAAAATTGGAAACAGGGGAATTCTATCTCTGAGTCTTCATCCGGGTACAATTATTGACACAAATCTTGCAAAGTCAATGGCACAGCCGGAGTTCGGTGATCTCCGTAAGTTTTCTCCAATAAAGAATGAAGAATATACTGACGATGTTGGCAACAGAGGAACTGGACCTCCAACAAGGGCACCGGGCGTTCTGGGACGGATTCACCTTCAAGACGCCTGATCAAGGCGTTGCCACCCACGTTTTTGCCTCGTTCCACGACTCTATCTCTCTAAAAGGTTAGAACCCTGTAAATTTTACCATACCAGATATGCCGGTGTCTAACATTACACAGATGACAATGGGGCCTATCTTGAGGATAGTCGGGTGTTCCTCCCGGAGGAAGTTAGTAGTTGGGGAAGAGATGAGGTGGAAGCTGAGAAGTTGTGGAAGCTGAGCGAAGAAATTGTGGGCGAGAAGTTTGAATACTGATTGATCTTCTCGTTGGCTTGAAAGAAAGCACAGGTGTAAAAATTTCAATGTTGAAGCATCATTGGTATCTTAATGGCATTCATTTGCGTCAATATATACAAATATTTCCAAATTAAAGTTACCCGTCAGATTTATTTACATTCCTACCATAGATGTCATCCACCTAGAGGCGAACTGTAGTCCTATTGTATGCCGCCTAGGTTTATTGATCTTGCCGAGTCTTATAAGATGACTATTTCTCGCCAGAGGCAACAACCTCATCGACCTCGGCGACAGGTTTAATGTTTGCCGGTTCGACAGATTCACCAAACAACTCGGGAATGCTCTCGAGAGACCGTTGGCTTGTCTACAGTTTATGTTAATTAAACAAATAATAAAAGAAGGAAAAGAATACATACCTCGGGACAATAAAACCAAACAATAAAAAAGCTCACGACCGTACACGAAATGAACACAGTGTAATACTTCCATCCAATCTGCGCAAACGCCGTTGGCGCACACTGCAGAAATATAATTGTTGCGACAAAAAGCCCTGAAACGGAAATAGCAAGGCCCTTTGCACGCACCGGTGTCGGAAATATCTCCGACGCGTATATGTATGATGTCGCATCACAGGTGACAGAAAAACAGGCAATGTGCAGGAAGAGGAAAAACACGGCGGCACTAGCTGCAGATTGAGAGCCCGATCTTTGGTAGATGCTCAAAGTGATGCACTCTCCGATGAGCGCTACAACAGTTCCGACAAAGCCAGCCATCAGCAGACGGGTGCGGCCAATTCTATCGACAATGAGTGAGTTGAGCAGGTTACCTATGGGGCACACAGTGATCCAGCCGCCTTGGATGAGTAGTTGGGAGACGCTGTCAAAGCCAAGAGATGCGTAAAGAGAAGGGCCGTAATCTGCAGGCTGGTTAGAACAGACCTTGGTGATATCATCAAAGACAAGCTTACTATTGATTACCAACGTGGCGGTTCCTTGGCAAGCAAATAGAATGAAAAACCCAATCAGACACCTCTTGCGCATGGCGGGATATCTGAACATATCAGAAAAGGTGTGCTTGTCTTGTCTCTCGTGCACGATCAAAGCTTGGAGTAGGTTGAATTCAGCCACAACAGCACCGTGATCATTCGCGATAGACTGGTCAGACTCGGCATGAATGGACTCAAAAGACTTGAGAGCATCCTCGATGCGATCGTTATCAATTAGCCAGCGCGGTGACTCGGGAAGCATAAAAATTCCGCACGACAGAATGAGCGGTGGGAGACACTGTATAGCTAGAGGAAGACGCCACTGCGACCCCGAGGCGTTGACAAAATAAAATCCTAGACCAACCCAGCTAGCGAGAGCATATCCTATACAGAGCATCACGCCATGTATGCCAACGAGAAAGCCACGGATTTTTGGTGGCGAGATTTCCGACTGGTAAAGCGGCACCAATGCGACGAGAGCCCCTGGAGAGGCAAAACAATCAGCTTCCCATAGCTCGAAAGAAGACATATACTCACCAACTCCAATGCCGGTGATGAAGCGAAAGACCAGATACATGGCAATATGGACGCTGCCAGCCTGCAGCGCTCCACCAACGACCGTCACAAGCGACGCGATCAGAATGGACTGCTTGCGACCAAGCCAGTCTGCGGTGCCAATGCATGATAGGCATCCGACGAGACCGCCCGCCTGAAACAGGCCATTGATGGCGCCTTCTAGCTGGGTCGCATTTGACCGGGAGTCGAGCTGGAAATAGGCTAGAAAAGAGGGCTGGCCGAGGGTGGTTGCGATGATGCTGGAGCTGTAGCCGTAGGTTGTGCTGCCGAGCGCTACAAAGCCGACGACCTGGAGGAGGGGATCAAATTGCGGGTCTCTCAATTGCAGGCACAGAAATCCTTACCAGGATACGAAATACAGAGGGAGAGAGACCCATTGTGAGCGTGCGACAATGGTATCACCCACAGGAACAGGAGAGACGAACAAACATTGAAAAAGTTGGACCGGAGGAAATGCCGGGGAGAAGACCTAGGCGTGCGGGGTTACTCCGGTTGGGCCAGCTCGGCAGTTGCGATAGGATTAGTGCGATATCGACTATGAATATTGAATAGTAATAATTAATCTGAAATGAGCACATGTTAGGCAGGTTCTGTTAAATCTGGGGGGGGGGGATTTGTATGTGTTCATGTCCGTCCTATCGTGCTGGGAACCGCCGGGGTGATTCCTATTCTAGACATGTAAATACCACCGAATACTAACGACTTCACTCAACGAACTGCTGTGATTATAAATTTCGCGGTTCTGATAGTATCAATTGATTCTAATAGTAGTTGAAAGCAGGTGTATAAAAAGTGCAGGTCGTGTACACCGAAATACCAAATCCAATCAGGAATTGCTTGCCAACAAACAGCCGCAGAGTACTAAATCAAAAAGACAAACGTAAACATCATTTCTGCAAATTCCAAAATTCATGGCCGACGGGGAAAAGTTTCCCTTCATGTTGCTCTTCCAATGCCTCATTTTCTTCGATTTTTATGGTCCCATTTTCCATTTCGCATCGGCTGCGGTGCTGGTTGAAGAGCGGGATCAAGCCTGGAACCCGGCGCTTGCTTTCTTTTATCCTTTGAAGAGTATCCTTGGTCTCTCGGAGCGTTGTCTCTCTGGAAGTTGTCTCTTTGAAAATTGTCTCTCTGAAAATTGTCTCTCTGAAAGTTGTCCCTCTGAAAGTTGTCTCTGTCGCGATTTTTCCGGCCATTTTGCATTGGTTGCGGTTGCTGGTACTGGCTGCCGCTGCCATTGGTGTTATTCCGGCTGTGTGAGTATGACTGAACAGATGGCGGGGCAGGCGGATAATAATCATCCTGTCTGTTTCTGTCTGCTCGTGGTCCGGTTGGGAGGGGGCCCTGTTGGCCGTTGGAAAATTGATCTTGCTGTTTGTTTTTCTTTTTGTTGTTCTTCTTGGGGGAAAAGTCACTTGAAGAACCCTGGCCATTCCTTGGTGGACCGACATCATTTCTGGGTTGCGGTGGAGGAGCCCATTGGCGAGGCATCCGGTCTTCCTCGTCATCAAAATCCGGTTGTCGCTGTTGATTCTCTTGGAAATGGCGCGGTGCATTGCCGTTGTAGCCGTTCACATACTGCTCTGGGGGTTCATCTGCCTGTTGTTCAAACGAGTCTGGCTCTGCAATGTTATGAAGAGTTTCATCGTTCTTGTTTTTGTTCTTGCCCTTGTTCTTCTTCTTGCTTGATTTTGAAGATACCGACTGGGTTGACGGATAAATTGTAGATCTGTTGTCATCTGGGTGCGTGTCTCGGGGAATAGGCGAAGACTCTTCTCCTTGGAAGCTAGTAGCGGCGGTAGCGGAATCAGGCTCGAATAGATGATCGTTGCTCTGTTCGAAACTTTCCACCACAGGAGCCACCGGGGCTATGTTTTCCACAGGGAGTTCATATTGCGGCTGGCTAAGCTCGACTTCTGCGGGTGGTTGGCTCGTCGGTCTAGGCGTGGTTTCTTTTTCTTGACGCTTTTCTTTCTTTTCCGTTACTGGCTCGACGGCCTCCTCTGCCCTCGAAAGACTTTCCACCTCATCATTACGCTGTGCTGCTCCCTGGGCTTTCCTCACAACGGTAAAACACACATCTTCCAGAAACTCAGATGGAAATCTAGTAATCAGTCGGCCTAGGTCTTTCACGTGTCTGGCGTTCTCCACCCAGACTTCACAAATCACAAGTCGCAGTGGACTTTTCGCACGTGTATTCTTATAAGCATATTCGATCATGTCCAACGGGCACACTGCTTTGTTGCCGTTGGAATTACTGTTACTCTGCGGGTCGATTTTCTGCCGACAACAGGAGATAACATCCCTCTGCAATTCTCGGATTTGAACTCGGTCCGCCAGAAGCCATAGATGGACCAGGTCCTGCCAATCCGGCTCCAGGCGGGAAATCGAGGTATTGATTATCTTCTGGTGGTAAAGCCAGTTCACCAGGAGGTGGAAGATATTGGGATTCTCATCCAACAGCTCAATAGGCGAGCCATTGTTGCGCTGCTTGTCACCCAAGACCCCTGTGAAGTAAGAGGATTTCAATGTCAGCAAGCTAGAGTGCACGTCGAACACGGCGCGCTTGGGCCCGATGTGCAGGGTCGTAATGCCACCCGCAAAGGTGCTGTTTAAACTACTCAGTGGCAATTCTAAGCGTCGTTTGTCCTGGAAAAAACTCACGATTTGGAAATGGGACTTGCCATTGTGGGTTGGTTCAGGCAAAAGCTATTGTCATCTCCACAATCGACCCGAAGGAAAAAAATTCGACTTTTGATTTAAGCTTTTTGAGTTTGGGGCCTGCGGGACGCTGCCTATTGGACAGTTGAAGGGAATAAGTGGGAACCTTATTACCAGGGGTTCTCTGCCTCAGGCACCAACATCTGTATTGTTACCATGCAGAAATTTGTGTTTCTTTTTTTGGAATCGGATATTATATACTTGGAGGTTGGAATACTGAATATAGAATCCATGCATGAATGTACTTGGATCGGTAGATTAGTTGAAATGTCGACGAAGCACGTAATGACATTATCGTATACACATGTAGACCAGTTGACACCTCGCTAAATACTAGCAAGAGGAATTTGCCACGTCTAATACTAGATATCTCAATAGAAGTGTCAGATTGTGGGATGGAATTTCCTCAAGATTGTTCCATGTGCTGGACATCCGGTTTGTCCCCTTCAAACTGCTCTCTTCCCTTACTCAGAGCCTCAAATTCTGGAAAGACATGCGTCTTCCACTTGCGTGCCGGGATACGGTTGGTGAAAAAAAGCGAGATTTCAATTTGCGTCCGACCCTGTGTTTCCCCAACACAGAACCAGACCCAAGCAAGAGATGTGAGCGTCGTACCAGCGTAGACAAATCCAACCATTGGACCAAGTTCCGCGTTATCGTAAAGGTATGGTGCGGTAAAGGAGATGAGCCAAAGGAAAAAATACAACGAGACCACCGAGACGGAAATAATTTTGTTCTGGTTCACACCGACAGAGAGTTCTCGCGTGACCGCGTAGGTGAGAGGGCCTTGTCCAAAATTGTACGCACAAATCACGACGTATGAGAAAACGACAACAACGTACTTGGATGCTGTTGACAGCTCTTTTTGAGTCCCAATGCCTCCGATCACGATAAAGGCAATGAATATCATTCCTGTGCTGACCAAAAGATTCGTCCGCCTGCTAAGTTTATTGGCTGTAAGCACACAGGCACCGACGGCAAAGATCTGCAAGATCATGGTGATCAGTGTTATCGTAAAGGGCTGAGAGACACCCAGTGCTTCGGCAAAAACGACGCCGTAATTGTAGAAGAAAATAATCCCACAAATCTGCTGGGCATACATGCCACCGGCAGCCCAAACGAGTTTCTTCCGTTCCACCGAATCGAGTAAGAGCGATTTCCACGACGATGCGCGTAATTGCTCTTCTTCATACTCCCTGGCTTGCTCGAGCAATGCCAAGTCGGCCGATGGGTCATACGATGGTTCATTCTGGTGAATCTTTTGAAGGGACATCGCAGCCTCGTCTCTTTTCCCGCGAGAGACATACCATGTCGGGCTTTCGGGAATAAAAGGGAGCACAATAAACATGACCAAAGGCAACAAAACAAGACCACCCATTGGAAGTTTATACGAGAGTGACGAGTTGATTGAGTTGGTACCTTGAGTCAGGCCAGATGCAACAAGTTGGGAGCAGGATTGAAGGAACTGGTACATGTACAGCGCCGGGCTCCGAATCTCGATAGGTGCGACTTCTCCCATGCTGACATTGTCAATATTGTTGTTCAAAGAACAGGTGAAAACAGAAAGGGGTAACTGACTAGAGTAGAGAGGTGACAGTAAAATTACCGACACCGAGACCAATCAAGATGCGTCCTACAATAATGACGGCCTCGTAATGAGTATCTGCTACCTGTGTGACACCCCCAGCCAAGACGAAAAACGATGCAACCCATAGAACCGTCTTGCGGCCAAAGCGGTCGTTCAAAGGGCCAGATATCAAGGCGCCTAGCATATCGCCAATGTAGATGCTTGAGGTGGTGACCGACGTGAATTGGGTGGCTAATGCCTTTTCCCCGTTAACATAATGATCCCCATAGTCGTTCTTGAACTGCTGCATTCCCAGAATGCCGCTGTAGTAGGTGTTGTCATATCCAAACACGAGAGCTCCGATAGCAGAAACGGAACAGTAAAAGATTGCCCATCGGTGACGAGCAAAATCTATATCAAAACCAAACATGGTTGTTGGTTCCCTCGTAACAAAAATACGAGTTAGATAGAGCTGACGAGTACTGATGATCTAGACGATGAGTTATGAGTTTGAAAATGTGGAAGGAGAACCCTCAAACTGTAGGAAATATTCGTACCTTTTAAGTCAACCCCCACTCGCTACATCACCGGTTGATATAACGCCTGTCAATGACTTTAGCATGGGGGTGCATCGCCAGTATATTCAGTGTTGTGTAGGGAACACTCCCCCGGACCCCGTGGGGGAGAGACCAATTGCTCCACTGCTGCAGCTTGCACCAGCCACCATAGGTCTGGAATACCACACACGCTTCTTGAAATTGACTGCAAGGTTTAGGAAATGGATCTTCAGCATCGTTGAATTGTCGCGCTCTCCGGACAAGTGTTTTCCCGGTGGGCATCTCGTCTGTGCGCATTTCTCCGAGCTTGTTGCTATTTCTCCGAGTTCGCTGTACTCTCCGTGGCCTGATATCTACTGCTATTCTCCGACGCGCGATGATTAAGTTTAATGTATACGTATGTATTGTCATTTTTGTTCATGTACTTCTGTTCTTATCTACCCCGTTTACAATTATCCTTTGCTCATTCCCAAGCAATGTGTTCCACGAAAGGTAGATAGTTGAATTCAAGTAAAAACAAACACTGGACGTGTGAATAATTTGTGTTTCAAAGATGCGATTCAAGGTCATTCTGATGATCTAGGTATCCGGGACAACAGAAAGAGCTCTGCTAGTGGCGTCTGTTTCTCCGACATAGCTGACAAAATCGGACTCCGCATTCTCGGCACTCAAAACTAAATTTGAGCATCCGACAGGAGCACTCATCACATTTGTGAGGCCCATTGATCTGATATACCACATCGTGTGCGCAGTGAGGATTGTGTCGTAAAAGCCCGGCGGCGGCAGCGATTCTTTGAGCACGCTCTTGCGGATCGATATTGGCGCCATTGTTTTGGTCCACAATTTCAGCAGCACGAAAAAGGAGATTTTCTTCATCCCATAATGGACAGGAACATGTCTGCCATTTTCTGCCACACTTGTAGCAAAACTCGGCACGACAATAGCAGCTGTTTTCAACAAGGTCAGTATGGTCAACTCATGGACCCAGAGGGATTCCTCTTACGTGATATGGTTGCAGCCTATGGTTAGCTCGACAATTCTGTTGCATTTGTAGCAGCCCCTCCATCCCTTTTCTTTGGAGAGGTTTTGAAGATCTTGAATAGCTGGGTCAAACGGGCAATCGCCAGCATGCGACTTGGCCTTGCAGATGGCACATGTGACAATTCCACATTTCGGGCAAGTGGCCAGGTCAGTGATAATATTGTCTGGTTTTATAAAAGACGAGCACAGGCGCGAGCTGCAGTAAGTCCTATTCGGTGTCTCGATCTCGACCTTTCTGATGTTGAACTTCTCGACAATATCAATAGTCAAAGAAGTCTTGGCATGTTCTATGTCGATCGGACTTCGACAGCATCGAGGCGGAAAGAGTGACTCATCAGTCATTGAGGCCTCGAACAGCCTCTGTAGACAATTGTTGCAATAATCATGGCCGCAGTTCAATCGACAAACTTCTGCGGATTCCTTCTCTTCCCTGCACACTTCACACTCCACCATGATAGGGCTGGGTGTTGTCCTTCCGCAGTCAGACGAGATTGTCTGGGTATCACCATCGTTATTTTCTAAATGGGTGTCAGTCCCCAGGCTTTCGGCCATTATATGGTCGTTTATGGTGGTCTTCAACCGCTCGAGTTCTCTTGCATATAGGTGTAATGACGTTTCGGCATCTGATATTTGGTCTTCTCCAACTTTGCCTTCACGGGCCGCGTCCAGCTCTTCTAGGTCGTTGATTTGTATCTGCACGGCCAACAGAGCAGAATCCCCATCCAGGGATGAGGTGTCGAAAGCGGACATTGTTATATGGGTATTCTTTTTCTTTTCCATCAAGGTGACTGTGTCGAAGAGC
This sequence comes from Talaromyces wortmannii, assembly GCA_001939245.1. NCBI lineage: Eukaryota > Fungi > Ascomycota > Eurotiomycetes > Eurotiales > Trichocomaceae > Talaromyces > Talaromyces wortmannii. Next base: position 34,432 of record MJVA01001087.1, read on the forward strand.
GATGTGAGAAAGGTTTGACGAAGCAACAGTGAGATCAGATGATTAACCAATCTTTCGTCTCATCGGTATCATGAGATGACAAGTACGTGAAAGAAACGGCTGTGGAAGGTCAAGGCTCAGGTTGCGGTGAGGCTTCTGTGAGAAGAGAGGAAAGTGCGTCTCGCTTGTGCGGTGAGGTTGGGCGGTGCCAAAAGGGGAACAAACACTCCCAAGGCAGGCACCGCTGCCCGCAGTTCCCTCGTGACAATCTTCTCTTGACGCCTCATCTTCCTGATGCTTATCTTTCTTAAAATCGTGCGAGGCATCCTGTCAAGGGTATTTCAGCTGAACAGCGTCCGCCGTCCCTCTTCCTCTGAGGCACCGATCCATGGAAAATGTTTTATTTTGGAATCTGCCATCCAGATCGTCTAATCGGTGACCTCGATAATATACTCATGACTTTTGAAAATGAAAATATTCTTCCTAGATTTGTTGAAGAACAGGCGACCCAGTCTATGCAATGCAAAACTGATTCAAACACCGGCCGAGTGGTCTATCGCTGTCACAATGATTTTGGGCCCCTAGATTCGAGTGGACTAGGCAATACGTACCCCTAAATAACGGATCTTGGTGCAGCGACTCTACTTGGGAAAGATAAACATGATAGGTCCATTCAACTTAACACCCGCCCCATACAGCCTGACTATTATCGTGCACCAGAAGTCGTTCCTGGTTGCGGTTGGAGTTTTAGGGCGGACATATGGAATTTGGGAGTTATGGTAAGACATTCATACCACAGATATGGATATTTATTAATTCATGTTCTGCAACAGTTATGGAATATTATCGAAGGAACAGAGTTAGCCAAGTGCAAGATACTACAGGAAATTATGATTCAAAGGCACATCTTGCAGAGATGATAGCACTGCTTGGCCCACCGCCCAAGAAGTTGCTTGTAATGCCGGATTCCATGGCGCAGGTTGAGTGGTCTCCAGCCATCACGGACGAAAGGGGCAAGGTCTACAAAAATAATAGAGATTATTTTGGCGGACCATTTTTTGATGACAAAGCTAGGGCAAGCGATAATATATCTGGTTTGAAATTCTAATAAAGGACTTATGCTGACCGTGTTTGAACAGGAAATTTCCTTTACGATGACCTCATACCGACTCGAAAACTCGAAGACACAGTTTCATCTTTAGAAGCCAATGAAAGGGAAACTTTTTTGTCTTTTATCAAACAAATGTTTGCATGGCTGCCCGAGGACTGAAAGGCAGCTCCGGAGTTGATGGAGCACCCGTTCCTCAACGGCTGATAGGATGACAAGCTGTTACTATCGCTGTTTGGTTAGAAGTTCCCTTTCGCCAGTAACGTTTGAGAGAGTGACTCATGCACTCATTCAGATCGAGGTGGAGTTCAATCTCAGAGGAGAGACCGAGCAGGAAACAAGGATTCTTTGAAAAAAGGCTGGAATTTTCTTAGTAACCCGACTCTATCTAGCGACTAACACATGGTATTCCTGATTGGCTCTTTCGATTGGTCACGGTTGGCGATACTGCCCAGATGCAAATTTAGAGTATGCAGCTGGTATGTGAAGGGACGTGGAAACCATTGTTTTCAAGTCATGCATCCGGTCGCGCAGAATAACTGAACGTCCATCAAGCTTAGAATTTTGACATTTTAATCTTAATAGACGACTTTGAAGGCACAAACCCAAAACAATAGGGTTAGCGCGGTGAGGCTGAGACAAGGCGTCAGATCCTGCGCTGGCCTAACTATATCTGTCTTTGACAGCACACTGCGCCACAGGAGGTTAAACACGAATGACGATGCAAGATTATGACATGTATCAAGTCGGTTTGTTTTGTTTAGCGAGGAGGGCACACATGACGCGTACAAACAACATTGACATTCCCCGGAGTGAGTCACCACGCGTGTCTTATTTACTTCATCACGTCGCCGTAATTCTATGCAGATCATCCGACGGAGGCAACCCAGACCACTTTTTTCCAGGATAATCAGTCACTAGTACGTACCACTAGTTTCTAACGCCTGCCTAGCTCTTGCTATTTTGGTATGCTGACATGCACCCAGTTAGGGCTGGGCAGCGGAATGCTCGGCAACGCCTAGCCCGGCCTTTTTCTCATCTAGGCAGACAAGAAATGATTTCGAATCTGCTTTCTTCACCTCATTGTTCACGCGAGATAATGCGGCTATCCGTTCTGCAGGCAGTGCGGACCGCCAAATCTCTCTATATCATTCTCGCCAGCACATTCGTCTCTCTGTTTCTCATTTTTCATCTGCATTACGTGAGCGAAACACGCGGTTTTAACTTGGTTACATCTGTATTTTTGCATCCCGACGATTCATCGACCCAATCAGCGCAGACAGTTGAGCTCGTTATTTCGAGCTTGACAAAGGAGAATACCTCTTGGTATCTGGACTATTTTCCTCATTGGAAAAGCAATATTTATGTAGTCGACGACCCCGCGGCGCCGTTGGCAGTGCCTCAAAACAAAGGCCATGAGGCGATGGTTTATTTGACGTAAGTTTATTTATTTTTACATATGTAGAACTTCCTCAAATTATGCAATGCAAACTCACACTTTCTTAGGTACATCATCGACCATTACGACAATCTTCCAGACAGCACCCTTTTTCTTCATGCAGAAAGATTCCAGTGGCACAACGACAACCCCGACTACGACGGGCTCTTATTGCTGCTGAACTTTCAGTTTTCCTATTTGCAAACACAAGGCTATGTCAATTTGCGATGTGCCTGGGCATTAGGCTGCCCAGCGGCCTACCGCTCATTGCAAGACGATTCTATCGGTCAACAGCGAAACAGCGACGCCGCCGGGGCGGTCTATCTACAGACATTCCAAGAATTACTACCAGAGTATTCGGTCCCCACACATGTTGGAGTCAGCTGCTGTGCCCAATTCGCTGTGACAAGGGATACAATCCGAAAACGATCAAGGGAGGATTACATTCGATACCGGAAGTGGCTGATAGACACACCGCTGAAAGATGAAGACAGCGGGCGGTTTTTCGAGCATGCATGGCACAGTAAGTGAATTTACCAATCGACCTTTTGACTTTACTAAGCATGTGTGTAAATAGTTATTTTTGGCAAAGATCCTGTATTCTGCCCGTCGGCGAAGGACTGCTACTGCAAGGTATATGGGATGTGTAATCTACCCGATTGTTCAAAGCGAGGGTGTCTAGGGCAATACGACTTTCCTCCCTACTCAACACTGCCCAGCGGCTGGCCCAAGATAGGCTGGGATGGAGAAGAGCGGTCTTTTAGCGGTCCACTATGATTCCGTTATGATGACCGTGATAATTTTTGAAAAACAATCTCAGAAACCCTGGCTTCTATTATCGAAGGAGGAATAAATTTCTGACAAGATTGGAAAGACTTTTTGTGCGGAGTGTTTTTCGACATCTCACCTGGGAACGCACCTGGGAACGCACCTGATCATGGCATTTCTCGGTTACGAGGATGTGCAGGAGACACCATAAGGGATCATCGACACGTATGAATTGGACTTGGGGCAAGTGGTCTTCTATGCTGAATTGGAAATTCGAGAATAGTGTTCTACGCCCACGAATACTGCTCAAATCAGGAAGAAAACGCCCAGATAAATCAAGGAAGAAAAATCATACAACGAATATCGAGTGTCAGAACACGAGCCGTCAACAATGGCCAGGATGGGATCCGTCCACTATGCTATGCGTATAGCAATTAGAGTACATATAGATAATAGAACACTAAAACAGTGAAAAAGAACTTAAACCCTGTCAACATCCATACCATGATACGCTTCATACAAGTCCCGAAACCGCGACGCGCGTTGAAGCAGAGTCGCGGGGTTATCAAACTCCACACAAGCCCCATCCTGCATGACTGCGACTAGATCAAAGTCGGAAATAGTATCGAGCTGGTGGGCGATAGAAATAACTGTTCGATGCGCAAACTCGCTGCGGATGATATACTGCATGACCTGTTCCATGTCTCGGTCGACGTTGCTAGTGATCTCGTCGAGGACGACGATTCATCTGGGACGCAGAAGAGCGCGTACGAGGCTGAATAGTTGTCTTTGGCCATGGCTTAGTTTTTCTGCACTGAGCGAGACGCTCAGTCCGCCTATGGTTGATCGCAGAATACTAAGCCGCCAGACCTGTCCAGTTAAATCTTGCCTTTTACAGAAGGAACCTCGCCTAGTACACCTTTTATAAATGTACTTTTTCCAGCTACAGAGGGACCGATGAGAAGAGTGAGCGAGTTGGCTGGAATACTTAGATTCAGATGACTCAACAATGGTTCATTGCTGGAAGACCACCCGAATGAGACGTCCTCTAAGATAACAGAGGTATCATCTAATTGGCTCGGCGGTATTGAGGGTTCAATTGACCCCTGCTTCTGAACAGATGGCGATAGCAAGTGCTGCTCAATGAGCTCAGAACAGCAGATAGAAGCACGCGCATGGACAATGCTGCCAAACAGGGAAAACAGCGGTGTCGATAGCAGCAAAAGAATGGAGAGACATGAATAGCCTCGACACATTTAATGTAGCATCGTGGCGCTGGGAAATCAAAACATACAGGCCAAAGCCATCACGGGCGACAGCATAAGCGGAAACACAGCAATGGTCGATGTAATGGCACCCAAATAGCGAAAGTCGCGCGAAGAGTTAACGTCGTCACGTCGATATTGAGTAATCATTGTAGATAATTGCTGAGTGAGGCCGGATACCTTGACGCCCTGGATCGAGCCGAGAAGAGATGTGATGAGAGAGACACGGTGCTGGACTTGTGCCATCCATTTCTTCTGGAATATTCTCGTCCACCGCGAGAGATAAGTCGTGCTCACAAAGGCGAGGCCAGCAATGACTACCGGTGCCACGTAGGCATAGTCTAGTTCACGCTGGAGAAGATAGGTGGCAATTCCTATCTGAGTCGTATTTGCCCACAGGTCATGGATGTCGCGAATGCCGTTGGTGATTCGATCAATGTCGGTGCTCATCAGAGTCACAGCCACCTTGTCCTCGGCTAGGGATACAGGAATAGAGGTCGTGTGGTAAAACACGGCAGTACTCAGCATGCCGCGAATTGTTGTCAACCACTCAATCCAGTATATCGAGTTGGCGATTGCCATGCCGCCATAAGTGACGACATATGCACCGATGCGCCAGCCTCCGTAGCGCTGTGGGATACTTTCATCTTGGAGAAATTCCAACATGGCCTGAACTAGTAAAGGCTGACAGACGGTGAATGCAATCAAGACCAATCGAGCAATGACTGGGGAAACTAGATCTTTGCCCAGAGCTTTCACCCCGGCATTCAAAAGTCGGCGTTTCTCATTTAAACTAGAGCTGTTCCAAGCACGTTCAAACCGTGTATGAAGAAATTGTGCTTGGAGGGGATCGTCGAGTGAGTATAAATCCGTGGCATTTAGAGGCGTGCGAAAGCCTCGCACCAGCAAAGGATTCACCCATGAAAACAACGCTCGACTGAAAATTCCGCTCGTTTCTCCAGGAGAACGTTGACGGCCATGGTCATGGTGAAGGAAGGATTTCTTCTCTGTCGCCTCCAAAAAGAACAAAACACCATTGATGACTACCACTGCAATGCTGACCTGGCGCACAACTCCGATCGTATAGGCCGATGACCAGAGTAAGCCAACCACCACTGCTTCGACTATGGTAGCTATCAACAAAGCGATGATCAAAAAGCTCGATGGTCGCAACGAACGCGAGTGGTGAAGCACAGATATGGTTCCTGCTACCAGCGCGGTGACGGTGTCTAAAACGCCTGCGATCCACGCGTGCGTTGGTAAGATTGGGGGATGTTTTGCCCAATAAGCAGCGCGTGTAAACTCCAATTCTACCAGAGCCGCAAAGCCGGTCTATTAATACCCGTTGAGTCAGCACTGCTTCAGGACGTTGGGCTACGGGGCCACTACGGCAAAACACTTACCAGCTTGGCTATCTTTAGAGTAGAGCCATCCACGACGCTGGCTTTCCTCCGCAGTCTAAACAGAGCGAGATGTCGAATATTACATCTGGGACGAGTACAAATAGATAGATCTTAGAAGCAACACTTGGGCTATACCCGACGTCCCAGGAGCGGCGCACCAGGAGGGGAGTTGTGCTAGGCAGCAGGATTGTATAAGACATTTTATCCTGAAATCGCTGTACCACGGCTAATCTACGCAATTGGACTACAGAAATAACTAAATATAGGTAAAATTTGATACAAATAATTACTGGTGCCTGGAAAGGGGCGGAAAGAAATAGCTAGCCTTATATCGTTCAATGTTACCAGTTGACATCAAGAAACGCTATTTACGCATCAGGTTAGTTATCGAAGTAGTATAAAATGAACGTTCGCCAAATACAAATGCTGTCTTTCAATGTATGTTGATAGTTGAGTTAGGGCACAGACAAGCACGTGTTCAACGTTGGGCTCTGTGCTGTTTGGGAAGGTACACCTGATCATGACCCCAGATGCAGTACAAGTTTCGAATTTCCAATACTATCAATGATATGAACCTTTCCGTACGTAAAATGTTATCCCGCAGTCTAAATGTTGGACTTGTTAATTGATGCAAACTATGATATCAGTTTATAGAATCAATTAATTAGCTGTTTCAATGATGTTGGTCTACATGCCGGGACAGCAATTGATAAATATATAATTACCATTTAAACCAACCAGAGCACCAGCACGCCATTTGTGTCTTGAATCAGAGGCAAATATAACAATCGTATACACATTATACCGTTACTTACCTAGCACATCCACTTTTGAAGACTCTTCAATGTTGTACGTGAAAGTCCTCAACTGAAGCAGAAGAACTGAGAATGCGGCAGACCAAGGACCCACAGGGCCGCATACTATTGGCTGTCGGCACACCGGCGGCCATCCCTGATACAGACCATGGCTAGTCTGTATCTGGACTAGCGCAACGACCCCTGGCGACCCAAGTGGCCGGCCGGATGCAACATTTGCGCAGATTTGCATAGATTTGCGTGGATTTGCGTAGATTTGTATACATGTGGTGCATTTGCATGCCTTTGCATGCCTGTCCATGCAGTGTTTCATATCCTCTCTTCTTCGAGCCTCCTCATCTTACTCAAGTGCCGACTGCCCAGACCACGCCTAAAGCATAATCCGAGCCAGACCGCTCCGAGGCGCTTTGTCAAGATCACGGGGTGGGCCGCGTAATAAGAGCGCCAGCCAATAGTACCAATAGTCCGAGGCGTCAGGTGCAGCACAAAGCCCCTTGTGCCATGAAACGCCGTTGGCCAGCCAGTCTGATTTAATATTAAAATTAATTGCTTATGGCGACAGCGCCTCAAAATCTGAGCACACAACTTGGAATGCACCAGCACCAAGTGAGAACTATTAGCTCGTGCTCGTGTCTTAGAATTAATATTATTAACAGTGTTCAGCCGCGCCGGAGGAGCGAGCTACGAACCCGTTAGTGCGTGACCGGCCAACAAAGTCGCCAGCAACCAGTTCACCACGAGTCTGCTGTTCCAACGTCCACAAGAACCAACGTCGCTTCTTCGTTGTCGCTCGCTGTATTCTCCTGGACGCTGCAAACGGAAGTGGGCTTTTGGCTGCGACTGCGCATTGTTCAGGGCCGCTGCAATTGCACGTCCCTTGTATTTCTCCTTTCGACTTTTTTTGGACTCGCCGAAAAGGGAAACTCTCGCCAGCTGGCTTGCGCCTCTCCTCGCATACCCCGTTTCTGTCGAGCGCTGTCGAACGATACTCCCTTTCGCATCCCCGATAAATCCCAAACGAAAAAGAAACAAGTTGTCGAGAAAGAAAGCACGCTGGATCCGCCAAAGAGCCGGCTGCATTCCGCCTCGCCCGCCGTGACGGGATTCCACCATCGCCGTCGATCCTCGACCAGCGTCTCGCCGCTGCGCCTGGTCAAAGACGACTCGTCCGAGGCCAGTAGGGCGCAGGGAAGCACCTCTGGCCTCGTGGCCGGAAGCCTCGCCCACCCGACCTCGACGCTGGCCCCGATTCCTGGCACGCCCGCGGATCCTGTGGCATCGCCAATGTCCCTCTCGCGATCCCCTTCTCCCTTGCCCGGAGGAGGGTGGTCCAGCCCGGGACTGAATTCCGGCAGCGGCTCCTCGTCGCCTCGATATGCGCCTCGCTCGCCGGGCCTCCAGCCGGAGAGCCCTTCGTGGGCTGCTGCTAGAGCCAAGAGCGACCAGGTGCGCAGCTATCCTTCGTTTTCCACCAGAAATACCGGCTTCTTCTCGCGCCAGAAACGCAAGATTTCCGCCAGCTTGCCTCGCTTTGCGCTTTCGCACGACTACAGTGAACAAGAGAAACTGAACCGGGGGCGATCATGGCCCAAGGGGGATGGGTCCCTCAAGGGGCGCCTGCTTGCGTTGACCGCTCACATGGCGACTAAGAGGAGGCTGAAAATACTGTCTTTTGGAGTGCTTGCTTTGACGTTATATCTCTGTTTTTGGTCTTGTAAGGTCTTTCCATTTCCTACTCTACCCCCTGTTGCTAACTCTCTCCCAGTTGTAGTCCAGGCGTACCGGGCGTCGTCGTTTGGAGGAGGAAAAAAGGTTGTCATGCTGATCGCTTCAAACGTCGAAGGCGGAGTGATGGAATGGAAGGGAGCCCGTGAGTGGGCCATCGAGCGAGTCAGTCTGTCGAACAAGAGGAAATACGCCAAACGATGGGGACATCAGGTGGAAATCCTCAACATGGTCGCGAAGAAACGATATGCCCACGAATGGCGCGAGAGCTGGGAAAAGGTTGATTTCATCCGGGAAGCCATGAAGAAATACCCAAACGCGGAGTGGTATGTCTCTACTATATACCTTTACTCTGGTTGGCTTGCTAACATGATAATAGGTTTTGGTGGCTGGATTTAAACACATACATTATGGAGTACTCCTACTCCCTGAACAACCACATTCTCAACCATCTCGACACCAACGCATACCGCGATATCAACTACTACAACCCCTTGAACATCACCCACCCATTCAACGATACGTACCTCGACCCCATCAGTCTCTCCCCCACAGGCGACTCGGACCCGTCCTCGATCAACCTCATCCTGTCGCAGGCCTGCGATGGTTTCAACCTAGGCTCCTTTTTGATCCGTCGGTCTGAATGGACCGACCGGCTACTGGATGTCTGGTGGGACCCGGTGCTGTACGAGCAAAAGCACATGGAATGGGAAGAAAAGGAGCAAGACGCCATTGAATACCTGTATGCAAACCAACCGTGGATCCGGCCCAATACCGCATTTTTGCCGCAGCGACAATTCAACTCGTTTGCGCCGGGCGAGTGTGGAAACGCCACCGAGGGCATCCATTACCAAGAAAAAGGACGCGATTTCGTGATTAATCTCGCTGGGTGCAAACAAAATCGCGACTGCTGGACGGAGATTTACTGGTATCGCGAGCTGAGCAATTGGCTCAATCGAAATCCTTGGGAGATATTCAAAGACACTATCGCCGATTTCTTCAACCGGTTGCGGGGGACGAAAACACGATATGAAGACCATCATCAATATCAAAATCAAAACGAGTGATGCAGCTTTCTTCTTCTTCTTTTTCTTCCATTCTTGATGATAAAATTTTCATGTTAATGTTACTATTATTCTAGACATCATGTTCTCTTCTCTAGTTGTCATTTTTTTTTGGTTTTTCTTCATGACTGCATGGTGGTAGCGAAGAATATCGTTGATGGATTGTCATTAAACTTGTCGATACTGATCACGCAGCGTAGTCTGCATTACATGTACTCATACTTGGACACGAATTTACCTGAACAAAGATAATTCTTTTAAAAGAAGCAATACGATAATATTTACAGTATGTCTTTCTATTGATAATAGCCACGCCTGATTGGCCGACCTGCGGCGAGACGGTGCTTCCCACCGCCTTCGAAACTGGCCAATCACAAGCTCCCGATTCCACCGTCTCCGACCTCACCTTCGACCGTCTTCATTTCAACCTTGCAAAACGACCTCCTTCGAGCACCTCGGCGCGTCATCCGCTCAATTCGCATCCAAAACACCTTGAACCGGGCAATTGAGCCTTTTCGGAAAAATCACAAAAAATGCCGACCCCCGAATCCGCCGCCTTCCTGGCCAAAAAACCCACCGTGCCGCCGACCTTTGACGGCGTCGACTTTGAGGACAACGTCGCTGTGCACAACGCGCGCGACGCCATTATTCGCGAGCAATGGGTGCGAAGCATGATGGCGCGGCTGGTGGGCGAAGAGCTGGGCAAGTGCTATGCCCGAGAGGGGGTGAACCATTTTGAGAAGTGTGGGAAACTTCGCGGTATTTCTCCCTATTTATTGGCGTCGTTTTGGTTATAGAATACTAATTGGGGGTTTTTTAGAGAGATATTTTGAGTTGCTCAAGGACCGCAAGATCAAGGGTTATCTGTTCGAAGAGAAGAACTACTTCAGCAAGGCCGAGTCGTCATAGACGGCGCGTCGATCGACATTTGCTGGGAGCATCGGGCGGGATTCGCATTCGGAACGTCACATTCTACGACCAGGGAAACATGGATTGGCCATATATTTGGCAAACTGAACTCTTGTGACATGTGTGTATCCGACTCAGGCAGGGGATGAGTGTTAGATGAAAGGCTACCGAGACCTTTCAATGTACTGTACATATATATCACATTGTCATTGTCATTTTTTTTTATTCCTTCATTCGCCGGAAACTGTCTCTACAAGGGTATCAAGAATACAAACGATCAAAAGTAATCACTCTCGGCTGTTGCAGATCTCGTACCGGGAAATGTCCCCGGAGGCACTCTCTCCCCCGACGGACTGACTTCGTCTTCGCTATCGTCAACAGCCAGACTGGCCAATTCTTGCTCGGCCTCGTCTGGCGGAGCACGCATGCGAGCCAGTTGGGCCGAATCTAGCGATGGAGGCGTGTACGGACCGGGCGGACGGTGAATATCTCGCCCGGACGGCATGTTAGAAAGTAGAGGTTCAGAAGGCGGTACAATCTGTGTGATGACCTGTATATCATTTCATTAGCACAAAGACGTAAATCGAAATGAGGAGATACGCACAGTATCGTTCATCTTCACCCATTTTGACTCCAGTATCTCAATCACCCGACCCTCCTCTTCCCAGCCCGCGTCGTCCCCCCGACCCAGCTCGCCGCCTTGCACGATGGTGCTTTCTGCATTACTTTTTTCCAACTTGCGCTCGTCACGACGATCGGTCCATCCTTTCTTGAGTTTTGACAACGTGCTCCCTTTCCCAGTAGACTCTCCTTCTGCTCTTCGAATCCCCAGCACGTCTTTGCCACCTCTGACCCACGCAATCCCCTCGCCAGTCTTGCCAGACAGTTCCGCATCCACGCCGAAGAACCGACAAGCCTTTGCCCTGGCAACCTTGGCGGTCGTTTGTGCATACTTGATCAGGTCTTCGTCCACCTTCACGAGGAGCGTCCCCTTCTCACCTCGGCTCTTTCCACTCACTGCAGCCCCGAGCCCAGCTGCCGCTTGTTCAGCATACTCGGCGGCACGCAGGCAGAGCCGTGCAAAAACCACAGCTCTGACTTTGGGAATCTCCGGCGCCCGTACCATCCACTCCTTGTCGTCCGGGTTGCGCGACTGTATACAGGAAAACGTGTAGGCATCATCCTTTAAGACCGCTAGCAGAGTTGCCTCGCCAAGAGCTAACGACGCAAGCGCAGTCTGCACGGCTGTGTTGAGTTGTGGGATATTCTGGGTGGCTTCTGTGCTCGTGTGAGACCGCGCGATGAGCGAGTGCGCAGCGCTGGCTTGGAGCAATTGCTTCGTTGCGTTCTGAACAGCCGCCGTGCGCTGCTCGGCCGAAGGCGTCGAGGACGCATACAGCGTGCGCAACACGCCCACGCGCGCCAGACCCGAGAGCACGTATGCCAGCGTCCCAATCACAAAGGCGATCTCAAAGTCAATGCCCTGGCCGCGGAGCGCTCGTGCCCCGTTGCCTCCTCCAGCTTTGAGTCGGGCCAGGTTGGATGATAAGATCGGCCGCCATTCCACGGCGATTTCTTCCTTTTGCGTGATGTCGACGGCGTCCCCCTCATCCCCGCTTTTGTTGTTTTTCCCACTCAGGCCATCGTTTATGGCGAAGAGATAGGGTATATAGTCGTTCAAGGCGTTGAGGACATTTTGCAGGTTGTTTTCGCGTTCGCGAGGGGTGAGTCGTTTGTGTGTTTTGAGTGCGATGCGCAGCGAGTGTCGTGCGGTTGAAGCAGCTTGCGGAAGAGAGGGGTGCGTGTTGGAGAAGAGGTAGTTGTGGAATGCGAGATGCGAGGTCGTAGGGAGGGGGAAATTGTACACCATCCTAGTGGTAGTTCTGGCTGATCTGATCTGTTTTTAGGAACTAAGAGATGGCGGGGTTCGTAGTACGTAATGGTGGTTGCGGTTGTGGTTGGGGTAAAGCTGAAGGGATACGGAGAGCAGTGATGTCACGGACAACGCTTAGTATTAGTGAGTGAGAAAACAGCTCCACGAAAATTATTTTTTGAATTCTATATAGATAACTGGATATGTATTGACATGCCTGCTTTCGTAAAAGCTACGGGACACGAAATAAAACCCCTTTAACCAAAGTCTATGTGCATGGCTATGTGCATGCAACAGTATACCTGGTTTAGTCATGTTGATCACGCTCCTGAGAAGGCGATTGTTGGATGTTTGGTGACTGATTTGCTGTGTCTTTTCTTCAAGACGAGCCAGACTCCTTGTGGTCTGGGCGCTGTTATGTCCTCCAAGGTTCACAGTCAGGAACCAGGACGACAATCGTTGGGTCGCTGATCTTACTCAGAAGAACGCAGTGTGAAATATGCTAATTTGAATCTTGCTATTCAAAAGTAGCCAGAGGAGGGGTGACTTGAATGAAGCTTATTGTGGCGTGGCGTTGCGTGGTTTCACAAACGGTACTCGAACCATAATGTTGTACCGCTCGAATCACATATCCATTCCTTCGTCAGAAAGACTGCTCGGCGGACTGCTGATCGCTGAAGAGACACTCTCGGCATATGTTACTTGCGACTTTATTTGCGATGCCCACTCTGCAATACTTGCTGCGGCGCCACCCTCGATGGTAACAGGGTGCTCCTCCGCATCTTTCCCAATCACCGTTCCGGCATATCGCGATTCCTCGCCAGTTTTGCTGTGCTTCTTTTTCATCGCCGTCAAAAAATCCTCCTTTTCGACTAAATCGGCATCGACGACATCGCCCTCGCTGGGGATGAACCCGGCGATGCGTTGGATCTCGCGGTTCACGGGGCCTGGAAACCAGGAAAGCAGGGCATCGATGCCTCGCATGTCTTCTTCCTGGCGCCAGTCTTCTTCGAACCCTTTCATCTGCGGTTGTAGCGCGCCCGCATCTTCCAAGGCAAGCAGGATGTCGGCGAGGGTCGGCGCAGGATCGTCAGGGTGGCTGTTGGCGGCGTGCTCAGCCGCAGCAGAGCCAAGGAGCAGCAAATATCGACCGGTGATATCGGCGAGCGTGTCCAGGACGGACGGTCGCGTAGAGTGGAAGCCTGCAGCGCGCAGAATCTGAATGATGGGCGGGCGCAGGAGCGCGTTGTGTAGAGTTTGGGGACCCGACATGGTGAAGAACAGTGAATTCAGTTGTATAGCGCGTGAGAGTCATGGGGAGATCCTGTCTCCCTTATATATCACCGGATTATCATCGTCGGGCGATCAATAAACAATGAGCGACAATTGACCGCGCCTGGCTGGATGTGAATAAAGAAGTGGAGTGGAAGGAAGGAAGAAGGTCTCCACCGCCCGCCGGGCCGCCAGATTCGCCGATCCCCCGTGGCTGCCGCGACTGTCGACTCGACCAGCATCTGTCTCTTTCTCTTCTTACTCCTCACTCCTCACTTCTATCTCAAGTGAGATTGCTGAGTGTGCCGACAATGTCAGCGCCAACTAAATTGAAGATATCATTCGGCAAGAAGCCCGAGCCCGCGCCACCCGCCCAAGAGTCACCGGCGACTCAGAAGAAACTCACCTTGAAGTTTGGAGGACCCAAGCCCTCAGAAGAACCACCAGCCACCGAAAAGCCAGCGAAACCGAAGAAGAAAAAAGCAGCCCCCAAGCCCAAGGGAGAGTCATCGGCATCAAAAAAGCGACGCGGCGATGATTCGGATGCGGCTCCAGCAGTTGAGGCCCCGTCGGGCCCCAAGCGCATCAAGTTGCTGAATTCTGCAAAACAAAGTAGCGTCAAATCGATCCGAATCAAAAGCAAGCCGCGGTTCCAGGCCCGGCCTATGGGTGTTGGATATGATTCAGAGGCATCTGATATGGAGACGGACCCTCACGTCGAGGAAGACTTTATTCTACGAATGCTACCCGGCGAGGACTGCGAGTACATCCGGCAGGCTATTAACGAGCGAAAGCTCGACACATCTCAAATCGGTATCAGGCCGCTTACTCGAGAGGGCCGACGTACGATTTTGCGGATTCGCGACAAACAATATGCAGCGACGTTGGTCGATCTTCCTTGCATCGTGGAAGGAATGAAGAGCTGGGACAAACGCATGTTTTACAAGGCCGGTGATATTACGCAGATGCTGCTTGTCCTGGGCCAGGTTCAAAATGACGAAGAGGCGATGCGATATCCATTGCCCGAAGATGTCAATGTGCTGGACGAGAAGACTTACCAATATGCACATGGCCTGACGCCGCCGTTGAAACATGTGCGGAGGCGTCGGTTTCGCAAGCGTGTCAGCGCCCGCACAATCGAACAAGCGGAAAAAGAAGTCGCCGATCTTATTGCCCAAGACGAGGCTGCAATTCGCCCGCCCAAATTCGAACTCGTCGATGCGACGTCCATGACGCGTGCTGAAGGCATGGTCGATTACGAGGAAGAATACGATGACATGCAGGATGCGGATGGAGAGGCAGAGTACGACCTGCAAGATGAGGACGACGCCCAAGCAGATCTGTTCGAGGACGAACTTGCTGCAGATTTGGAGGCGGCCCTCGCGGCAGGTGTCGAAGAGGAGCCTGATACAGCTGAAACGCCAGCAGCGGCTGGGCCGGAGCAATCCGCGACACCGTCGGCAGCGAAAGCTGGCAACGAATCGTCAGGCGACGAGAGCGAGGCAAGTGACCGCGAGGAGAGCGGTGGTCCAGACGTGGATCTGGACGACGAAGCCGTTGAACGGCACCGCGAGATCCAGGAGCAGCGTGAGATGATCAGTGAACTCGAGGGGCTGATTGCGCAGGAAACAGCCAAGTACGAGATGCAGGCAAACAAGATCTTGAAGCAGAAGATTGGTAAGCGCGTGCAGCAGCTAAAGCAAGACTTGGCTTTGAAGAAGGCTTCTATTGGGCAGACCGAGGTGGACGACTCGTGAGATTATGTTGTTTTTGTTTTGAGACGTTTACAATGTTACAATACCCTATGTCAACTGCATTTTCGGGGCGTTTACTTTAATGTTAATTGATTAGGTCACTGAAAAATGGAAATTTCAAATTTCAACTAGTACATCCACCCCAGCATTATTATATACAATTTGCATAAAAGATACGTCGAAAATAATTCATGTATTACACCGCCGGATCGCCAGTGCTCGCCTTCACAGCACCCTTGACATCAAGCTGCTCGTCCTGTTTCAATTTCCTCTCGCGCAACTGGCGGCGCTCTGCCTCCTCACCTTCGGAGCCCGGACTCTTCGCCTTTTCAGCCAGAATTCGATCGTGCTCTGCGCGCTTACGATCCATTTGCGCCGCCGTATCTTGCTCGAAGCCCGGCGTGCTGCTTCCGACGGCGCCAGCGTGTACACCTGGCTGCACACGGGAATACGAATAGGCCTGCGAAGAAGTGGTGTATTTCTCAACGGCAGCTGCAATATCGCCTTCTGCGGGCTGCTGTTCCACGCCGTACTCGAGATCAATGTGTCCTCGCTTGTACTCTGGTTGCAGCTTTTGCTGCTGGTCTTGTTCTAGCTTGGCTAGTTTGTCGTCGGAGGCGGGTTTGGAGTCGGCAGTGCGATGGATGGCGGCGGGGGCGTCGCCGTATCTTCTTCCGGTACCCCTTAATGATGATGATGGTTGAGAGGTGCTGTCGAGTTGTTGGGGTTGTGGCTGGCCACGCTGCTCTAGAGGGTCTTGAGAGACGGGGTTGGATGGCTGAGTGTAGGCTGATTGCTTTGGGGGCTGGGGGATGTTTGTCTCGCTATAGGCGGCCATTTTGTATCAATATACACTCAAGTGCTTATTATATCTCAAAATTGCAGTTGGCGACAGCGCAGAGCCAGGTTGAAGCTTTTGAAGCTTTTCTGCGATGATATGCCCGTGACGTCATTGTCGCTGGGAGGCATCTTGCAGCATCGAATTTCAAACTCGACTGTTTGCTTTGCTCTGCACACATCAGTTGATTACTTATTTCTATCGATGGTTTTCACTGATATTGTTGTTGTCAGTGTTGAAGATCACATTTACTGCAGTGTTAGCATAACGAAAATGAGCGTTGGAGAAACATTTGAGCAAGACTACGTCAAGGAAACAGTTTCACCATACGAATAATTACTGGCCACAGAGGTAAGCCCATATTATCTTCTGATTTACTTATAATGCTTCAACAATTAAATATTGAAGCTATACTAACTATACCTATATATCAACAGACGATCACTAATCGCTCGGCTGTCGGCCAGCCACGAGCCTCGGCACTCGCTGACCTAGCGAAGCGCAACCACATGTCAGTGGTCTCTACTCTCTCCACCAAATATTAAGTAGCTGCATACCGACTCTGACTTTATAGTGCATCTATTATATGTAAATTAAACACGAAAAACAGAAAAAAAACCATGTCGGAGCTCTTCACCGTCCCCATCGCTACCGGCGGCCAGTTCGTCTGCACCACCGCCACCAAGGAGGAAAAGGACCGCAACATCTACCTGCTCACATTCACCTCGCCGGCCGACAACCGGCTGACTCCAGAGTTTCTCGAGGCGTTTATGACCTCGCTCGATGTTCTGGAACATCGCTTTGACAAGGGCGTTGTGATCACGACGAGCGGGATTGAAAAGTTCTTTAGCAATGGGCTGGACTTGGCCAAGGCGTTGTCGATGGAAGGGTTTTTTGACAACTGCCTGTATAAATTCTTCCGCAGGCTGTTGACGTGAGTTACGCTTTCATTCCTCAAGTTTTCGTCGTCAGTCAAGCTTACCATTCCTAGATTCCCCATGCCCACGGTCGCCCTGATCAACGGGCATGCCTTTGCTGGCGGGTTCATGACGGCCATGTACCATGACTACCGCGTGCAGAACCCCAAGAAGGGCTTTCTCTGCCTGAACGAGATTGTTCTCCAGATTCCGCTGACAACGCCCATGCGTACTGTCTTCCTGGACAAAGTCAAGGACGCGCCCACGATCCGGTCTATCATCGTCGAGGGCAAGCGGTTCGCGGCGCCAGAGGCTCTTGCCGCCGGCATCGTGGACTCCCTCGGCGGGCTGCAGGAGGCTGTCAAGCTTGTCCATGATAAGAACTTGCTGGATATCGTCAAGTCGTCTGCCTTTGTGGCGCTCAAGGAGGGCCTTTGGAGCCGGACGCTAGAGGCCATCGACAACAAACAGGCAAACGATGCCTTTGATGCGCGGGTGCAAGAGTGGAAAGACACGTACTCGATAGAGGCCCAGAAGCGAGTTCAGCAGTGGGAGGCACAAAAGGGATCAAAGCTGTGATGAAGAAGTTGCATTGCTCTTTGATATCTATCTATTTTAGAAACATGCTGTACTGTACATAAACCGTGATCTCTATTAGAACAATAAGCAATAAGCATACAACTGGACGACAATCGACATGCCACTTGAGTGTGCTGCTTGTGTCAGCAGTGTCAGTAGCAGCGTGGGCGCCGGCGGTTAAAGTGCACCCGACTTGTTGTGTTGAATCTTGTTGAGTCAAAAGGATACCCAGTAATATTTGTCATCCCTTTTTCTCTCTCTTTGCAGCACGCGCCTTTGTCGGACTCTCAAGCTTATCAGTCAGCGGCCGATACGGAGTAGCGATGAAATGCTCAGGGGCGCGCTCATTTGGGCTTTGTCGTGGTTCTCCAGCAACAGGCCGGGTCCGCTGCTCGTCGTGTATGCGATCTAGTGGTTCGCCAACGATTTGGTACTTTGCCCAGTTGATCGGAGGCATGCGCACGACATTTTGCGGGTTGGGGATTTTCCCAAATTTGCCCTCGGGCGATTGCGCTTCAACGTCGTCTTCCTTTTCGTCGTCGTCGTCGGGTGGCAAATGCGTGTCTACAAGACCGGCCCGGTCTTGCGACAGTCGACCCGCCACCAGTTCCTGGGCAAACCCTTTTGGATCCGCCATGGCGGCTTTTTTCATCTCATCAAGCGTCTTGATGTCCTTCAAAGCCTTTTGCTTCTGCAGCTGTAGCACCGAAATCGCCGAGCGCAGGGCTATGACGTCTGGATTGTCGCTTTCTGATATCGGCACCGCAGCCGGCTCGGGCTTGACGGGCATGGGCGGCGGCCTGGCAAACGGGTCCTGTCGAAAAATGCCATCGTATTCTGGCGTTTCCGCTGTGTTATTGTTCCATGGCGTTTGCGGTTGAGATAGTTCAGGGCCCGGCGGTATGATGGCTGCTCCACCGGGGATCGGGGCTAGATGCGACAGTACCGGCGTCACCGGCGAGTATGGCGGGCGCTCCGGCGTGCCGGGGCGTTCGGGGATGCCGTTCTCGGGCTTGATGAAGCTTGCAGTGTGCTCGACGGTGCCCATCATGGCTGCTGGCCCATGTTTTTGCTGGAGTTGTGAGTTGTTGTCGAGAGGCAAGGCTGGCTGCTGCTGCTGCTTATTATTAATTTGCAGCGTTTGCCCGATTCCCCGCATCGCCCGCCAAGCCGCTTATCGATAAGCCGCCCCACTCTTCGCTATCGATCATCGCGATTCTATTTACATCTTCTAGGATCCAGGCAGCGACAACATGCCGGAAAATTGGACGAGGATGACTCCTCGTTCAGAATTTACTTTCAAATTAGGAAACAACTGTAAAACAGAAATAACATCTTTCACATCCAGAGCACATTTAATAGTGGATCAGCATGGCACCTCACAAAAAACCATACCCAACGCCTCTCACAATACCCCCCTTGCACACTCAACACACGCACACATTCATCATCCTGCACGGACGAGGCAGCAATGCCGAGAAATTCGGTCGCGAGCTGCTCGCCTCAGCAAATCTCGCTCAGCGTCTGCCAACGGTCAAGTTTATCTTTCCTACGGCACGCAAGCGCAGATCCACGGTGCTGAAGAAGATCCCTATCAATCAGTGGTTTGACAACTACAGTCTTGAGGATCCCAATGAGAGGACCGATCTGCAGGTCGATGGGCTGATGGAGACTGCCGAGTTTCTGCGCCGACTTATTAGCCAGGAGGCTCGCGTGCTAGAAAATCAGACCGGTGAGTCAGGGTATCGCAAGGTCGTTCTTGGCGGGTTGAGTCAGGGATGTGCAGCAGGGATTTTCACTTTGCTAGGCGGGCTTGGTGAAAGAGGGGATGAGAGGGTGGGAGCGCTTTTTGGGATGAGTGGATGGCTGCCATTTGAAAGGCAGCTGGGCGATATGCTTGGATTGGACTCGAAAAGATCCGAGGCAGGCGGACAAGAAGTAGATGATCTGTTGAGTCGCGATACACAAAGACCAGACATGCAATATTCTGATAGTGAAGATGAGGACGATGAAGAAGATAGCGACTGTGACGATGGTGACCAAACCACCATAGACGACAACGCATTTAGCGACGCAGAAAGCGACCCATTTGCACCAGCGGAAGAAGACGAATTTGACCCATTTCAGTCAAAAACACCAACCCGAGCTACAAAAAGCCAAAGCACTTGTATAACAGACGCCATCAACTACATCCGAGACATTCTTGACCTTCCACCAATCTCTACTTCAGGATCCGAAGAGGACAGCACCACCAACCAAAACACTTCTTCACAAACACCCAAAGCAGACATTCCCGCTTTACAAACACCGGTTTTTCTTGGACACGGGTCTGTCGATCCCAAAGTATCTGTTCGTCTGGGAGAAAAAATGGCTCGACTCTTAGCAGATCGCATGCAGATGGATGTTACATGGAAGGCTTATGAGGACTTGGGGCATTGGTACCGGGTTCCAGATGAGATTGACGATATCATCCAGTTTTTACGGGAGAAAGTTCATATTCAGTAGATATCTACATATTAGTACAAAATAATTAACACTCTGGTTGATGGATTCTGTTGGTAGTCACTTTCCGCTAGGGTTTCCATCGGTTACCCGATTAGGAAACACTTTCATGGTACGTAAAACACCTAGTCAACAGATACGTAAATATCATTGAGTAAATCTTCCTAACTAACTCATCTCGCTATGCTCAGAATTCCAGCTAGCTAATCGACAGCAATGCACTAACCACAGCTACTCTCTGCCCAATGCGAAATGAAGTTTACTCAGCCACAGGGCAGAAGTCATAGTTCCCATTAACATTATTCCCCCACCACGCCGGAAACGGCACAGAGCGTCCTCCTGCACCAAAAACTGCAAACGAGAGGATAAATAACACGGTCAAACTGGCCCCGTCAAAGGCACCTGAAACCATATACGAATAGTCCTTGAAGATGCGCGGTTTGTAGTTACGCAGGTAGAATTGCACAAAGAATCCGCAAATAAGCTGGCTGAAGATAACGCAGGTCTGAGACTGGTTATATGGGATGTATCCGGCGTATTGGATGAATTGGGGGAAGTTGAAGTCGGACAAGGACACGCGGCGGACCTTGGGGAGGAACTGAATCACCGTTAGGGGAAGAAATAAATAACCAGAGGGGAGCGAGACTTACGTATACAACAGCGCGGTGGATAATGACCAGGCCAGCACCAACGGCCAATCCGATGGGCACGACATTGTACGTAGAGCCAGCTTCGTACAGGTATTTGGCCAGAGCCCAGGAGATGGCGTTGGTATTGTACGCCTGCACAGTAGCGCCGCTCCAGGATGAATCTCCATCACCACTAGTAAGAAGTTCGCGGTTGGTATCGACGATGGAAGTCATGACCCCATAGTTGACGAAAGCACCCAATATCGTACCATAGATTTGAGTGAGGAACATGACCCGGGGAGGAATTTTGACTGATCCCATACGTTAGCTATTGGATTGCAAAGAGGGAAAGTTAACTTACGGTACTCGCCCATCTTCAAGTCATTGCACAGATTGACTGTGTTTGCAATGACATTGTGCGACCACGCAGCAAAGTACATGTTTCCAACAGGGCGACCAGGGACAATCAAACCCGCAAGCATTTTCGACAGATTATTTGTGGCAATGCCATTCCCGTAACGGGCATAGAGAATCGCGCTCTAAAGAAACGTTAAAAAGAGTTTGCGTGTGGATAAGCATTGTAGGGTTACTCACAAAAGGCGCAAACAATATCCCTAGCAATAGTGAAACAACATATGCCCAGGCTGATAGAGTGATGTTCTCTTTGGTGACGACAACAATGCCAAGAACGAAACTGATGACCAAGACCGCAACATACCACCACGCTGGTGCTTCTTTATAATTCTTGGCCATATGCTGGTGATGCCGGTCCTCGTAATTTCCTTGTCTAGCGCTCTTGTACGCTTTTTTGATATCTCCACCCCAGAAGAAAATACAGTGTGCAACCATGGCACCGATCTAGACAGTTTTAGCTACATCTCGGAATTTCCCACTTGATTTACTTACAGCAGCATTGGCCATGAACATTGCATACGCAAACGACCCGCTAAGCCTAGGGATTCCATAAGTAGCGAGAGCCTGTTCATTGAGCACACCGCCAGCAAATACTTCGCTTATAGGGTAGGCTGTTCCGTTGGAAGACAGCAACCGTGTCGACATGAAGGGCAAAGATCGTGAGCCCCAGGCATTGCTGTAGTAGATACCGAGCATGGCGAGAAAGCAGGTAAAAAAGCCCAGCGCCATGTTGACCTGTAGCGGGAGGGGAACAGAAGTTTGCAAAGAGGTGATCTAAATTCATCCCGTAAGTTTCACTCCTAAAAACACAAAGGCAAAAAAAAAACCTTACATATTGCCAGTCGAAAGACAGACTGAAAAGCCCCAGACCCTCGTTGTTTTGAGAACCACCAAACAGATTTCTCAATCTATTTGCTGTCTCTCCTGTAGCATGCATAGACGCGAGACAAGGAATTGAAACAGAGTTGAGAAACGGAAAAATGTAGGCGGGAAACCACTCCCATAGGAACATGCCGCTGAACGCGTACCAAAAGTATCGTAGCGGCTTGGAGTTTTTCAGATCTTGCCAATGCAGGCCCTGAAGCGTCTTGACAACAGGGAGAGTACTCCAGTAGACGGACTCGACGTGCCAAACAGCAATCGGACGTAACATTCCGGCGATTCCGTAACCAAACAGACCAATGGAAATGATACTCAGGACGATTGTGGCACCGTTCAGAGGCAAGTTGTAGAAGAGCTTCTGTGCCGCAAACACCTCGCTAGCGGCAATTGCGTTGGAGGCAGAGTTGGCAGTGATGGCACACACTGCGTGCTCTTTCAGACTCCAGGGCCCGTGATTAAAAAACGAGAGGACCTTAATCCATCGAGGAGGCTTCCCCTGGCCGCCTTTCTCCCTCCAGCGCGCCTCATACCGATCACCACGTGGTAGAAAGGTTGCCCACGCCTTGCCGAGAAAGTAGGCAATGATGACGATAAAGGTTCCTTGGATGGTGACATAGGTTGGTTTGAACTAGTGAGGTTAAGTGCTGAGTCGCACAACAAGAGAAATATAGCCCACTCACGTAGTAGATGATGCTCATGACGGCCTGGAAAGCAGCAAGCACCGAGGCCAGGAAGATACTTCGAAAGGTCAACGTGGTCTCGCCATCGTCACGGAGGGACAGCAGGTGGTTTGCTGCGTCGGCGCCGGTGACAATGATTTTCTCCTGGTTTTCGCCCTCTTCGTACTGAGGAGTGCTGACCTCCGAGTCCAGCACGAGGGTGTCGTCCTTGACGTTTTTTACATCGTCGAGAGCGACACGTTTCTCTTCGCTAACGGCCTGATCGCTGACCTGATCGCTGGCCGGGTCACTAACCTGGTCAATAGCCTTGGCCACAGTCGACGGCATTTTCTGCAGTGCAATCAATGGCTATGCGGATTTCCGAGTCGCGGCGCACAGGATCACGCACTGTCGACACCGGATGCGCCTTAGTTATAGGACGCCCCGGTGGTGGCATAAAGCAAATGCATCTCTAAGCTTACCCAAACGAGCGAACGATGGTGCGATAAGAAGGGGGGATTGTCTATCAGCGGATTCAGCGCACGCCTTTGGCGCGTGGGATTTGCAATCGTTGGTTGGCTTCCAGAACTGCTCGATTGGGCTTTGTTGAAGCCGAATGCCACCTTCCTTATTCGGGTTTTTGTCGCATCTCGTGATCTTTTTGTTCTGTTGCTTAAAACTTTTTTCTCTATTCATTAATTCCGTTAATCCTGTTGGCTGCATACACTGTTATCATCGCCATTGCGTGGGCAAATTGCGTGTTTCTGCACCGATGGGCCAAGAGGAGTAGGGTGGAACAAGCGCTGCCCTAGTCGCTAGCTGCGGGTTGTGGCTAACTCTATGGTTACATTGCGCGGCCGTGGAGCGCTGGCGGAGATAATAATAACAGTCAATTATTCAAAAGCGAACGCCGGTTTTTCCATTTGTTTTTCCAGTGGCGTTTTCCTCCACTGCATGTGGCAAATTAACGTGGACGGTAATAGAACAGGTCGATTTCGCAACCAGCAAGGGTCAATTGATCATGGAATAATAAGATTGATATGTACGTGAATACGAGTCATTGCCAGGCGCCCAACGGGGTTAAAGACGCTGATTAGTCCCTCTTCACTTCCAGCTTCCCTACACTCTTCAACCCCCAAAAGCTCACCCCAACAGACACAAAGCCCAAGGCACAATTATACCACCAACTGGCCTGGAATCCCTTGAGGGAAGCTTCCGCACCTGCGAAACTATTTCCCGATGCGGTAACATGTCGCGCAATAACCATGGACGTCGCGATGCCAACACTCTTCCCTATCTGGGCGAGCATGTTGAAAACACCGCCGGCCAGCGCTTGCGTCCGCTGTGGGAACGCAGATGTCATGATCAGGTTGGCAACGGTATAGAGTAAGTCTGCACCGAGCGGGTTCAGTGCCATGGCCTGGAAGATGCCTCGCCAGTATACGGGACCGTCAATGCGACATAGAGTTGCTAGTAACAACGGCGCAATGCAGCTTACGAGACATGCAGTAGACACTGCGAAGCTAGGCTTTAAATAGGGCAGTAGAAACCCAATTGCCACATTCATCAGAAAACCACACACTGGAGCCGGCAAGAAGTATAGCGACGAAATCAAAGCTGATATCCCACGGATGTCTTGCAGATACAGCGCAGTCAACTGCTCGCTGGCGTTGAGGGCGCCCCAGACCAAAAACACTGTGATGCAGATAGCCCTAAAAGGTGCATTTTGCCATATCGCGTTCGGGATCAGCGCAGGTTGGCCGAGATTTGTTTGTCGACGCATCCACCAGATAAATACCGGGATGAGTAGAAATGCCATACACAACAGGACGATGTTGAGCGGTTGGCGTATGCTGCTGTCGGATTCTGGCCCTGTCACCACCGAAACCTCGTACGAGAAGAGGGCCAGGCATATGCTAATAACAAGGGCTCCAACCCAGTCGATGTCTCGCGCTAGTCGTCCAAATGTCTCTCTACTCAGTGACTCGTCTACGTTCTTTGGCAATGCCCATGCTGCTAGGATGAGAACGCCAGCATTGAGCAGGGCCGCAGTATAAAAGCCCCAGCGCCAACCAATAGTGTCAGCATAAACGCCTCCAGCTGTCAGTCCCAGGCCAAAACCGATGGCTTGGCCTCCTCCCATTGCGGCAAAGGCAGCGCTGCGCCGCCGAGGACATGTCTGCGCAGGAAATACGTTTGAGGTCACCCCAACGGCGCCAGGTAGACAAAATGAAGCGGAAATTCCAGCCACAACTCGTAGCGCAATCAACTGGGGCCCTGTTTGTGAGAGTCCTGCGCCAAGAGCGCTGGCAGCCTGTAATATGCCGCCTAGCAGGCAGGCTCGTCGACAGCCGACAACATCGGCGACAGCACCGCAGGGGAGCAGTGTGCAGCCGGATGCAAGGGCAAACGCAGCGGCTGGCCACAATTGTAGGTCAGGAGATATCTTTAGGTCTGATGCAATCACCGGAATTCCTACCGTGAGCAATCCGGCCAGCAGATTGCCGATGCCCGTGATACATGTGATGCAAATGATGATGGAGACCGTTCTGCCAACTGATATCTCAGCCTCGTCTACATCCATGACGCCCATAGACCGATGTCTACTTTTCGCGCTGTCAATTGCGTTGTCCGGGTATTCTGGCGAACATGTTTGACTTGGCGACAGTGCTAATTGAGACACACCGTGTGTAGAACTTGAATTGTCGTTACTCATAGTGTGTTTGTACCAGGTAACGTCCGAGCCGGCCACTTTAGATCATTGAATCCGTAATCCTAGGTGAATATCCAAGATAGACACGTTTATTTACACACGTAGGAAATCAAATGTCGGGTGGGCAGTCAATGTCTCAGTGCAACGTGTTCTTAGGTGATCCCCACATACAAGCATATTCGTTCATGTCAATTAAATTAGGGTGATTTAACGTAATACATAATTGCTGGTTCTACTTAAAAAAAATTTAAAATTATAGTATAATCAAACAGTGCTGTCCGGCACAAATTCAATCTCTGAGTCAGACCTTTTCAACCGTCCCAATAAGCCGTATACATCTCCCAAAACCCACAGATCCTTAATCTTGCCATCCTCAAACGTGAAATTCGCAGCGGCAATCCACCACACCCATTCCTCCGTTGGCGGCTGTCCAAATAGATGACCTCTTTGGATTCCGTGAAACCGTAGCTTGCCCACCACTTTGCTCCCTTCCTCGACTAGGTCGAGGATATCGGATGTATACGAGTCGAGAACGCCGGTTAGCCAGCGCACATACGATGCGAATTCCGCATGGCCGACCAGCACAGGGCCCAGAGAACCCCGGAATGTGAAGTCTGGGTGGATGAGGTCGGGGATTATGGAAGTATCATGTTTGTCCCACATGTCCTTGTAAAATCTGCGAACAACGTCCTTTTGAGGGCTGAGGTTGGCCGGGTTTAGGTCTACCTCGACGATTGGGGTGGGCTTGCCAGCTTTGGCAGCAGTGCCGGCAGGGTCGTCAGAAGAGCTCATAGTGAAACAAGCAGATTGTAGTTCTTAAAAGAAAGTTTGATATTCTTCCAGTTCGGAGAGATGCGTGGAGTTGTCCCCCACATCAACAGCCCCGCTGATGCTCCCCACGGTTTTAGGGCAAGTGTTGATGACAGTAGAAACTGATTGATTGCGACTACTTTTCTATGCATTTAGTAGTAGGTAGAGGCTAACATGAAGGAGTTCATTTTGGTAGACGTATAGCTTTTCGACATCGACTGGGTGCATCTACGTTTGCTATACAGACAGTTTTTCGAAACAAAACTAGTGCTTGAGCCAGATACCATCAACTGATACATACACCACAAATCAGCGAATTTATTATTTCATCTGAACCGAATCGATCTTTAATACCGTTCACTGAGAATTCGTCTTGATTATGGTTGGGGACTCGTCGTTGGAGTCAAGATTGGGGAAACCCCACCCTTCTCCAACATTTTGACGCCGGAGCAGTTGGAGAACTTTCTCCATTGCTCATTAGATGTACATACTTGCTTGATAACTCATAGACTGAAAACCAGGTCTCGTTTCAATATTTCCAAAGTATCACAACAAATATGCCAGGCACCATGCTTGCCGCCGTGCTGGAGCGCTTCAACGAGCCGTATGTGCTCAAAGACATCCCCCGGCCTGGCCCGCCAGAGGGCCACGATCTTCTCATCAAAGTACTCGCCGCATCGTACTGCCACACAGATGCCGTTTTTGCATCTGGGACCATGTCTCGGGAATTACCGCGCATTGGATGCCACGAGTTTGCCGGGGAGATCGTTTCTTTAGGGCCTGATGTTTCCTCTCATCTAGGGCTTGCGGAGGGCACTCGTGTGGGGGTTCCTGGACGGGCATATCATCCCTGTTCTAGCTGCTTTGAATGCAATAACCCAGAAAAAGATGCTCCGGGATACTCGGTTTACTGTCCTCGCGCGGGGAACCTGGGGCTCACCCGGGACGGCGGTTTTCAGCAGTATGCCCTCGTGGACAGTCGCCAGGTTGCGCCGATTCCCGCAGATATGACCGCCGTGGAGACGGCGCCGCTTATGTGTGCCGGACTCACTATTTGGGCGGCTCTGCATCACGAGAGGCTTCGTTCAGTTCGCAAGATTGGTATTCTCGGGGCTGGTGGCGGGCTCGGTCACCTGGGTGTCCAGTTTGCTGCGCATCTGGGCATGGAAGTGCTTGCTATTGATGCCAATGATCAGTCGTTGGCATTGTTAAAACGCTTAGTAGAGCGAATGGGCTCCGTTGGCCGCCAAGTGAAAATTGTAGATGTGCGGAAACAAGATGCAGCAGCCATGCTGCAATTCATTGGAGAAGAAACAAACAGCACGACGAAACCTTGCACAGAACTGGGACTTGAGGCCGTCATTCTTCTCCCGGAGTCCCAGCGCGCCTTTGACCTGGGGATGGAACTGTTGAGAAACCACGGCACTATGGTTGTTGTAAGTTTCCCGGAGAAAAAGTTAGAGATAAGCGCGCGAGACTTGGTCTTTCGAGACATTGCGGTGGTCGGCAGCTTGGTAGGAACTAATCGCCAGCTGCGAGAGATGTTGGATTTTGTGTCCCGCCATAAAATCGCGGCGGAACTGAGATTTTTTCCGTTCCGCCAGCTTAATGAGCTTGTAGAGGAATATCACAAGGGGGCAGGGGGGAAGTTGGTGGTGGATATGACACCTGTATAATAAACCCTTGCCTATATTTTCTCAATAGATTTTGGTTGGATACGAGGTCTGATTCTGTATATAGTTCTTGATAAATAAAAACTACTAAGAAAAAGAAGAAGAAGAAGAAGAAGAAGAAGAAGAAGAAGAAGCTATCTATTGATAGATCAAATAATATTTAAAATATTAAGATATCTTTTTATAAGACATAGAATGTAACAATGTATTGCATTGGAATGAAAATACAGCACCAAGACGATAAAGCCCATTTACGTGTAAATTATGAGTACATATGCACCATATAACTAGGGAATATTCAACTCATGGAAATGTTACTGCAACACGTTCTTCAGTTCACGCCGTCTTCTACAGTAATCAACGCAGATCCCAGAACGTAGTGCTTATTATGGGGCCCGACAAAACCCGCCATTTTCCGACGGCCCGACGACTATCCGACAATCCCGACAGCCAAATCTCTGAGCAAAACATCCCAACCAGCTTGATCCATCGTACAAGTCACGATGTCGGCCGACGCCCGCGCCAGGAGCGCATGCCTCAGCTGCAAGACGCGCAAGAAAAAGTGCAACAGGGTTTTGCCTTCCTGTGGCTATTGCATACTGTAAGTGGCCCCCAATCAAACCTCTGTGCTACTGGCCTAGAGAAAACACGGATAGACAGACAACCTAATGCTCGAGGTGTAGGAAGGATCTTCCTTGCCGCTATGTTACGGCTTCTCACAGAATCATTGATGTCTCATTGATGCATCGTGAGACGGCGACTGCGCCGACAATCGACAGTCCGACGGCGATCCTTCCAGGGCCAATAACCGCAAAGGCCAATCTATACCGCCCAGTCTTTGAGTCCTTGTCAGTAAATCCGCAGCAAATATGTAAGGTTGCTAACTTTATCAGGGATGGAGTCCATCTGGAGGTCCAACGGATCATCCGGTCGACTGGCGAGTTTGTGGACGACCTCACTGCCCTCTATTTCCGGCACTTCCACAACCATCTGCCCGTCATCTCGCGGACGCGTTTTCAGAACAGCCTGGTCACCATAGGAGTACCTCCTAGCGCGGATCTGTCTGTCTTACTGCTAAGCATCTGCCTTATAGCTTATGGAGGTACTGGTTCCGGAGACAGAGAATCGGCTCCGGTCACCGGCCGGCAGTCTCTATATCTCGCCACAAAGGCGCTGCTCGCACAGGTGCAGGGATCTATGCAGCCTTCGATCTCTTTAGTTCAAGCTAGTCTGTTGCTAGCCATTTATGAATATGCAAACGGGAGGCCTGAGGCCGCCTTGATCACGATTGCGGGCTGTGCGCGAATGGCTTATGCCGCTCGTATCCACATCAGGCGGCATGATGGGAATCCACTAGAGGTTGAAGAAGCTGGGAATACGTGGTGGGGAATTGTCATTTATGAAAGGTGAGTTCTCGATTTATTTTTCTATCAATTTCGAATGTAGCTAACCGACAATCCAGAGCCTTTGCGTGTGAGATAGACGCCTTTGAGCAACCTATGGCGACAGTTTTGCCTTCTGGAGACGCCAGGCTCCCAGTCGAACGTGACATACTCGCCAGAGTCGACATTCTTGAACCAGAGGCTATACCCAATATTGCTTTCTCGTGCTTGACTTCAACCAGCGTTGGTGGATTCGGGCGCGCAGCGCAAGCGTCTTGTATCTTGGACCAAGTAATACGCGGCCTGACTGTGCCGGATGTGAACAGCAGATTAATCTTACTAGACAGTGTGGATGCTTCTATCCAGTCCTTTTTGGGCTTTTTTCTATCGCATAACGAAAGAGCGGCAGTTCATTGCACAGCAGTGGCCATGGCAATCAGGTAAGTTTCTTTTTCTGTACGAGTATCAGGACCTGATTCGGACAGGGCATTGTTCCTGATGCATAGCCATATATTCAACTTACCACAGCAGGCGATTTCTGCCAATTTTAAATCTTTAGACGAATGGCAAAAGGGCTCGCTGGCGGCGCTTGACACTGCTACGACAATGGTAATTGATATCGCCGAGTGTCACTCAAGCTTTATAGTTCCATACTGGGCCGATGAATCATCAGCAAATCACATTTACTTAGTTCGTGCTGCGCTCGAGCATATCCATACCCAGCACTATAGGGAAGCTTTTCCTTGGGCAGAAAACACCAAGGACCAACTCCAGTTATACCTGGACAAGATTCGTCACCAATGGGTTGTTCACAGCTAGTCTTTGATATAGATCTCTGTTCAGTTTAATATTCTAAATAACTGTATACTAATAGTAGCTAAATATCTTACAAGTGGATATGTGTTTTGATAACTCTCTTCCCATCTCTATAGGCATCAAACACCTCATTGACGTGGCTCGCCAAAAGTCCCTTCTTCACCGTATAAGCCAGCGGCTTGATCTGACCAGTCTCGAGGTAACCCGGAACTCTAGACCAAAACCCAGCAGACAGCTCAGGATGCGTTTCCGGGCTGCCAAATACATCAATCAACTCAAAGCCAGCCTTCTTCCCCACGACTTTCGAAGTATCGACCGGTCCAATAGGGAGTAGCCGGACAAGAGTGCCTTTCTTACTGCTGGACAGGGCGTTGAGCGGGAGCACTATGTCTTCTGGCACGCTGATGGCGTCGTAGGCGTAGACGAGGTCATCGCCGACTACGGCCCGAATACGGGCGAGAAGGGTCTCGTAGTCGGCGTGGCGGTCGATGACATGGGTGGCTCCATAGGACTTTAGTTCGGCCTCGTCGCCTCCCACGACAACAATGCGTCCGATCTTGGCGATCTTGGCGAGCTGGACGCCAAACCGGCCACAGTTGGAACCACCGCCGACGACCAGAAGGGTGATGCTGGCGTAGTCGAACTGTTCCGCAGCCGGGGTCCACGGGGCGGGGATCTTCAGTGAGTGGAATAGAGCTGCCAAGGGAGCAATGGTATTGACAGGCAAAGTAGCAGCTTCGTCGTCTGTGATGGAGTCTGGGATCTTTGCTAGAAAGGCGCGGTCTGCAATGGCATACTCTTGTAGGGCACACTGCGTCGAGTCCGCGAATCCCGCGTAATATACGACGCGATCTCCAACAGCAAGATCAGTGACGCCTGAGCCTAGCTTTGAGATCTTGCCGACGGCATCGTTGGTCATGACGGTGGGGAGACGGTCGGCCACCAAGAGTCCCGTTTCGCGGCCCTTCATGTCATGAGGATTGATGCCGGCAACGGCTATTTTGACCTGCACCTGGTTGGCGCCAGGCTCGGGGATAGGCCAGTCCTCGACGAGAGTGACGGGCTTGTGGACCTCTGACAAGATGATGGCTTTCTGAGTAGACATGATGGTGTTCAACCTTGAAGTATACGTTTGTGTCTTTTGGTTCGAATATTATGCGATTCTTGTGCAGCTCAATCAGTCCGAAGAAGGAGCCGGTATTTATAGACGACGGGTTCCAGCAGATTTTCAACCTGAAGGAGGTTATTTTTCGGAATATTCAGATGCGGATTATTCATCAGAACTGGTTCAATGTTGCAGTGGGCTGTCGGGGTCGCGGGGTCAACTTGTCGGGCTGTCGGGGCTGTCGGATTCGCGCCCGACGCTGTAGCCCTAACTGCATTTATTATTTAAACTTTCAATGGCTATCAATAAGAAAGTGCCATAAAGAACTAAAATAAAATAAAAGTATTATCCTAGTATTAATCATCTATCTAATAGACCTTACAATAGATAATTATAGATAGAATAAGAAGCAGTATGTAGAGTTGATATGTATATATTTGATGCCTCTTACAATATTCTTTTAAATGGTGATAAGATATTCTCTATGAAAGCCAAATTGCGTAAGAAATTATAATATATTCGAATATTATAAACGTCAACAGGTAGTGTATATTTAGTTTTAAGAGAAATGGTTGGTGCTATATAAATGTTAAGACTTTTTTTCCCTTAGACTGAATATTCGACCGCACGTAATTCTACAACTATATCTGCGAGAGAAATAAAAATACATCACTTAAGTTTACAATGATTGCACTTTCTAACGGTACTAACCTAATACTACAATGATACCGCTGGTGGTCGCTGTATTTCCCGTAAGTGTGGTAGTAGATTGGAAGTAGGTGAGCGAAAGCTACAGCTTGGTGAGACACTGCCCTAGCAGACACTATCAGAAAATTGATTTTGAGCCACCTATCTTCATGACAATGATGACAGTCGTGTTGTCACACGGGTTTAGGATACTTTCGTTCCTGGAACATATTCGCAGTCCATTCCCAAAGCTTGGCTGCTAGCTGATCATCTTCTGCTGTACGACTGGGTTTGCCGATTTTGGCATACGGAACAATATATGCACCTGAGTCGGTGAAATTCGGGTCTGCAATAGCAAACAGTGATGACAATCCCCCATTGACCTCACGATCCAGTACTCCTGTGCACCTCATGATGGAAGTCATGACTCGTAAGACAAGACCTGGCGCCGCCCCAGTAGCCTGCTTATTGAGATCTCTGTGGTATTTATCAGTTTCTAATTTATCCTCCCATATCTGATAATAATGCCAAATGAAAAGGAATGGAAAATAAGAGGGAGGTTGGAGGACGAGGCGGCTCACGTGTCTATATGCCCTGGATGGACCGCGGCCACTATGATGCCCAATGACTTTCTCCGTTTTGGCCCATACAAAGCATTCAGGTGCCTAGTATGAAGTATGTTGGCCAACTTTGAGTGTCCATATCTGGTCATTGCCCCCTCAGACTCCAAGCTGGGATCGTCGAATCGAATCCCCTCTTTCACAGTGAATCTCTCGTGGCCATCCGAAGTGACGTTCACAATACGAACGGTCCCCGGCTCCGCTGAAGCTGTGGTTTCTAATATAGGGAGCAGCTGATCAGTGAGAAGCCAGTGAGAGAGGTAGTTTGTCTATAAATGTAGTTAATTGAGATACAGCAAGTGGGAGAAATGGAGAAGTTGCGGCCGATCAGCATACCTGAAACTGAATTTCGAACCCATCTTTTGTTAGCGAAAAAGGGACGCCCATGATACCAGCATTATTGACGAGACCATGTATAGCTGTCTCCTTGCTGTATGAAATCAGTAATTTTGTTTCTCGGCAAGTGTTGATTCTGATATGAATTTATTGGATAGTACCTCTTCAGCTCCTCAGCAGCTCGCACAACGGACTGGAAATCGGTAAGGTCGAGTTTCAAGAAAATTATATCAGCCTGTGAATTTCCGAGTCCTTGTTTAATACGCTTAATGGTCTCTTCAGCCTTCTCTGCGCTCCTTGCACCCATATAGACCCTCGCACCGCGGCTGGCAAGACCAACCACAGTTGCTTTCCCGCTGCATGGTCCTAATTAGCCCTGGCGGTGAGTTGAAAAGGGAGGGAGTTGACGAACATGCCAGCATTTCCACCCGTGACAACATATGTTTTGCCCGACAGCTCCGGCAATGAATCCACAGAAAAGCTAGCCTTGGGCATGACGACGGATGGCGATCGATCAGGAGGATAGCAAGTAGATTCTTGTGGTGTGGGTAGGATTTGTGTAGAATATGACAACCCCTTTCGTATATTTACTTTGACGGAACGACGTGTTAAATAAGCAAGGCCACATGGTCTAGCATTTTATTATCATGTCTTTTACAACACCGTTAGCTATCTGTTTCGTCAGAAACCCTAATACTTAAATTACCAATCCGCGGCCCACCACAGTCCGCTAGCGTCCGCAAGTGTCCGCAAGTGTCCGCGAAATGTACTATTTTCAGTTAGACCCAAAGCTTCAAGCATCATTGGTGGGTACAACGATCTTTTTTCTGTTCTACGATTCGGAGCTTAGGTATTACTACTAATTTTTTCTTTTTTTTAAGAAACCCCCAATCATGCAAAAGACGGTTTATTTCTGATTGTGGATGAGTCCTCCGACGCTTTCCTGCCTTGATCAGTCAATCAGTCACCTTCATGGATTATTATTAACGTGGTAAAACGGAGCAGTTGTTCAGTGGTCCGCCTAATAAAGCCCCCCAGAAGTATATTTAGCAAGGTCAGCTCATTTGTCCGCCCGATAAGCACTAGCTAAGAGTCTCTCAGGGGAACCCTATCCTTTCTCTGCACTTGATACCCCTTACGTCAGTCTGTAGAGGTTGGCATGGAACCAGAACTCTTGCCGTCATCGATCGTTGACATGCTATCCCTTTATAACGTAATTAGGAAAGTGTATCCATAGCCATGCGTATCAGTCTACAATGTCGACAACCTAAACAAGAGTTCATCGTACTTCTTTGAGAAGGACTGAAAGCTTGTTGTAGGATTAGTACCAAATGAGCTGTAACTCGTGATAATAGAAAAAAAAAAAACATGTGGACTCGTATTCTAGATATAGTAGGTTATGTGGTATTGCGGAGTTAGAAAGTATGAGGAGCTTGTTCCTCTGGCGTGAAATCAGGGCAGAACTCCGCACTGTCAAGAGCAGAGGTATATTTACCTGCTACCAATTAGCTAGCTTATTAAATGACATCTTGATTAAAACGTCTTTCAAGGAGAGACAAAAAAATCTTAGAATAGCAAAAAGAAAAGCCACTATACCGGCAACAGCCCAAATACGGGCGATGGCTCGCAGAGTGGCGGTGATCTCGGTCACTTCGTGAAGCAGTTCAGGCTTTTTGATCTCTCGGTAGTACCAGAAGTAGTACTTGGCCGCCTCATATAGGCAGTTGGTAACCAGTGGGCTTATGGAAACTTCTCCAATGGTTAACGCTTCTCTTATTCTACGAGAGAAGCGAAAGACAGCAGGACAGACTGTCTTAATTCCAGCCAGCGCAATTGCCTGCATTTCGAGCTGGGATGCGATGCCCACACCGCGAAGGTCGTCAAGTTCCGCGCACGTGTGAGTGTCATAAAGTAGCATCTGGGCACTATACACGACACCCATAGCGGGGTATATGGATTCATTGCCAATAACCCCGTTGCTGGGTTCATTTTGGGGGTCCTGTAGAGTCAATCCAGCTTCGTAAGCTTCCAGGAGGTAGTGAAGCTGGATGCCTTCCTGATACCAGAAGTGCATGTCGGACGGCTTCTCGTTGATGTGGCGAAGTACACGGGACAGTAGGTGAGAGGCCTGGCAGAGTCGCGCAAAAGAAGATGTGGCTTCTGCAGCATCCATTGATACAGCCAGCGAAGGGCTCACGCTCGGCTCCTAGTAAATGTCATGATTCAAATTTCATTAGATAATAGATAAATGTGCTTACTCCACGATCCCAAAAACTCTCCAACATGGGTAGCAAGTCTTCAGGCAGTGCGTCTTCGCATGAGAATGGTCGGTTCATCAAGCCAATCGCAATATATCTATAGGGCTTCAAATTAGAGATCTTCGTATCTTCTATCTTGGATAGATGAGGAAACTAATGGCCAAGCTGACCAGTAGATGTTCACTAACCTATCAAGAACTCTAACTCCCCACCACATGCGACGAAGCTCCTCCGCTTCCACCCAAGATCCTATGTACTGCGAATTAGAATGATAGACAGGAAAAGTGAGATACTGTAAGATGTTTTAAAGGGGCGGTCAAGCCGACAAAATTGTGTTGGAAATATAAAGATGTTTACCAACCTAAGGTGGGATACATCTGTGGTGCGTCTCGCCGTCGGTGGATTCCGAGAGCGTGCCCTAATCTGGCACAGAGACCAACAGATAAAAAGGCGGCAGGATATACACCACCTCCAATCTCCCAATAAGTTACCAGCAAGACTGCCTGTAAGACCCGATGAGTTATTATGCCAGAAGCCTCGATAAACGTATAGCATTTTTTCATTTGGGCGTAAACTTCTCCGGTCCTCGAAGGGTCTTGAGATACTGCTGTGGACAGGACGCGAATTGATAGCATAAGTAAGACTAGATCAGGATCTACATCAGGCCCTGTCTGGAACTCATCCAGACACTGCTGATAAACCCTCGGTTTGGATACTTGTCAGAGGATCTAATAAGCAGGAGTTCCAATAAAAAGGAAGGGAGGTATGAGTGAGAACACACGTATTGGGAAACAGGGATGTACCAGGGCAAAATACCGATCTAAGCCCCGGCTGAAGGTGTCAGGTCCTGAGTTGACGGCGTCCAGAAACTCCATGGGTATTGGAGCCCGGGGAATGGGTATTGAGAGACCGCGATTGCGGAACATCCATGTGTCAAGGAAGAAGAGCGCTGGAAATGAGTTAAGGGAGATACTCTGGTAGCTCTTAAGCAAATCAGCATGGTTTGCAGATAGCATATAAATTCTCTATCCCTCTGGTTGTTCCGCAGAACTCCAAAACAAGTGACAAAGCCGATGGCCATAGAGAGGCTTACATCAGAAGACCATACCAGGTCCCGTCCACGGTCAAAACTCTCTAAGGAATACTGGCACCGTCTCCGCATCTTTAAACAGAGGTCACATTGGGGCATATGGCGGCTACATTTCCGCTTCTGGGTATGACACTGGATGCAAGATTGCCTTGCCTGTATTCCGTGGCTCTCAACGTTGGACATGGCCGATTCGTGATCGCGCGTATGATGCGAGTTAAAAGTCCTATTCTAGGATAATAATGCGAATTTGGAATGTCAGCAACAAAGCTGTTGGTCTGTAATTTCATTTATTCGGCTCTTCCACATGGAGCAAGGATCACTGATCACTGATCACTGGCTGATATTCTTCATCAAGGAGTTGTCCATTTACGTTTGAGCAGTTGCTTACTTTCCCCACCTCGGAACAAGAAATAATCCAGTTCCGTGGCTTGGACACGGAAATTGTGAGAGGCTGCCAGATGCGAAAACACAGCTTTGGAGAAGAAAAAGAAAAAAAAGCAGAGACTCAACTAGAGTCGTGACAGGTTGTAGGCGGTATGGAAGGGGATCCGGTGGTCACGACGCGCGTCGGGCGCCTCGTTGTACCCTCAACGCGAGCCTGAGAAGCGTAAGACGGCGCGAACGGTACCTCTCTCTACGGCAATCGTAAGGGCGATGCACAGAACGAAGCAGGCTACCGGAAAGAAAACGGCTGGCCCGGGCGAAGAGTGACGGGGCGCCGACGAAGAGGAATAAGCAATCTACGCGCAATGTGTCAATACCTTCTTACAGAAGCATTACTCGCTTTATTGGTCCCATAGCCACAGATACCGGCGCTATTCGAGTCTTTAGAGTGTCCTGTAGAGCAGTATCCGATGAACTACAACGATGTCTGGTCTCTTGTCGAATCCACTCTTCCCGACTATCTTCAAGACGTGGCAAGAAACCTTTTGCGGAGAAAATCAAGGGATGATGCCACCGTCGACGCCATCCTGCGGAAACAGGCTAGACAGTGGGCATCGTCTGATGTTTCTGTCCTTGTATCTGATGATGACAGTGAGTCGGAGCCTTCGGATGACATGATCGACGATAACCCGAACGTGGATGAGTTCCTGGATTTGGATATCTCGTGCCGTGTAATTTCCCTATATAAGACTCATTAGTTCCTCTGTGAATTTATGGTATCTCTCAACATTCAACAATAGGAAAACAGAAAAAAGTTAAAGTGTATTTGGTCTAATGATTTGTATCTTACTAGTATAGTCACTCAGATCAAAGCCTTTGTATTCTGAGAATATTAAGTCTTGTAACGTCTTTTAGCTCAGCTCATCATTTTCTTACAGTATCTTGCAAGTTCAGTTTCCTTTGTGAATACTGTCATATAACTTTCAGATCTCCAGTTGAAACTGCAATGAAACAGGCTAATATACACAAAGTAGCCCATTGCCCTTTATAAGGCTATTCACAAAGAAAACTTTAGCAAGAATAGTACTTAAAGTTATTTACAGGATTCTGATCAATCACACATGTACAGTATCTTTTTATAGAGCTGGTAGAATGCTTAGCTGTTTGTGAAAGGGTTTATTTTTATTTTTTCATAAAAATCACTAAGAGTTAGAGATGCCTCTTTATTATATATTACTAGCCTTAATCTGTAGCTTGAATGGTGAAGTCCTTATATAGACATCTATACAAATTGGCTGCGCTTTTTACATGCTATAGGGGGTGAATGAGTTTTGGGTACTGCAGTAAACAGATTTATCTTCTTTGAATGTATTCTGCGCTGGTGTTTTCAAAGAAGATATCAAAGCATTAGGGAATAATGAACCATACAAAAGAGGGGTCTAGATGTGTTAGAGATGACAATGAAGAATAACTACCCTTGTGCATAGATATATCTATCTTGTCAATCAGGAAATTTCATTTGATCATCTTCTCCCCTTCAACGTCAATATCCTCTTCATCCGGAACATTTTGAGAACTCGATTGGTCAAAATCTATTGGTCAAAATCTATTGATCCGAACCTCAAAGGCGATAAGTAGGGTTTCGACTGCTACTAACCAATGGCCGAGTTACTACAGATCCACCGACCAAGAGTCGCTTTGTCGACTTTCAGAACCCAAATTTCTTTACCAAGCCGCCCTCCAGATTATAAAAATGTGCCCAGGACCCATGATTATCGGACAGCTTCTCCAGATTTATCAAATCCTACCAGTATGGAGGATCAGGCGCAACATCGAATCGAACGTATCCTTGACCGAATTCACTCATTGGATGATCTTTCCGCCGATGATGTCAATGAGCTGAGACGTATCTCTGAGCGTTCTCTTGTTATTGACAAGTTCAAAGTCTCCCCTGCTGAGTATTGGAACTGGCTGGAGAAATGTTGGTGATGATATCCGCGGTGTTGAGTATGATGCTCAGAATTCACGTATTGTCTTGAAAGGAGGCCCAGGATGGATGCATGAGGCTGCAGTTGATGTTGTCCGCGAAGTTTTCTATCACATACGAGACAGGTTGAGTACCACTGGCTCGCGCTACACCTTGATTGGCAGCAGAGGTATGTTAATAAATGCATCTCCTCATATGTGTTATTTTACAAATCTAACTATATTCTCAGGCTGTTTCTTGGCCGGCGACTTTGACGGATCTACAAAACAAGCAGATGCATCTCTCAAGAAGGCTAAAGCTGAATGGCCTGTCGTGGTCCTTGAGGTTGGCATTAGTGAGACTACAAAAAACCTCTATGAAGATGCAGAGCGATGGTTGGAAGGTAAC
The DNA here is from genome assembly GCA_001939245.1 of Talaromyces wortmannii. Lineage (NCBI taxonomy): Eukaryota > Fungi > Ascomycota > Eurotiomycetes > Eurotiales > Trichocomaceae > Talaromyces > Talaromyces wortmannii. The sequence continues at coordinate 73,473 of MJVA01001087.1, forward strand.
AATCGTCAAACCAAACTTGTGATACTTGTCGATGTCCAGGAGACCGGGAAACGGACTACCTCAAATGATAATTGGGAGCTATCCGCAGCCGACTTCCAACAGATGCGTCATCAAGCGCTTTACAGATATATTTTGCAATGGTATCGATCAAACGGAATGTCGCTTGTTGGCAGCTTCAAGCTATCTGTACATTTATGGTACAGTGATGGTGATAGACAATGTATCTTGGACAAGGCTGTCTTTGCACCAGGCAACTTGATCGACCTAACGACCATCAACGATGTTCCTTTAAGGTTAGAGCATCTCATGCCTGTAGGAAGTGATTTCGATACGAGCCAGCATCTTTTATTTCCATTGAGAAATTTGGTGGACACACTATAAAATGGGTTTGAAGATGTTGAGATTGAACGAGCTAATTACTTGGCGGAGGACAAGAAGAAAATATACCGTTAACTATAGAAATATCTATTATTTGCCGATATCATTTACAATATTTCATAGCTATAACAAGCCGGGAGTCAACAAAATTTGAAGGTGGTCATAAGGAAAGCTGTACTTTCATATACTTGGAGTTAGAGGGTTGCAAAGACGGGTTCTCCAAGCAGGAGGTATAACAAGCTGTAAACTGTACAGTAACAGTTAATAGTACCGTTCTTGATTCGTACATGTAAGATAGATAGATTCGTGAAGAATGTGAATACAGTCAACTTACATATCAATCGATGTCAACTGGTATAGTAGGGTGTGTTACAAGGCTTACATAGCGTAACTAGATCAATTGATATTTCTTATCCGTTGACGCAGATAGAACCTCAAAAATTTCTAATACTGAATCAATTGACGCTAGAATCAATCCTTTGGATATTAATTAACATTTATAAAACAAAAACCATATAATTCAAAAGAAATATCAAATACTAGCAAGCACCACATCAACACTATGACACTCCCCACCACCAACATCAACCCTAAACGCATCGTCCCGCTCCACCGCCATCCGCCGCCCATCCAGCACACATTTCCGCACCGCAAACGGCAACTGCACACTACCCTTTGTGCCCTCTGGCGCACAGATATTCATATTCAAGTCCTCACCAGCCAAACTCCAGTTTCCCCGGATATACCCATACTGAGTTTGCACGCGCCCGCTCGCCCACGAGGTGGAATTAAGCAGAGATGGACGAAACGTCCATTCGGAGTAGCCCGCAGATACAGGCTGGATGCCAAGGAGGTATTCCGTTAAAATATAGGTGGGTGCGCCGCCCCAGGGATGGGACAGAGACGTGAAGAGGCCGAGTCCAGGGGATCCGTCGGGGAAGACGTATTCCCAGGATGCGCCGGTGTAGTATTCGTCTTGAGTGACCATGGCCGCCCATAACTGATCGAGGAGGACGGAAATCGCCTTTGTTGTTGCGTTGTCGTATGTGTTACTAGGCGTGCAGCTGTCGCGGAGGGAGATGAACAAGGCCTCCAACAAAAACCCAGACAGAAACGGAGACACATTCACACTTGGGTCGGAGGCATCAACAGAGCTGTCCGTTTTGTATCCGACGCCGAGGCGGAGACCAGACAGCGCGGCAATGGCTGACAGAGCTTGAGTTTGGTTGGCGATTCCGGCCTTGATCGCCCAGGCTGTGCCTGAGATGGACGAGACGGTGGGCGAGGTGAGGCTTTCGGCATATGTGCCGAGAGAATCACTCCAGAGCTGGCGATTGACTGCCTCAGAGATGTTTTCTGCAGTTGACAGCCATGTTGACGCCGTCTGATTGTCCCCAACAGCAGTCGCAAGCATGGCCATTTGCTCGAGCGAGAACTTGAGCAGCGCCGACGGGGCAGTGCCATTATTGGCGCCGATGAAATAGATTCCAGGAATTTGGTCTGTAACGGCCAGGCCAGAATCCGGATCGATAAGAGTCAAAAGCGCCTCGACAACTTTGCTCGCCTGCGCCCACGAACTCTTGAGAAAAGCTATATCGCCCGAGTGGAGGTAATAACCCGAATACGCTACTAAAAACAGCATTGGATAGTCCAGCAGGCCAAATGAGTCGTAGAAAGACAGCGTGTAATCCGGACTCTGTCCCATTCCCGGCGCAAGACTCACCAGCCCAGCAAAAGGACCAGATGTGGCCTGCCACTCTAGGAGATACGCCAATGTCCCCGCGACGAATTTGTGCTCGTTCGTACTGGCCATGATGATGCGATATGCATGCACGAAATCGCCAGACCAGACCAGGCGGTCTCGCTTTGCACCGTCGAGGCATACGTTACGGGTGTTGCTCATGACACCGAATTCTTCCAGCACGGAGACGTCGTTCATGGGGTTGCTGTATACGATCGACCCGTTTTTGGCATGTACTTGGACATCCCTGACTAGGGCAGTCTGGTCTTGATACGGGCCAAAACTCCAGGTTCCCTTAGTCGGCGTACCGGAGGTTGTGGTGAATGACCCAAAATCAGCCAGTGGGACGAATATAGATGAAATGTTGCCGTCGTTTTTATCATCGATGGCGATCGTATACCCTGTCTCATTGATAGAGGTCGATATCCCATACCACAACCCTTCCTTGACATCAAAGGGCACAGGAAAGTGTACCACGGGGCCAGTGGTCAGTGTCGTCTGGTTCACCAGGTTATATCCATACCCAACAACCAGCGTATTCGGCGGCACGAGGGTTCGGTTTGTATTCAAAAACGTCGAGCCCGCGGGGTATTCGCTCGTGAGCACGAAATACGGACCATACCCTTGCGCAGTCGAGGCCACTTTCCAGCCCGTCCCGCCTCGAACGATCTTCGTGTCAAAGGACATGGTATAGTTGGCAAGGTTGGGACCATGGACGGATTGTGCTGGCTGCTGTCCACGCAGTAAAACACCAGCATCAGCACCGGTAGTTACGACCTCCCAGGTTGATGGCGCTGATCCGTTGGCGATGCATGCTTGCTGCACTGTTCGCGCACCCAAGGCCCAGATCTCGTTCCATAAGGTGTTAGAGGACTCAAAGGAGCCTGGCAGGTGGTCAGGAGCTTGGTTGTTGTTCGACTTCAATCCAGCGCCGCAGAGAGTTACGTTTCCGGAATCTCCCAGCAGCGTCAAGGACTGCCACCGGAATCCACCCTGCAGGAAAAAAGACTGATAGTTGCCCGTGTCGGTTACATTGAATGTCTCGACACGGAATGTGTTTGATAGCCCATTGGCAAACGTCCACGGCCCGTCGCCAAAGGACTCGTCAAGACCGGTTTGTGCTTCTGTGTATTTGGACTCGATCTGTGCAGAACTAGAAATGTCCTGAACGCTGAAGAAAGGGATACCAGAAGCTTCTGTTCCGTAGTCGAGAGTTAGAATAGCGTCCGAGGGTGTCAATGTGACGCACTGGGGCGAGGAGTTGTTGAGATAGGGCTCAAAACCAGCTGTTGTGTTGAAGCGAGCCGGATAGATCACATTCATGTCTCTGCGTATAAGAATTAGCCTGGAATAATGATTTCTAGAGCAATCGAGAGTGCATACTCTTGTGCGCCGGCCGCTGAAAATATCAGAGCTAAAGCCACGGCGGACCTCATTTTCTGGATCGTATATATCTAGCCTAAATATACATGTACCAAGTAGGATTGCAAGACGAAGATTTTGCCTTTTAAAGCCATGATCTAGTGCAGACCAAAACTACCGATAATCCAAGCCGTGCTTGCGTGAATATCGACACAAATAAGCAGTGGCCTATCAGAAGCCGATATGGCAGGGCGATTTCCCCAGACTCGGTGTTGAATTACAGCGAAACGCGGGGGCCGAGGATTTTTCCCCTCAGGATCGGCTTGTTGAATATGGGGTAGTGCTCTATTTGCACGTTGGTCTGATTCACGTTCGGTGAAACTACTCTGTATGTGGGTAGAAACCGCACAAACATTGCAGACTTTCCCGGCTCGTTAGCACCTAGACATGGTTTTCTAAAAATCGATGAACCACAATATCAAAAATGAAAGTCAAAATCAACCAACGATGCCAACGTCAGCGATTGTTAGATTGTTAGATTGGTTGTAGACATGTATACTAGAAACCGTCGAGGATATCAAAGTAGAAAAGACAAAATGAAAGAAAAAGGGAGAGAAAAAGAGAGAAAAATCCAAACTCCGAATGTTCATGTCACGCCAATCCAATGAAGGTTTTCTCTTTGTACACTTCCGTGACCAACTCCATAATCAAATAAATAGCCATCAAAATCAATCCCTGGCATCGCGGTACAAAGAAAATTTGTCAGACCCAGATCCACTGGGGAGGGGAAGAAAAGATAGAAAAGTAAACTATAGTAACACCGGCTATGCAAGACACTTTTTCTGGGCATCCATATAGTCAAATAGTCAGAATAAATGGTAAGGCAATCCGAGACAACGCAACCCTTGCAAGGATCGGCACATTGAGGCGACCTATCGTCGCTCTTCAGTGTACTGCACCCCTTGCATGGCCGCCACCGACCCATTGATGAGAGGCGGCAGAGTGCGCGGCTGATCCACAGCCATCCCGGATGCGTAGGTAGGATAGGAGCCTGGCTGAGCCCCGTTTGTCTGTGGGCCGTTCATCGAATGGGATTCGTATAGTCGGTTCTGCCCGTTGGCTTGCTGTCCACCAAGTTGGGCCCGCAACTCCTGGATCTCGCGCTGAAGATCGGACGTTTCTCGGCGTGAGGTCGCCACTTGTTTTTCCAAAGAGGTGATGTAGTCAATCGCTACAGAACGTTAGTCTTATCGCATGGCAAATAAAATTGGGCATGTGCATACCCCGTGTGAGCGTCTCCCATTTGCTAGACTTGTTGTTCTGGCTCTGCGGCAGTCTGATTCTCAACATCTCAAAGCAGTCCTTCATTTCACTGCGGCGTTTTCGCTCGGCCAGCTTGTGCGTTACACGCAGCTCGGGGGTCCGGCTGTACGGGGTCGAGTTGTTGGCCACATCGGATTCAGTCATGAGCTCCCGCACCTGTTTGTGCTGGAGCGAGTGATGATGCACATTCTGGGGCAATTCTGCAGGCACCTACGTCAGTGAGGGTCTTTATGGGAGTACAAAGTAGCGTATCGGGACACGTACCTTGCTGGCCGCGGGGCAGACGGGTTTCAGCGGAGTAAACGCTGCTGTTGATCGACTCGGCAATACTGCCCTTGCGTGAAAATGGGGCCTGCTGGGTCGGGGTTGGCTTGTCTAGTGAGGTGAGGCTCGAGCTCGAACGAGCTACATCAGGATCGGGAAAGGCATAGGCCATTCCAGCGGTCGGGGCTTCTGCATTGTAGATCTCGGATCGAGGGTTCGAGGAGATGGCCGGGGCAGTGCGTCCAGACGTGAAGCCGCGCTGATCGGTGCCACGGGGTCCCAGTGGAGACAGGGGCTGGGCGGAATAACGCGGTCCACGAAAACTATTGGGATTGGCATTGGTGTAGTCGGTGGAAATTCCGCGTTCTCGCTGCAGACCGGAGACAATTGATGATTGTGAGGCGTTGGTGCTGTGGTAAGGCGAGGTCGGGTTAATGGCCAGGGCGCTAATGCCCTGGTTCATGCGGCTGTCGACGCTGCTCCGGCGCGACTCGGGCGGCTCAATGAGGCTGCTTCGATGCGATGGGGCCTCGAAATTTTGGTTTATGGAAGGGAGCGTCGACGAAGGGGGCGCTTGGGAGACAGTGAAACCCGGCGATGGGTGGGCACCGGCTGGCGAGGGAGTGGTCGAGGGATCCTGGGCGAGCGGAGAGCGGTCGGAGACGCCTGACTGGCGGTTTGGCGACGGTTGCGACGAGTTGAGGAAGGTCATGGAGTGGTAGTTGTTGCCGGTGCCGTTGGTGGTTTGCGAGTAGGTCGAGGATCCTGGGCGGTCAGTACGAGCAGCGGATGGGGAGTGAATGGAAGACACACTTGTACTCTGCGGCATGGACCAATTGCCCGAGTCCCGCTCGAGCGTGTTCATTGAGCTTGCCGGCGACTTCTCCGCTGGCGGCACGGGGCCGCCATTCATGCTGGCAGTCAGCGTCGATATCGAGGGGAGCGTCTGGGTTGTGGTGACGGTGGGCATGTTGTGGAAGCCAGGCTTGACATCCTCCCACGGACGGTGCGCGACGGACGGTTCCATTGCAAATAATTTTATTGTAGTTTGTGAATGAACGGAGACAGCTATAGCATGTCAATGTTGCGCGGTGTCCGAGTACCGATTGGAGAGCAGCAAGAGAGAGCAGTAAGAGACAGAAAGAAAAAACCGAAAATGAAGGAATGTGAGGCAGAGCAGCAACACAAGTCCGGTTCGGGGGAGAGCTATAAGAGCCGATTAACTCGGGTGCCACGTGAGAGCGAACCAAGGTTGAGGATTCCCACGCGAAATGGGTTTGGCTGGGCGGACCGTGTTTTATGGGCAATACAATCGGCAAGGATCACGAAAATTGGGCGCCGCGAGGGAAGGGGGAGGGGTGGGCGTGGTGGTCGGCGTGGGCAACGAGACGAGAGCACAATCAAGGAGGCACGGGCGAGGCAAGGATGGTTGGTTTTCTGTCGGGTCTGGTCCGGTCTGTTAGTGAAGGGATTTGTATGACATGGGCGACAGGCAAGTACCCTGGGAAAAGGATCCCGCACGTAGTACTCGACGGCACCGGTTGATGGATTGCGGTCGATGTGAGGCGTATACAGGCAAGGTCGAGACTGCAGAGAAGGCAGCGGTCGCGTCGCAGCAGGAACGAGAGACAGCTCGCTGGACCAAGGGAGACCAGCAATCAAGGGAGCGAAGTGGAGCGAGCGCAGACTATTGGGCGCGCATCAAGGCGGGCAGTTCAGCTGGAGGCGGCTGGCGTTGTGCTGGGATGCGACAGGCTTCGTCTAGGCGTCGATTCTGGCACTGGAGGTTGTTGAAGAAGTGAAACGAGCGGCCAAAGATGAGACGGGGGAGTGCGAGGCAGGAGGTTTCGCCAGGTCGTCGGGATCGGTCCTGGCAGGTGTTGTAATTAATTACCAGCCGTATCCGTACGGCGGACAGCGGACAGCGGCCAGACGAACAGGAAGGAGCACCAGTGTGGCGCCGGGCGGGCTCCCCCACAGCCATGCCACATTTCGCCCATTTGGGCGATTACTCCCGGTGGAGCCCGCCCAGGTCTCAATAATGGGCTGTCCACGTTGTGTGCGATGCGGTCGCTGTGCTTTGTTTTATTTACTCAATTGTTTCTTGCCCGTATGATCTGCTGTCTATCGTTCTATGCTATTGTTGCATGTACATGCGGTGCATATCGTGCGATATGTTTGCGTGCTCTCCTCAGAGACAGACAGATAGATAGATACATGAAGAAATGTATGCTCCGAGCACATGGGTGATGTGCACTAGAGTCGCATCCGGCTAGCCAGCAGCACAACTACGTATTCAATAAATAAAAAATAAAACCACGAGGTGCGCAAAGTAGCGTCCGGGGAGAGGGGCAGGATTGCGGGTCCGCCATGAGCAGTTGATGTGCATGCAGGCGATTAGCCTGTATTCTGTCCTGCACAATGTATTGTACGGAGCGCGTACTATTGCCTGCTATTGCTGGCCTGTCGCTAGCAATACCGCCCAGCCGCTCCGATTGGGTTGGGCGCGTGCGTTATGCTGGGCGGATCCCTCATCCGTATTGTTTCGTACCAGGTGGTATTTTGCAGGCAACGTGGGCGGAGCGACAGGGTTTATGTCTGTATGTAGCATGTCCTTGTTGGGACTAGGCTCGTACGATCCGCGGCGCTAGTCTGTTTCGGGCACGAGCTGCCAAAACGGGAAGTCCTCTAACGGCCTAATTTCTCAGGCCGGCACCGCTTGCTCTCATTATTATTCACTATTATTGCAGCATGTCGTGTTATCACCCCGTACTCGTAATCTGTAAACTCACTTTCCAATCTCAACCAATATTAACTTGCACATTTATGCACATGGATTGGAGATATTTACCATTTATCGATCTCCGCGGAGCAGCAAGGCTCAGGACCGCAAAACACAGTCGTGAATTATTATAATACGACACTGCAGACCGATGTCGTATTGCCGGAGCGGCCGTACAGCGTACAACGTTGTCGGGTTACAATACATGAACGGTACTAGGCCAGCATGCCAGCCACGCCGCGAGCCGTCGACGTAATCATGCAATGAAGGGAGCGCTTCACGTGGCACTCAGCATTGAAGGGGGCTTGGCATGCCTGGCTGTTCTTGGCATGTGGGCTTGGTCAGATGCCTTGCGCGGATGCAAGGAATGCTGTTATTTCGTTGACTCGAGTCGTAGCCAGTTCTGTTTGTGTCATAATTATTATCATCGCAGCTGCGGGAAACCCCCAAAATTGGGAACATGTAAGATGCAAGCTGCTAGCTGCGCACACATGGCAGATCGTCCCGGCCCAGCCTAAAACCGGCAATCCGTGCGCGATCCTGACTTGGCTGTGGCTCTGTTTCCGGCGGAGTGTGCCAGTTTATTGTAACTGCCGAGCCTGCTTTATTTTCGAGTTTTTTTTTTTTTTTTGTGTCAGGGATATCGGCGTCAGAGTTGATGCCGGTCAATAATAATGTAACATTTGAACATATGAACCCGGCTTCATCGCTGCGAACGGAGCACTCCGTATGGATTCAGTTACAATGACAGTCTCTGTGATAATAAGAATACAACACTTCAAATGTCAAATATTGTACGACTCGGAGATGCAAACATGCGAACATTACATTGAACATTATTCAACAATTTTTGAATACTGTACAATGGGACGTGACATCTGCGCAGGGACCACCCCTGCATATGCTACGGATACATGTAAATGGAGAGTGACTGCACCGACGTTGGTCATACAATTCGCCTAGACGATTACTCAGTTTGTCGATCACTTGTTTATCCTGTGCGCTGCTTATTTTATTGTTTTATTTTCTTTGACAAAATAAACTGAGGAATCATTGCAAAGTTGAAACGCTAAACCTTTCCACATCGCTGCATAATTATTATGTATTCCTGGCTGCGCACGTATACCTGTTGATCGTTACTCAATTCACCATAACAAATGGATGACAGGATTCAGCTGACGGCTGCAAGCCATTCGCGTCCATATGTATTACCATACTATTATTATTATTATTATTATTATAGCGACTATGGATTACCCCGCGAATAACATTGAAATCATGGCCAACATTACGAACCATGCCGAGGTCGATATATCAGTTGGGTATATAGTTCGGAGAAATGCATTAGCACATCAATTGTTTAATGTTGGTAATTCTTTCACCCTGTCTGAGTCTCATCCGAATTGTCTTACATAAGAGTACTACACAAATCCTCTATGTATGGACGATGGAGCATATCCCCAAGTCTTGTCGCGCCACATGGCAGCCAGAAGGAAGCGGGTCCGGAGCGGCCACGTCGAACTGTAGGAGTTATGCGGAGTTCCGTACGTACGTATAATATTATTGTCCACAATACTGCATGTACTTCGTCTCCGTACTGGTTATTCTAGTTGGACCCTTTGGTCAGCCTGACGCTGTGGCTGGGTTAATCCGCCCCAACAAGTTGCAACTTTTGGAACCTGTGAAATAATAATAGTAAATTGAGGGTCAAAACCTGAAGGATTTTCGGTGTTCGGCGCTTCTCGGTCTAGAACCGATCGACCAGGAAAATTTTTGCATCCACACAAGTCCACAAATCGGTATTGTTACTATTATTAATCGGTACGAAAAAAAGCAGGAAAAAAATACGTCAGAGTTCAACATGTGTAGGTGGCACCCACGTGGCGAGAACTTTAAGACTATAGGACATGTGGAAAACACGTGGATAATGGAAATGAAAATAAAATACAGAATAAAAATAAAATAAAATAAAATAATGAAATGAGAAAAATATAGCACAAGATGTATTCTTTTCTACCAAAATATTCAATCTCCCGAAATGACCAGCATCACCATTGAAGAAATATCTATCTACTCATCCGCATACTCAACTCCAATCTCCCCCGTGATATCCCATCGATCCCCCCTCGCCGCAGCACTCACGTACTTGACAAACTTGAGCGTGCCGCTGTCGCGCAGCACAATGCTCATGCGGTTCCAGCCAGCAGCCATGCTGAACAAAATCCCGTCGTCGTCGCCCTGCGCGGCTTTGTAGATGGCCGCGTCTTCGTCCTGCTCGTCGTCGTCGCCGGCCATGTAGATTTCGTAGCCGCCGATTGTGGGTTCTTCTGTAGTGTTTTCCTTGCGAGGCTCTTTTGTTTCCTTCTTCTCTCCCTTCTCTCCCTCCTCGTCCTCGTCCTCTTCTTCCTCATCATCATCGCTCTCCTTCTCCCAACCAGGTGTCGGCGTCAAGCCAAGAGTAAACTCGAGCCGCGGCTCTCCTCCCTCGTAGCTATTAGCCAGCGTATAATCCTCGCCGCGACGGAACCGGCGAGCCAGCAGATTGTAGCTCGTCAGGCGATCAGCACCTGTCACAAGCGCCAGCCACTTGCGGAAAGGCTGCGATGGGAGTAGGTCATTGAGTAGTTCTTGGATAGGCGAGCTAGTATCTGCGTGCGGTTGCTGGAATAGGAACCGGTGTTTGTGCGGCGGACGAGCGACTGTCCACTCAGTGGTGTTTTCAATATCATCTGCCGATTTTGGGAGCTTGTTCTTCTCCTGCTGCTCAATATACTCGCGCACGCGAACGGCAAATTTATCAGACAGGACCCTTTCCAGGCTCAGAGAAGAGTCGTTCACAAACGTCTCGGACAGCTCCTCGGCAATATCAGGCGTCAGGTACGACGGGGCGATGAATTTCAACAAAAACTCCAAATCCGTCTCCGTCAGCTCCTCGTCTTCTGATTCAGCCACTGCCTTGCCCTTGCCTTTACCCTTGTCCGAGCTGGTGGTCTCCCAACTGACAGTCTGCGCTTGTGGCAGGTCAAATGCGTCGCCTCTTCCCTGCAATTGCGACAGACTGCTGCGTTCCGCGAGCTTGGCCTCGAGCCCGGGCTCATATCCGTCCTCGCCCTCTTGCGGGATATGGTACCAGCCACTAATCGCCATGCGCACGCGTTTTTGTTTGCCCTTGTCCTGCTCGGACGGATGATACACCTCTTCAACATCGTGGAAACTCTCGCCCGGCTGGACCGTGAAGAAACTGAGCTGGTTAAAGGCCGGGGGGATGGACAAGGTATGGTCCGGGCCCGGAATCTTGATATCCTCGCCCTGGTCGTCCTTGACCGTCTTGGTCGGGAACAGGCGTAGCGCGCCACCCCACTGGGGTTGCCATTGGGTGTCTGGATCGGTAAGGTAGAGAATATAGCTGAGGCGCCGACTTCCAATAACATCGTCATGGCATAGCAAGTGGCAGCCCTCGGTGTAGACATTGATAGCCATGTCGGTTTTCTTGCCGCTCAGCTCTCCGGAGCCGGTAAGCGAAGAGAGATATGCGCGGAACTTGGCCGAATACAGGGCATCGCGCAGCTGCAGAAGCGAGGGCAGCCGCGATAGAGACGCATCGTCGAGTCCGTCTAGATTGGCGAGGTCGCCTGACTGGAAGATCTTGTAGATGTCTGTTTCCTTCTCGGTGAAGGAGAGGTTCTCTTCGATTTCGCTGCGCACGGAGCGTAGAAGGTCGGGTGCGATTAATGGCGAGATGACGCCGTGTTTGTAGCTTTTTGCATATTAGTTTTGCATTTCAATCGCGTGTATTGTGTGTAGGTAAAACTCACGGCGCCGAGGTCGCATAAGCTTTTGTGTAATTGTCGAGCTCGGTGGGCTCAAACAGGCCGTCGCGAAAGCGCGAGACGACGGCATCGTCGGTGATTGCGCGTTTCTTGGCCTCGTGGGCCCTGTTGGACTGCTGTGAGGCGTCGGTTTTGCGTTTCATGGTGACTGCTCAATAATTGAGTCCTTTGATTTGGTCTGATGTGATCTGTTGAGACTTTTTTTACTGCCGCAATGGGGCAAGGCGGTGAGATGGACTTTGCTCGGACATACTTCTAATGTTAATGCTACACATGTCAGACTTACATTAGCTACTATCAATACATTAGTTACTATATACGACATGTAATAGAGAAAAAATACTAAAATAGCTAGTAGTGGCACTTTTGAGTAGTTATAAGTAAAACTTTTAGTGCTATTATGCTTGAGCAAGGTTGTTTCTTCAGAGCAACTCCAGTAAAACACTCAAGTGAAGATCGACATGACTACTGACTAGCACTGACAGCTAGTGCAACTCAGACTGATCTAGATCTTTGCCCAGTCCAAATATATTCTAAACATATGGTGAATACGTGCTAAATAAGTGCTAAATACAGCATGCGCAGGAGGGAAAGGCTGCTTCAACGTTTCGAGCTTGCTGTGGGGCGGCCATCTGGGGCCTCTTATTGGGCTGAGCATGGCGAGGTGTATGGCCCTATGATTGGCTGAAACTGGCTATTTCTGGGTGAACCCTGACGCTAAACCGAGACCAGACTAGTGCCGGCGCGAACATGCAGCGCCTGGCAGCGTGATTGGCCAAGCCCAAAGCGGGACCCGGCGGCTACAGGCCGATCGACGCAGCATCGCGACTTCCCGCAAAACCAATGATCGTGACTTCCCTGCTCGTCGCCGCGCATTCTTCAGGCAAAACCCGCGATGGAGTCTGTTTCGTGCTCTGTTTGGAGTCCGCCGTCTCCTGGGCCACTGACAGGCTGTGATCGTCCTGCTTGCAGCGCGCCCGTCTCATCGTCCGTCCAATCGGGGATTTGCTGGAGCTTGCATCCTGCGTAACGCGGTGCTCTGTGCCCATGGCTCGTTTCTAAATACGTCTCATGTCTCGCTGCTGGTGCAAGCTCCACTGGCACCCAGTCACCGAGGTAGCGATGACTCAGTCACAGTTACGAGGATGATGACTCTTGTCGTGTCTGTTTACATCGAGTCTTACGACTACTGCTAGTGTGCTGGTGGGGGTCTGGACTGGTCTCTATCTTTGCCCTTTTCATTATCTTCCTCTCTTCTCCCTCTGTCTGCAGTGTGTCACCTTGTGAATAGATCCTATTGTATGTCTTTCTTTGTTCAGACGAGTCGCTGGCCGACTCCCATTGTGTTCTTTCTTCAATAGTCATCGTCGTCCATTGACTCATTCGCCTATTCATGTCTATTCATTGTTCTTTATTCTGTCTCACCCTTCGCTTCTCATTGCCTTGTTGAAGACGGCCGACCTCTTGAAATACGCCCATCCATCCATCTATCCAGCGCTCTTCTTGAGCAGCGTGCACATGGTACTTTACTACTACTACTTCTACCTATCTCAGAGCATACAACCATGGCTCTAACAACTCCACCAAGTACTAACAGGTTGCGAAGCAGACTGCGTCGCAAAAATATCCCCATGAATCTCACAATCGACACAAAGAGCGCTGCTAGCTTACGGCCGCCCAAGCAGCAGCTCAAGCTCCCGTTCTCCTCGCCCATCACCGATGAGCCGTCCAGCCCGGAGAACTCCTCTCTCGCCAGCGGCTCCTCGGGCGATTGCCCCCAGCCCAGAATGGTCGGTAGGCTCAGTGGCATCGAGTCCGGCACTTCGCTCAGCAAGAACGACTTCGAGCGCGCTCTCTACGTGGACCTGTCTCAGCCGAAAGAGCAGCAGGAGACGATGCAATGGTCCAGCTCTAATGCTGCCACCACAAATAATCACAACAATAAGCAAAGCGGAAGGCGGAAGAGTGGTATTTCGAAGAAGAGCCAGCGACCGACCAACTTGCAGGTTGTCACCAACTTCTCAAGAAACCACCGGGACATCACGGCTGTCGGGAAAGGAAGAGACGGCGATAACGGGGGAGACCAACAATTAGGTCACGATGGAAAGCCGCTACTTGACTTGCACGGCTTGAAACAACTTGTACGAGCCCGCGAAAAGATGAAGGCAAAACAAGAACAGCGCGCTCCACGCTCAAACCCATTCAACGACCAAAAAGGCGCTGGAAACTACACGTCTCCCCAGTCGCTTGAACCTGGCTCGGCCCCGATGTCCGGACTGTCTCCATCAGACGGGTCTGTGGTCATTGGCATGAGAATGCCCTTCGATGACTCGACAAATGGACGAAAAAACAACACGGCGCGCGGTTTGGCTGTACAGAATATCCAAGCTCCACCAACTCCTTCTATCCTGGTCACACCTGCACAGGAAGAGTCATCATGGCCGTTCGATAGTCCAGATGAAGAGCTGCAGCGGCCACGCGTTGCCTCCAGCGTCTATTCACAACCGACCCCGCGTGTCCCCGACGAAGATATCCCTCCAGTTCCAGCTATTCCAGACCTGCACTCTATTGTCCAAAGCAAAGATGCCAAACGTATCCTAACCGCCCAAAACACACCAAATATGCGGTCCGAGCGCCCAATGTCAGCGGACACTATGTTTGAAGACAACTCACCAAGAGACCGATACGTAACCCAGCACACGCCTACAATCGCCTCGGCGTCGACTTCGAGTCCGAGCGATGCCAACCGGCACAAATCGCAAGGGTGGTGGACGTATCTGTTGTCTCCGCTGCTGAAACGCTCCGACACTTCTTCCACGCGCAGGACGGGGTTTTCGCCTCGTAGTATTCCACCACAGTCTGCCACGTCGTTCACCTTCAAAGAATCTGTTACTCGCGGACTGAGGGAGAAAGAAATTTCCCATTTCTCTCCCGATACCCCGGAAGAAGGAGTTTATCGTAACGCCGCCGTCTGGAGCAGTCTCGAGAAAGAGGGCATCAATGAGTCAGAAAAGAGTATTGCTCCTACTACGCATGATGTTGTCACAGGAAAGGTCATCCGTAACGAGGATGTCGAACCAAACTTGGTGGGCCACGGCCTGGCTGCAGAATACTACCAGGCGAGCGCTCACGACTTGTATAATGACGAGCCATATTTTGAGTGTATTGGTCACATTTGCTCCATGACAACGCAAAAGCGCTGTGCCGAAATCATCAAATCGTTGCAAGACAGTGAAAACGGACGCGGCGAAAATTCAGTAGCAGATATGATGCCGGCATCGTTTGCCCTCCTTGATCTTCTCGCGAAATTTAATGACCCACTCATGGCCGAGTTAGAAAAGCAGAAAGCCGCCGAGGGAAGTGAAAAGAGTATTGAGGGTTCTGAAAATCCGTTTTCGGATGGAAATGAAAAGGCTCTGCCGATGGAGGATACTACAGACTTGATCTCGCTCGATGATGGGGAAACAAAGACTCGCGACTCCCCAGCCCCCGTGGCTCGACCAGTCCATTCGCCGGTTGTTGAAAGCGAGCCGGTGCAGGAACTGCCTCGTGCCACGCCCGCTCCTAGAGAGCCAACTCCGGTTCCCATGCCAGCGCCTACGCCGGGTCCTATGCAGGCTCCCTCGCCAATTCCTACAGCGATGCCACCAGCGATGCCACCAGCGATGCCACCAGCAATGGCACAACCGGCACCAATGCCCCAGCCAATGCCCCAACCAATGCCTCTGCCAATGATGCAACCTGTGGTTGTGTATCCTACCCCAATGCCAACTCAGATGCCTCCTCAGATGCCTGCCCAAATGCCTGCACCAATGCCTCCTCCATCTATTCCCCCACAGCCAATGTTTCAAGAGCCAGTACCTCAACCACCTCAACCACCTCAACCGAGACCAATGTCTCCCGCTATGGTTCCTCCACCTCAGCCGAGGGCAATGTCCCCAACCATGATGCCTCCACCTCAAGAAACTATCACAAACGACACGAGGGAGCTGGCTTCACGGGGAATGGCACCGAGAGGAATGGCCCGAGCAATGTCTTCCTCACCAGAAATCACCAGTGCCCAAGACGGACAAAGAGAAAGAGGCATTACACCTCCCATCTCCATTCCATCACCTCCCCGTCCGCCGAGTCCTGCGGCTGTACGCAGAGGAAATCCAACTCCACCTCCGCCTCCTGGGAGCTTCCGTGACATCAACGATGACTCTGACAGCGAACCGCCGCCATACTACACCCCGCCAACAAGCAGAAACTCATCCCGCATGCGTTCAAACAACCTTCAGGTCGGAAACACACAATCTCAGCGGCCTGTCTCCCCTGGCCCTGTTTCGCCGGGGTTGCAGAATGCGATGACCAGTCGGGGTGGCATCCCCATGTCAGAAGTTGGATCTTCTCAAGATGAAAGAGGTACACAGCGAGGCAGCCTTAACCAGGGCCAGCTACAAGACCAACACCACGGAACTTTTGTAACCGTTCAAGACTACAGACGCGCAAAGGAGAACGAAAATCGTCGACGACGCTTACAAAAGGAAGATTCATTCTGGAACAGAACCGGTGGGATATGGCGTGGTAGAGGATGCATACCGAAAAAGGGCTGCTTTGGTCGCAAAGGCCCTGAAGGGCGACAACGTCGGCGTTGGTACTGCGTCATCCTTGTCTTTTGCCTTATTGTGATTCTTCTGTCAGTCGTTCTAGCTATATGTCTCACGCACAAGGGAGACCCCACTCCCGTTCAGTCTCAGTGGTTGAATCTCACAGGCTATCCTCCCATGCCTACTGGTGTAATGACCGTTGCTGGGCCAGACCCTGCGGTTGAGCGCAGCAGCTGCGTTGCGCCCTCTCAGATGTGGACGTGTGCTTTGCCAAAAGAACAACAAGACAGTAACACCGGGTATGCGTCAGATAGGCCGAATTTCAGATTCGAAATCAGCTTCCACAATGGGTCTTACCCACACAGTACTACGGTGCGCTCATCTAAGACAAATTCAAGGAGGTCGTTCTTGTTCGACAGAGACGACACGGCGCCATCTCCTACCCCGGCTGCACCTCGTCTTGTGGATCAAAAGTTTCTAGGGAATACCACTGACAATGTGACTGTTCCGTTTGAAGGGGAGGAGACGCCATTTTTTATCACCTTTTTGTCGCCGGTAGATACCTCCGACTACCTGTCTCAAGAAAAAAGGGACGTCAGCGACCATAGCGTGAGTACGACTCTGTCACCGTCGACAACAACGTCTTCATCTCCAAGTAAAACCAGCAGCATTGCCAGTTCAACCACAACAACTGGCACCGGGGCTTTTGCAAACATTGGAAACCTAATCCCCGCACCAGCCATGGCATCTGATGGCACTGCCGCGGCAGCCACACTGTACCCATTGCCAGGCTCACAGCCGGTCAAGCTGTATGACCGAGGCAAGCCGACAGAACACTATGGCTTCTACACCTACTTTGACAAGAGCATATTCCTAGAATCCAAGGTCGCTGTCACCGGTGATAACGACCTCAAGGACTCTGACTCTGAAGACTCCAACGGTGGAAGCACAAAGGATAAGGCCAATGTTCGTTGTACATGGTCCCAAACACGGTTTTTGGTGCGCATCTGGACGCAGCCTACAAACGTCACACATATGAGCATCACGGCGTCCTCGTCTTCCAATAGCACTAATGCAACTGCCACCACGACAGCGTCTGCGACGACGTCCCTGTCAACTATATCTCCCACATCGACTTCCTCATTGTCCGCAAATAACTTTACTTCTCCGGGATCTTTTCCATATCCTATTACCTTGACTGTGGACCGTCACGGCGGCCTTGCTACCGAGAAGCTGATCTACTGTTACAGCCTCGAGCAAGAAGGCTACTACAATTTGACGTCCCCCAAACTGGAAGATGAAGATCGTTCCTCTGGCGGGACGATCATTCAAGCCAGCCCGGGCTACGTTGCCCTCGCCGAAGCCGTGCAACAGGGCATTAAGGAAAACCAGACTGAACCGGTCGACGGCGGTACCGGTGGTTGTGAGTGCGAGTGGAGGAACTGGATTTCCCTTTCTTGATTTTTTTTCTCTAATAATGTGTTTTGTTCTCTTTCACTTCTTCTGCAATTATTAATCAACAGTTTTCAAAATGTTGCATCTGAGTTGCCGGGGTTAATGAGCGCACTTGCATCGCCTTAGCATTGGGAGCGTGTTCCTTTGTCACAATCTGTTTCCATTACACCATGTTTTCTTTACTAGAAAATGTATGTATCTATAGAGTTACCTTATAAAATAACATAGAATCATCATGTTCATTCGATTTCTTATCTGTATGATCAACTCTGAACTAACTTCCATCTTCCATGAGTTTATTCATTCAAAGCCTTGATCAGCCCGGGCAGCACAACTGCATCCGTAAAGTTCCAGATCAACGCAACATCCGGATGCTGCCATGCAGCTCCAGTCCACCAGGTATTGCGATATCCTTGCAAATTGTTCAAACGCTTATAAAACCCGCCACGGATCTCGTCTGCGCTGACCTGGCATTCGTACGGCCCAGGGTTCAGCCACGAGACAATCTCCGGATCGGAGCCTGGCACGCTCTTTTTGACATCGGCGAGAATTTGCTCTTTGAAAGTCTCGTCGTTTTCTGGGTGAGGAGGCAAAGCACCTCCGTAGGGAAATGCGGTGAGGTTGGATGGGGCGTAGACGGGGCCGAGGAAGTAGATAGCCGGCAGTTTTGGTAGGTTGTATGGGGTGGATATGTCTGCGTTGTACAAAAGACCGGGGGATTCCGGGTAGGCTGCGCCCTTGAGAATACCCATGATAAAAGTATGACTGTTGAAGCGCGAGATGAGGCTGTTCTCAGTCTTGTCGAGGTCGACCGTTTCGAAATTGGATGAAACGGGCGGGATGGCGAAGACGATCTGTTTGGCGTTGATCACCACGGTCTCTCCACTTGACGAAGACTTAGCGTGCAACTTGATCAGAGCGTCTGGATCTGATTCGGCAGGTCGATCGATGGAGACAATGGTGCTGTTGAAGAGGACGTTTTTGGCGCCGCCCAGATCGTCGTAGGCCTTTTCGTACAGCTCGTGGGAGTTGGTCGTGGCAGAGGCAAGAAAGGCACTGGCCAGGTTCTCCAGCACGATCTCGTTGAAGAACTTGAACACGTACAGTGTGGTAGTCTCGAGCACGTTGCCGAATCCCTGAGCCTGCAGTGCAATCAGCTGTACCATGTCCTGCAGGTCAAACTTCTCGACGAACTTGCCAAACGGTAGTAGAACATCCTCAGGCACGGGGTCAGGGAGCTGGATGCCCGGCTCGGTGAGAAACGGGAAACGAGCGAGCTGGGCAGCGTACTTTTTGAACGCGATGGTGATGTTATCGGTGCTCGGAAGCACAGAGTAGTTGAAATGCTGGCCGGTGCGAAGGTCGACAGGGAGCAGTCCGCCACCAGCACCGGAGATGCCAATGGACATATTTTTCAAAGGGAGGTTGTAGCGGGCATAGAACGACTTGATAATGTCCATATTTTGGAAGATCTGCACGCCTACGTCGATGGTTTGGCCGGTGACTTGGTCGTGATATGTGCGAGTTGCGCCGCCCAGTGTTTCGCTCTGCTCGACGACAACGACCGACTTGTTGTAGTCGCCCAGGCGTACAGCAGCGTAGGTGCCCCCGACGCCTCCACCGATCACCGCGACATCACGATTGATGGTTTTGATTGCTAGAGCTGAAGTGGCGAAGCCAAGCAACTGCACGAGATTGGTGAGCTTCATGTTGACGAAGTTGATGCACAATCCCTGTCAGGTTGGATGGAGAGAGGAGGAGGGAAGAGATTTGTTTAGCTGAGGAGATTGTTGGCGTGTCGATCAGCACGCGGTGCCTAGAACGTCCACCGCGATCCTTTTTTCCAGATCGGGAAATCGAGTCACCGGAAGCTCGCGGGCTTTCTGGATATATGCCGAGGTGTTTCAAAATCCTTCGTTTATTTTTATTTTCATTTTTACATAAAATAAATGTCGAAAGAATTTCTTCTGTAAACTATCACTGACAGAAAAATCGCAGACTTGAAGAGCTAGCCAACCAGCATACGTCATTGGCTATCCACTTCGTACCAACATGATAGAATCAAATTTGCGATCAATTTGCGTGTCGAATGGGACTAATTGATTCAATCAACGAAAATACCCACTAACAAGAATAGAATGTATCGCGCCTGGCCGCGCAAATAGGCTTTGGTTGAGTGGGACCCCAATGTTGCATATACGCCTTTCTGCGAAAACTAACAATTAGTCCATCATCAGGCCTCCAGGCGTCTTCAGGAAACTGTTACTTCTGCCATGTGAAGTTTTCTTCTAGTCGAACGCAATTTGTTTGATTGAGACTACTCTTTGAGATAGTTTGGAACAGGGACTATTGCTACAACATTGAAAGATGCAGTCCTGGTTCTCCTTGAGAATCAGGCTTGCTTCATGTACCATTTCTTCCAACACTATCTGGTACTAACCAAATGGAAATATCAAGTCTGGATTTATAAAAAAATTTGCTTCTGAGTCATCCGGATTGTCATAAGACCAATTTCCGGAAGACAACTCAGCCATAAAACTTTCCCAAGCAGCATCCCATGACGGGCTAGCTATGTTCATCGCTTGGCTTTCAGGGAACGTCTCTCCCAGGGCAGAGGCAAAATCTTCGGAAGCAGAGATACTGCTCTCTGATAGTACCATATTCACTCGTTCTCTGGCAGTATTCATCAACTTCCTTAGCATTTCCGACGGCGGTCTTTCGTTCACATTGGAGTTGGCATTCTGGTATCGCTCAAATACTTCTTCAACCAGCGGCCACACTCGTCTGATCATAGGAAAATCAGTAGAGACATAGCACTCCCTAACAGCCAAGCCAACAGCTGGCCACTGTGGAGTAATATACCACCTAAATCCCTCGCCGCGCTCATCATTCTGCACGCGAGAAACGTTTTCGATGGATTTTGCACACATCTCTAGTATAGAGCAGGACGCCTGAGTGGAAGGTGGCGTTTCAGTGATGACCTTAGACGTGAAAAGTTGTGCCGATGCTATTAGGGAGCGAGATCCGTGGTAAATAAACCAGGAATATGTGTTATCCTCCGGATTGCAAAGTTTTGCAAGTCCATACACATCATTTTCAAAAGCGGCAACCAGCCCTTCGTGTGTGGACTCAAAGTTCTTATCTGTTTTGATCCGATACATGCTTCGCGCAAGTGTTTGCAGCCTGTACGTTATGAGCGCAAAGGTCATATCTGTGACCTCATCACGTTCTCTGGGCTCTGTTTCCTGATGCGACTGATCAAAATCCGAGTCATTCAGGTTGCGTGGTCTAGAGGTTTGTATCATTTCGAGCGGCATAAGAGGTTTGGAATCTGGCTCGAGACATGATTGCATATCCAAAAGACCTATTGTAAACCATAGCCTTTTTCGCATCTGTCTGCTGAAAAAACTTTCTGATGGATGATCGACATGCAAATTGAGCGCGTGGGCAAGCCGCACCGCCGTGGCAACAAGAGTCCATACAGCACGCGACTTGTCGTGGGCTCGTGTGGCAGCCTGGCGAAGATGTTAGGTACTGCTAAGCTTTTTCTTTCTTTTTGCGAGTGACAACATACGAGGTATAGGACAAAAGCCTGAAGAACTGTTATATCTCGTGTCCTTGTCAAATCTGCTCTTTCTAAAGACATCTCACACGCCTTCTGATATTCGGGGAGTACAGTAGCCCTATTGCAGTGAAAAAGTGACTGGCACTGCCGGTCCGTCATGCTTGCAACGGCTGCATAAAACACGGCGGCATCGAGGGCGTTTTCGGCAGTGATAGAGCTTTTGCCAGCAGCATAAGGCTGTCCATCAACCAAGTGTCTCTTTAGTGATGGCCGATGCAAGACCTTAATAATGCGGTCTACTTGGTCGAGATAGATGTTGCATAGGGCAAATATCACAGCAGGGGATGGACGGAGCGCCAGCGAATGCAGTTGAGTACCACCAAGCTGACCGAGGGAAAATCCCATAAACGTGGAATGTGTCTCATTCCTCGCTAGTGAGCTAACCTTATTTCTATTTTGTTCTCTTTCAGCGTGTTCGCTAGTACCACCATGAGTTCCTTGGATTTCTTTGATCAGGTCGGACCATAATTGAGGAGCAGCGAAACTGTTGTCCGTAGAAGTGGCATTGCCAGGTGTTAAAGACCTGCCACTAACGCCTTTCGAACTTCTACTATCCAAGCTCAACTGTACAAATATAGCATAAGCAAGATTGACCATACAACTGGAATGCCCTCACCCACTGTGTTTGTGTTTGGCGTATCCGAGGATCCCGCGAGAGCCACATTGACCAACGCCTCTAATCTATCGATTTTGTTCTGCAGGTGCAGGTTATGACTATTACCCGTGGATTTATTGATATGGCGCCCTCTAGGCAATCGCCTACGACGAACCGATTCGCAATTAATGCCGGCCTTTTGGCAGTTTGTGCAGGGATTCAGCTTGTCGCATTTGATCTTGCGCTGCCGGCAGGATTCGCATGTCAGAGTTGGGATGGAAGGATGACCGGTCTGCAACCTGTCTGAGATTGACGAGGCCATTCTGATACGAAAAGCGACTTGGCCTTACATGCTGATGGCTCAGTCGTGGAAGCAGAGGTGTGATGTATCCCAATGTCTTGGATACCTGATGTGAGGTGGAGAAATCAGCCTTGCCCGATGCGGACTAGCAAGGTTCTGAGCCAACTCAGCCACCCACTCAAAAATCCTGAATTATCTATTTACTCAGAGAGACCTGTATGACTCCATGGTGAGATGACTAGATCTGATCGTGTGAGCTAATTTCGAGAAGTTGTTGGAACTTTGTGGGCTAGAGAACGAAACAGTGAATATGAGTTATTTATAACTATGGAAGCAAAGCTGAACCATCATTCTGATACATGTATAGGCATCCATTACCAAACCCTCATGACTTAAATGCTATTATTTGTGCTTGCAATTATTCGAATACGTTCAGTCGTTTCAAATTATGCCGACAAATTGATTTATTCACACTAGTTGGGGCATATAGGAACTTGCTAGGTATCCCCTACACCTCATACTAGTTTTCTTAATACCCCAAATTTTTGTGACATTTTTGTGACGAAGTATCTGTCTACTATGTAGGCAACTGTAATCTATAGTATACAAGAGGAAATTAGATTTTGCACCTCATAAAAGAGGCTTGTAAATGTTTATGACGAAACATTCGGGTGCTCGGATTTTAACCGGGTTCTAAGCGGCTTTTGATAAGGATTTCGGCTTTTGAGAGAGTCTTTAATATCGCCAGATGTAGCATTGGAATTTTGTTCCAGAAAGAACATTCAACATTCACTCAACCACAAAAAAATCGCTTTTTAAAAGATAACTACAAATTTTGTTCCTCACCTACAAAGAACTTCCATCAACAAGGCATTCATCCCTTCTACGTCTCACCGGACTTCAATAACTCCAAAATGAGCACAACACAAACCAGCCATGTGCCCGTTGTAATTATCGGTGGTGGAATTGTGGGCCTCTGTGCATCTCTTTTTCTTTCCAATCAAGGCATCCACTCCCTTCTAGTCGAAAAACATGCCGGGACATCGATTCACCCGCGAGCACGCAGCGTCAACGCGCGGACTATGGAGATATTTCGAAGTATGGGAATTACAGAGGCAGTCCGTGAAGCTGGGGCTAGTATGGCTCCTACTCGAGGTATATTCTCGGGGCCTTCGCTCAGTTCCGTTCTTGAGAAAAAGCACCGAGCTGAGGAAGGGCCCAAGAAGACATCGTGGATCGAATCATCTGGAATAGGACCAGAAAATGGTCTGTTTGTTACTCAGGACATGCTTGAGCCTGCCATTTTGAAAGAGGCAAAGGGAAAAGGTGGGGATATACGATTCCGTACCGAATGTTTGGGGGTGGAACAAGATGAAGAAAAAGTGACGGTTACAATGAGAGATCGAGAGACAGGCAATACATTCACTGTAACTGCAGACTATCTGATAGCAGCTGATGGTGCAAACTCTCCAATTCGCTCCCAACTTGACGTTCAGACTACTGGCCGTGGTAAGATGGGAAACTTACTGAACATTCTCTTCCGTGCCGATCTCAGGGACTTGGTTAGGGGCCGTGAATTCAGTCTATGCCGCATCGAAAATTCCGACGTTGTGGGGCTATTCGCATCAATTAACAATAGCGATCGATGGGTCTTTCATATGAGCTATGATCCCTTGAAAGGCGAGAAAGCAGAAAACTTTTCGCCCGACAGATGCAAAGAATTGCTTAAGATTGCCTTAGGTTTGCCAAACATTGAAATTGAAATTACGTCTATCTTGCCATGGGAACCGTCTGTTAGAGTCGTTACAAAACTCCAACATGGCAGGATATTCCTCGCCGGCGATGCAGCACATCAGATGCCGCCCTATGGTGGACAAGGCGCAAACACGGGTATTTCTGATGCGCACAACCTGGTATGGAAGCTATCTGCTGTACTGAAGGGGTATGCGAGCTCACGATTACTGGAGACCTTTGATATAGAGAGGCAACCGGTAGGAAAGGCAGCGGCAGAGGTTTCGGCTGCGCCTGCAGATGAGAAAGGTTTGATTTCTGTGAAACGAGACTGGAGCACAATAAAAGCCTTCGCCAAGATTTTTTCACATGCAAGTGGATTTGGGTATACCTACACGAGTGAAAGTCCGGCGGTGGTGGCCGAGGATCGATGGCCCCTCTGGGGTGTGACATGGAAGGCATGGAATGCCCCTTCACTACTTTTCTCTTTGGACGGCAGGCCGGGATCCCGTGTTCCGCATGTCACAGTTGAGAAAGATGGGAAAGAAATTTCGACAAATGATCTAATTGGGAATGGCTTTGTGCTGATGGCCGGAAGTACCGGAGAAGCATGGATTACAGCCACTGAGAACATTGGAACGAGCTGGCCGAGCTTGGGTCTTGCTGGATATCGTGTGGGGCACACTGATGGAGCTGTCATTGATAAGAAAGGATTATGGGAGATTGCAGCTGGAATATCTTCAAGCGGGGCTTTGTTGGTAAGGCCTGATGGATACATTGCGTGGAGGCAGAGGAGGGCCCCAGAAAACATTCAAAAGACTTTGAAAGATGTTTTGAAAGACGTACTATGTTTCTAGTGGCGAAAGCTTTCAATTTTGTATAAATAGCATATCATTTATTGAAATTTCCATCCAGAATTAGCTGTCATTAACATTACATGCAACAGTAATTAGATTTTGAATAGCACAAAGCCACAACGGTACAATCGCCAAAGATCACCTCTATCCCACCTACTGCAGAGTTGAGATGAAGAAACAAACTAGCCTGTGTCCGAAGGCTCAAATATCGACGCCGATAACAACAGAATAAAGTTTCAGATAACTCCTACCACTTTATACCCATTAACACCGTATAAACCAAAGTGTGCCGCCGGTAAATAACAACGAGGCCCTCCACGTCAGAGAAGGAAATACCTCACAATCGATAGACCACTTGGCAATCCCCTCTATGCAAGGGCCATAAAGGCACCGAGTGCACCAAGAGCAGCACCAATGTAGGTGATCTCCGAAACTTCAACCCTGGCAGCAGGGTTGACCGGCGGCGTGCTTGTAGGCGAGGATCCGGTACTTCCACCAGTACTTCCTCCGGTATTTCCAGCAGTGCCGGTGCTACCGCCACCGCCTCCAGAAGTAGTGGAAGCCGGAGTCGTGACAGGAGTTGAGGATCCCCTAGGAGTAGTGATGTTTCTAGGTGGAGGGATGATGCTGCTGCTCCTGGGGAAGGGAGTAGTCACTACTGGAGAGCTGGGAAAGCTCTTGGTAGATGTACCTGGGGTCGGCGTGGTCCAGGTAAAGTGGTGCGAAGAAATTGAAGGCTTTTCATACACTCTCGGGGCTCCTTGTTCCTCGGCCACAGCGCCGGCGGCGAGGGCGAAAAGGGCAACGGCTGGAGCAGTGATACGCATTTTGCACGATGGAAGTAAACAAAGAGCGAGAGAAATTTGAGTGAATGGCAATATACCCAAAACCACAAACTAAATATTGATCAAGGTAAAATCAAAAATCTAAAACCATAGTACACAAGCCTCCTTTATAGACCCGGCGAGAATTTCCTCTCCGACTGCCCTAATTCCTGTCTACCTGCTTGCCACCCAGCAAGTGGCAGTGTCCGAACGCGTGCAGTCTCCACGAAAAGTGTGGAGTACAAGCTATTTCCCGCACGACCTAGAACCGTGAGCTGCTTTCGGTCCACTTTTCTATTCTTGATCTGTAACTTCTTTGGCCGTTATTCTTCTGCCTGGTGGAGAGTCACGTGACTACGTCGCACATTTCCGGATTAGGACATGTCGATGTGGAGATGTCTTTGCCACTTGACGTGTCGCTAACTGGCATCATCCATTAACAGTTGATAATGTGGGTGGTGTGATCTGCATGAAATTGTTCCGCTTGTGCACAGGCAAAATAATAATCCAGTGTCTATTCTTAGAACCGGGACTCGCCGTCAACGAATTCTCCGATTTCAACCTAAATAGGAATGTTTTCACATTTATTATTATTAAATGGTTTTTGTTTTCAGTGTTTGCTCTTGACATTACTTTCAATATCATTCATTACCAGATTCAAGCAAAGAATGTTGATCTGTTTAAAACATCAATCGATACGTATGTGTTGAGATGCGTCTTTCTGAAAACAGAAATGGTACTTCGCACCCATTTCACCTGGATTCAGTGAGAATATACAAATTAGCATGGATTTTAAAAGCCTGCAAGCATTTGTCCGGTTTGGGCGCGGTTGAAATTATTTTGTGTTTTCGTGACTTTCGAGGAGAGCAGCGTGCCTGGCTTCCGGAAAATTTCCGAAAACGGCAAGTGATTGCCGAACGCGCATTCAAGCATTTGAAGCGCACACTAACCCTAACCTTACCACATGCTCACCTGTGAACTTATATATGTATATCTAGCTATAAAAAGTATGTGCAACGCGAATGCGCGCAGCATGGTGCCGCTTATTAAAGGGACGTCCATCTCGAAGTCACAGTCTCCTGTCTTGCGATGCAAGGGTGAACCGTGCTTTACGTACATAATTCATTTGAAACTCATCAAACATAAAAAATAAATCTATCATCTCCTTTTTCATAATCATTATCGTCAATATTAGCTATAAGCCACGGCTTAAATTAACGAAGACCGTTCTGCACTCTAAGAAGCTCTTTCAGGTTTTCCACATGTGTCACTAAGCTAGTTAAAGTCCTTTCTAGATGATGATCGTCAAATGCAACGCACTGTTTTATCAGAGAACGTTGCAAATGGTGCTGCAATGAGCCAGTATCAGATACTGCGGGTTCATCACAGGCCGATATAGTCGATTTATTGGAGTTGAGCACTGTCAGCGAACTGGGCAGGCCGAGCGAAGCTTCAGCGGTCTGGAACGCATCTAATAACATTCGAAGAGCTTTGAGGACTTTAAATTCGGTATCATGCTCGATGGATAATTCGCCGAGTTGCAAAGTCCGAGTATCTTGCAGTGGCGGGACGTAAGTGTTGTCCTTGGTACGACAAGGTCGAGAGTGGAGACTCTTTTCAAAAAACTGAAATACGTTACAATATAGTTTCGATAACGAGGCGAAGCAGCAAAAGACAAGCATGACTATTGGCGCATCCAGCATGGTATCTTGCAGTGACGTTGTGCTGCCACAGCGTGAGGCATACTTCTCAAGGTCGCCTTCGCCCAAGCGCCTGCTTTTCTCAAGCGCATTCGTCTTCATTTGCTCTAGGCTACTGAAAAATTCTTGGTGGAGACTTGACAGCTCTGTAGTCTCGGACGGGCTGCTGTATAGACTGGGATTAAAAGCTTGTACGTCGGCATGACCTGTCTGACTGACCCCCGGCCGCATCAGATTCGTCACCATACTACTGAACATCTGTGCTGCATGTAGCACACGGCCAATGGGGTATTCAGCTAAGCCGCCTGTAGTTGTGCAAGTAAAGGATCGCTCCTGCAAATTGTGCTGGGTTTCGTGTATCTCTTTAAGTAGGGAAGAGAGACGTATCATGCCGTGTGACGGGTCTGTCTCTGACAGCAGAGGTGAACTTGCATCGCTAATGCTTGGCTGTTCATTAATAGTAATAAATTCGTCTAGATTGTCGTAACCCAACCCAGGCGAAATTGACATGGCAGACAATTCATGTTCCCTCTGTGCCGATGAGAAATTCGGCTCTGTGGTCGGTAGTGCAGAGGCAGCCATATCAACCTCATCCAGGTATATACTTTGAAGGTCAAACGGCACAGGTGGATAAGAAAAGCTGCTGAAATCAGTCCTTGGCTCCTGTGGTGTCGTCTTGTCCAATAAGGCCTCCCAGACGCTTGAGTGATTGAGTGAAGATTGGTTCGAAACGGGAGATGGAGGCAACTCTACACGGTGGGAGCCCATGAAGCCCATAGCGTTCAGTTGCACTGTTCCTGCTGCTGGCGCCGTAGAGTTAGCGCCCTTGGACACTGATGATCGGTCAGTGGCAGACGACGCTCGGTGCTTTGGCGGAGCTCTACGGCCAAAAACACACTTTGCTTTTGCGCGTGCGCATCGGGTGCACTGCCCAGGTACCTCTTGGGAACCTTCAAAACGTTTTTGCGGGAGTATGGTGCATTTTAGTTTGTGCAATCTGCAGCGTTCGCAGGCGGATCGAAGGGAGTGTTGCCGATTCCCAGGAGGTGAGGGCATATTTCAAGGTTTCAAAGTGGCCCAAAGTTTCTGATATTAAATTTTGACGAGAAATATACATAAGGAGTTTCAGTTTTCTTATGTGGCGTTGTGTTTTATGACTCGTCGCAGCCATGCTGAGCAATAGAACGTAGAAATCAAAGAAAAACAATCGGGCGAACTTTTGCAGCGAAAGAATGGCCAGCTCAGTTCAAGACGGCAAATCTGAATTGAGTGATAGCTATACATCGTATCCAATGACGCATGCCTCGTATCCCATGTCGCATGCCTCGTATCCCGTGTCGCATACCTCGTAACTAACGTAAGCACACTTGGTTTGTGCGACAAGTCGCAAATTTCAGTTCCCAGTGGACAGCTGGGAGTGTATTCCTTTAATAAAGTCAAAAGCGGCTGAACAGAGTGAAACAACGCTCTAGCTTTATGATTGTCGAGGACATTCTTGGTTGGAGCGGTCGATTGATGCCAGTCCAATCATGGCTGCTTTCCCTCCCGCGTAATACATACTCCATAATAGTACATGCATATTCTCCCAATGGATTTGACTTGCCTGACCACACTATCCGCCGCTGGGGAACTTGTCAGGGGCAATGGACACGATGTTGCATTCCCGGGGGTGCGCTTAGGGGTAGTGGCGACTCCGTAACATGGATTCAGTTCGAAGAGAACTAGAAGAACCTTTTGAAGATCATCATTACAAGCACATCAAATAAGTATTAGACCCATATAAGCATTGTAGCACCATTTTAAAATTGAATTTTCACCCTAAAATGCTTAATCCCTCGAATCCGATCTTCGTATCGTGCTTTGTTTTTCCCCGCTTCCCCAACAAAAATGTCTATGTTGAAGCAAGGCATTGCTGTATATGGTTAGTTTATATTAAAGTTCACACTATAGGATCAATGCTTAGCTCACCTAAAATACTCAGATTTTAGCATATATCAATTGATGTTATATGGTTCAAGCGTTAGCACATTTCGTAGTAGAAAATGCCTGTTTTACACACAAATCAATACCAATGGATAAGCCCTACCTCAATATAAGCACATAGACAGTCTGTCTGAAGTTTGTATTTATACAGGTAGTTTACAGTAGCTGGAAGAACGAAATGGCAGGGCAGATTGGTTGGACAATGGGGGTGTATTCACGGATCTACTCCGCGCATATAAATCTCAAAGATCTCGGCCGGAATTGATGTACTACGTGATTAATACCACATGCAGTTGACGCGGAGAAGGAACAAACTAATAAAAAGATAACATAGAAGCCGTGAAAAATAGTATTACTGCCCGTCATGATCGGAATGTGGTGCTCAAGTTCGCAATAATTCGGTATTTTACCTCCCAGCTGATCTTTCCCCGAAACCCCGACTATGGACATTTGCTGACCACCCGCCCCGATCTCCTTGTCGATCTCCCAGATTTCCTTAACACTAAGTAGCTACGGTCTGTTCTGCCACAACTTGGAATGCCTAGGTATTTGCCGTCTAAATTTTATTTTGTCATTTGCAGCTTACTGGTGTTGAAACTGGGCACGCCAAGTTCTCCAAGCACCTTGTGCAATCATGCGTCACTTCACCACCACCTCGACGAGCAAGAATTATACGTCCAGCACTCCCCAAGAAGGTCTTTTTTCTGACACAAATGACAAAGGCTCAAACGGAGGCGGGAATGAAGCCGGTGCAGATGCTAGAAAAGCCATTCAAGGGTTTCGCCTCGTTCTGCTCTTTGTTGGGTTAGCACTCTCCGTGTTCTGCCTAAGCCTGGTGCGTATCTCCGATATCCTATCCACATTCCTCTTTACTCGCTCGTATCCTGATGCCTTTGGATTTAATAGGATCGTTCGATCCTGGCCACGGCCGTTCCGCGAATTACCACTGAGTTTAATTCCCTTGACGATGTGGCGTGGTACGGCTCCTCTTACCTTTTATCCTCGTGTTGTTTCCAGCTTCCTTTTGGCAAGCTGTACAAGGAGTTCTCGGTACGACGCGTATTCCTTACGGCACTAGGTGTTTTCGAGCTGGGATCACTCATCTGTGCAGTCGCACCTAGCTCTGTTGTGCTTATTATTGGACGAGCCCTGGCTGGTGTTGGCTGTGCAGGCGTCCAGTCTGGCGCCATCATTATTATTGCCCGCGCCCTGCCCTTACATAGTCGCCCAAAGTACACGGGCATTATTGGTGGAATTTCCGGAATAGGTCAAGTCATTGCCCCGACTCTCGGAGGTAAGCATACATCTTGCCTTTTCGCACAAATATGAAAAATACCAAGATATTGGCAGCTAACGAAAAACAGGTGTCTTTACAGATCGAGCAACATGGCGCTGGTGCTTCTGGATTAATCTTCCGCTAGGTGGAGTTACTGCCGTTGCCGTTTTCTTATTCGTTCGACTCCCCAGTTCGCAAGGGGGTGCCACAACATTTCTTGGCCTTTTGCAAAAGTTGGACGCCCTCGGAACTTGCATCCTGATGCCGTTAATAATATGTCTGCTATTGGCCCTTCAATGGGGAGGCACAGTTTATGCATGGAACAGCTGGCGCGTCGTGTTATGCCTTGTTCTATTTGCTGTCCTACTCGTGGCATGGCTCTATGTTCAGTATAGGCATGGAGATGGAGGAGCTTTGCCACTCCGCATAGTTTGTCAGAGATCGATCAGCAGTGCGATGCTGTTCACATTCGGTATCAACGGATCCATGTTCATCATTGTGTACTATGTTCCCATCTGGTTTCAAGCTGTCAAGGATGTCACTGCCCAGCAGTCGGGGATTAATTTCCTCGCATGCTCTGGGTCCATGTCAGTAGCGGCTATTATGGCTGGTAATCTGGTAAGTACTGGAGAGCAAAAGCAACATCAAGAACAATGGAAGATGTTAACCAGTCATAGGCTTCAAAAATTGGATACTACGTGCCATCGATGCTTGCAAGCACAACACTTGTTTCCATCGCAACGGGTCTGATATGGCGTTATAATCCTGCCACATCTACAGCATATTGGTGAGTAGTTAATACCGCGATTTCGACTCGAATTGAAGGCACTGATCGTTTAAGCAGGGCAGGTACACTGGTGATGTTTGGGTTCGGCGCTGGTTCAGGCATGCAAATGCCATTCATAGCCGCACAAACCGTGCTGGCTGCTAGCGACATTTCTCTCGGAAGCTCGCTGATTATACTGATTCAGACACTGGGAGGAGCTGTGTTTCTTGCAGTCAGTCAAAATTTGTTTCAAAGCAAATTGATTGCGCTTTTGGACTCTCACCCATATGGCGTTGAACCTGATTTCATTCTGGACACCGGAGCCTCTGGGCTTCGCTCTGCTATTCAACACAAGTATGGTGCTGAAGCAGTTGAGACGGTTATAGGAGCTTATAATTCTGCACTGAGACAGTGTTTCCTGGTTTGTATAGTGTTAGCATGTCTGACAATCATTGCAGATGTTGGCATGGAATGGAAGACCGTGCGAGCTGGAAAAAAATCCGCGAAAGGGTCAGATACTCATCAGGAGTCGAAGACGGATATAAAATGATAAATAAAGTTTTCGCAACCTATTTTGGGCGTATCGAATGAACGTTTATTTGGTAAAGACTAGATTAATTATCTCAATTATGTGTTAGTCATATCATTTGATGTTGCTGTGTATATTTATTAGTATGATTTCAATGTTCATATGTTGCTAGTAAGACGATAATTGAATTTATGTACCTTGAAAGGCTCTGAATGGAGATTTTAATATGAGCTAGAAGATACGACACCTGCTTAACAGAGAATTCAATATCTGAATTGTGGTAAGGAAACGTGTGCTCTTAGTTTTAGTTATTCTCAACAACGAATAACCTCTGTCTGCTACATGTTGTCGGAGTGAAAGTACAGATACACGCACATCAAATTAATATAAATCACTTATATATCTTTGAAAAATAAAATAGCAAAAAGAGAACGATAAAGCAAACAAAATCAACTAGCGGCGTGTCGTCAACGTGTCAGGACCGGATGTCATGACAAGCTCCTGCGCAGCAATGATGTACGAGAATCCAGCCGCCTTTGCTTGACCAAACCATTCCAAGATTGGCATCTTTGGAAATTTAACATGCTGACCTTCACTTTCTAACCTTGCCGCAAAATCCCTAGCGTAGACTTGGAGGGCGGCCTTGTGCTTGAACTCGTGAATCAAGTTCTTTTCCGACCCGTCTGCGTCGGCCGACTCAGTTATACTTTTGAGTACCAATTGAGCAAGCGATTGGGCCATGTCATCCACCGGAGCAATGTCCAGAGTACCATCAACCCCCCCAAACTCTGGCTGTATCTTCATAGAGTTAACAATACCCATCAGCTGGTCTGTTACTGTCTCTCGCTCTTGAGGAGACCCAAGTGCATCTCCGTCAACTCCAGACGGCCTGTGAATGTAGATCGGGATACTTGTTTCGGCTGCAACACGTCTCAAAAACCCTTCTGCAGCCCATTTACTAGCGACATAACCATCACTACCATCGCGAGGCGGACTCACTCCAAGATTGTAATAGTGGGACACAGCGCCTGACGACATGAAGTGTAGCGGAATGATCCGGTCTGAATCGGCAATCAGGCTGACAAGGCTTTTGACTGCAGAGACATTGACTGGTTGCAAAACCTCATACCTATCCCAAAAGGAGCGGTTGGCAACGCAATGCATAATTACATCGGTCTCCATGGCAAGCTGTTGATACTCTCGCTCTGACAATCCAAACTTTGGCTTTGACACATCGCCTCCAAGAGTTGTTACTTTGTCGCTTGCTACGATCTTGTCTGGCTGTCGGGTGAGACAAATCACCCGTGTAGCTTTGTCATTAGTAACAAGATGAGACAGCACATGACGGCCGAGCTGACCAGTGGCGCCGGTTAGCAGGATATTGAATCTTGATGCATCTCGGCGCGTGATGTTTTTGCTGACAGAACTGATAAAACTATCCAACTTCTGTTGCAATGCAACCGGCGGCTTCGTTTCCAAATCCCAGTCGATGCCATCCCGCGTAACGCTACTGTCAACTTCTCTTTGAATGGCGTCGGCCATTGCTGCTAAGTTGCCAGCGCCCATCAAATCCATGAGCTTTGGTGTAGCGCCAAATTCGGCTCGAATCAACGCTTGTAGTTTAACGAGGAGAAGCGAATTGCCGCCAGCCAGGAAGAAGTCAGAGGTGGATGCAAGAGATCCTACATAAACCGGTATCACCTCACGCCACAAGGTGCCTAGCTGACGCTCTGTTTCACTCAGAACCGATTCGTCACCACCGTCGATCCTGTGAACGTTAAGCGAGCTTTCATCATCTGCTGATGGTAGTGGCAGTTGTTTTGCTGCTTTCCTGTCTACTTTGTCGTGCGCCGTTTTGGGTATCGTTTTTATTACCCCGAAGACAGATGGTATCATGTAGGAAGATAGAGGGAGCCTTTGTAGGGCTGATATTAATTCTTGCTTCGCTGGCGGTGACAAGTCAGCCGGGAGAGTGACATGGGCCGCTAGGAATTGAGCGTCGCCTTCGCCCCTCAGTGACACAATTGCATCGCCAACAGCACCACCGGCTTGCTTAACGATTGCCTTCTCAATTTCTTCTAGTTCAATTCGAAAGCCGCGTAGCTTGACCAGGTTGTCGCCATCTAAGCGGCCCTCCACCACTAGTGTTCCGTCTTGCAGCATACGACCGAGATCTCCTGAGCGGTATACCTTACCATTAGTTCCAAAGAAAGAGTCGGCAAGGAACTTGGTATCAGTGAGTTCTTGATTGTTTAAGTAGCCGGCAACAACAGCTGGACCGCCGATTATAATTTCTCCTGGAACACCAATAGGCTGCACTCTCAGTTGATGGTCAACGATACAATACTTGTAACCACCAAAACCAGCCCCGACAGGAATGTAGCCAGTGCTCTCAATCTCTGCGGGATTGACCAGATGGAAATGAGAAAGCATTGTTGTTTCTGACGGCCCGTAGACGTTGTGCGCCTTTAAGCCTGGGAGGTTAGCTGCTTCAAGTTGTTTGGCAAGACCATGAGGCATCTGCTCGCCGCCCCAGGCAGCACATCTCCATGCATGGCATTGGCGAATATTATCTGCGCCATACTCAAACAGCATGGTGTATTCGCTGGGTGTTCCAACCGTGAATGTGACTTTTTCCTCAGCCATGATCTTGGTCACTGCCACTGGATCCCCTCGGCTTCTGCTTGGTACTACGTAAAGAGCAGCACCGTTGGTCAATGCAACGAGAGTCTGGCACAGTGAAGGGTCAAAACTGAAAGGGCTTTGTTGGAGGACCATGGAATCTTCTGTCACATTAAATGCGCCTGAGATGGAGTCCGTGCTGAATACCAGATTGGCGTGCGTCATCCTCATGCCCTTGGGAACACCGGTAGAACCGCTTGTGAATAGAACGACAGCCACATCTTCTGCTCGTGCAACGTTGACAGGATTTATGTTTAATGAACTCGCGAGATGGGAAACCAAGACTGTGGTGATGGCACTGGCTCCAATATTGGTGACCTGGCTGGATGTGAAGCCATCTGTCAAAATGGCAGCAGGTTTGGCAGTTTCTACAATAGTGGCCAGACGTGGCAAGGTTAGGCGTTGGTCCAAGGCCAGATAAGTGGCACCAATGTTGAAAATTGCCATCATGGAACAGATCCAGTCGACAGACGGTTCTTGGAATACTCCAACGACATGTCCCCTTGCTATACCTTTCTCGGTAAGTGCTGCGGAGATGGTAGAAATGCGGTGACCCATCTCTTCATAGCTAAGCGTGGATCCATGTCCATCCTTGAGGGCTGTTTTGGTACCATGCAGCGTGATCATCTCATGAATACGATGCAT
This sequence comes from Talaromyces wortmannii, assembly GCA_001939245.1. Lineage (NCBI taxonomy): Eukaryota > Fungi > Ascomycota > Eurotiomycetes > Eurotiales > Trichocomaceae > Talaromyces > Talaromyces wortmannii. Next base: position 108,711 of record MJVA01001087.1, read on the forward strand.
TACAGTGGGTGGATTGGAATCCCAGCGTGAATTGAATTCTCGGTCTTTGCCTACGGTAAGAGCCCTTTGGATGTCTAGCTCAGACCAGTTGGGGATGCTTTCAACCATGTTATCCGTTGTTACATCGGCCATGTGTTCCAGGACGGCAATAAAAGATCGAAGCAGCATATCTGTATGCCCTTCTGTGTACATCGGCTTCTGCAATCTCAGGCTAAGTGACGCGTCTGTGTTGAATTCGGTGATTTGCAGTGAGATGTCGAAGCCAGTGCCAGCATCGTGCCATTTTTCATCACTAACTCGACAGCCGCCCCAATTTGATTGTTCTTGTAGCACTTGTCTATGATCGATACAAACTTGGAAAAGTGGAGTGTGTTTGTTTGACCGAGGGACGTCTAGCTCGTCTAGTAGAATGCTCAAAGGAACGTGTGGCCGCTCTAGTGCTTCACGTACAGCGCTCCGAGAGTCTTGTACTAAATCAGCAATCTTGGTGCCAGACTTGAAGCGGCTGAAATGCAATGGAAGCAAATTGAAGAAGTATCCAATGCTATTGAGATACTTTTTGTCATCGCGATTAGCGTCTCCCATGCCGATAATCAGGTCATTGGATTCCGGTAGAAGTTGGAAGAGTAGAGCCTGGAATGCTGCCAAAAAGACATGGAACGACGTGCTGCGGTTATTACGAGCTAGCTGACGAATTTTATCGGCAAGTCGACGGTCAATTCTCATCTTGGACTCGGTTTGGTCGTAGTTGTTGACCTCTCGTCGTGTGGTGCCTCTTGCAAATGGCAGTAACTGAATGGGCGACAAATCTTTGGGGAGCGTGTGTCGGTAGTGTGCAATAGTTTCTTCAAATTCGCCTGACTCGTATCGTTCTCTCTCCTGCTGTACGAAAGAGCGATACTGCGAGTTTGATGGCAGAGGCGGGAGCCTTTTGGAAGTGTAGGCTGTGTTGAGGTCATTGAAGAAGATGCTAAAGCTGTAGCCGTCCAAGTAGATATGGTGCATTCCAGCCATTAGGAAATGCTCCGTATCTGAGAGTGATAGGAGCAACACCCTTGCAGCTTCTCCATTGGTGAGATCAAATACATGCTTATTAAATCCGGCAAATTCCACTTGCGCCTCATTCTCAGACGTGATTCGCTTGGTCTGGAGTTCAAGAGCCGAATTAGCTGCAATAGCCTGCATGGCTTTCTTCTCACCATCGTCATCGTCTGAGAAGAAACGAGTACGCAGGATTTCGTGGCGTCTTGAAACCATCTGAAGGGCCTGGCTGAGAGTCTCTACACAAATGTCTCCTTCAAGCTTAAGCATGACACTCGTATTGAAGACAGTTTTGTCGGGCAAATATTCCTGCAGGAACCAAAAACCTTCTTGACCGTGGGACATTGGTGCGAGCGTTTCCTTGCGCCCAGACTGTGAGGAAGCGACGGCACTGGGCAGCTTGGAAGCGTCGGATGCAAAGACAGGCCGAGACGAAGTGATTAGAGCATCAACTTCTAGCAGCTGCCTTTTTTCAAGAAGGTGAGAGGAAACCGATGGCTTAGACATACCATTAGGTGTGTTGACTGGTGACTCAAGGGGTGTTTCGTCACCCTCACTGTCTTCACTCGATGCGTCTTTCGAAGTCTCATAAGATGTGGAGTTTGATGATGCTTTGTCATCATCGGAATCCCTGCTGCTGCTGGCTGTGCTATCTGTCAATACTGGTTGGCTTGCAGACAGGGCAGTTGAGGGTAATGGAACCGGGGGGTTGACAGGCGTTGGGGCAGGGTTCTTTGAGAGTGTCTGTGACGTCTCTTCGGGGAGGTCGGACACTGCAGCTGGCAAAAGTTCAACGACCTGCTTGATTATGCCGTTGATGGAGATATCGCCAAGAATCTTGAGAACTGGAATATCAACATCAAGCTCTTTGTTAAAGAAAGATCGTACTTCTACCGCCATGAGTGAATCGACTCCCTGTTCGACGAGCGTAACATCTTCATTGATGTTCTTGTCAACCGGGATAGAAAGAATTCGTCTGAGGCGAGCAAGAAAGACCTCTACAGCTTATTAGTAAGAATTGATAAATCCACAGGGGATTTCACATGGAATTGGCTTGCCTTTAATGATGGAGATTATGTCTGCCTTACTCTTGGCCTCTGACAACTGTACCTTGAGTGGTGCAGCGGATGCACCAGGCCCCGTTCCAGCGGTGTCGTTGCTCCTATGCATCATCATGTGGGAAAATTTGATGTCTTTCAAGAATTTTCCTATACTTTGCGCGTTGAGAGTTGAGTTGATGCCCGTCGATAGTTCCGCAATCTGGGATGAACCTGGTTTTCCTAGAACAATGGCTTCCGCAAACGAGACTTGTAAGTCTTGTTCAGACATTGGTCGGTAGCCCATATTCGAAAAGTATTCTTCATCAAGCTGATCGGATCTCTCCACATAACCAACGCCAATGACGGAACTGATGTTTATGGATGAGCCTGCAACACCACGCCGCTTGCGTTGAGCGGCCAAGGCATTCATGTACATGTTTCCGGCAATATAATTGGCCTGACCACTGTTGCCAAGGACGGCAGTCATAGAGGAAAAGAAGATGAAAAAATCCAAGGGGGTATTGTAAAATAGTTCGTCAAGGAGTTGAGACCCTAGGACCTTGGGAGCCAGAACTTTGTCCATGACTTCAAACGGCATATTGTCGAAAACCATGTCATGAAGAATCATGGCTCCGTTGGCCACTCCTGCAACTGGGGGCATTGTATTTTGAATCATCGCATAGCATGCGTGAATCGAGTCGCGGCTCCTCACATCCATTGGTAAGTACTTGATGAGTGCGCCCAAGGCCTTCATGGCACTGGAGAAGACTACATCCTCTTTGGGCGTCCGACTTGTAAGCACAATGTGGCGTGCTCCACGCTCAGCCATCCATTTACAAAGAGATCTTCCAATCTCGCCAGTCAGGCCCACGAGAAGGTATGTCTTGTCGTCGTGGAAGATAATACCATCGTCCACTGCGCGAACCCTGGCTGTAACATAAGGGACAGAACAATCGGCGATGGCGAAGCTTGCCTGGTGAATGGGCTCGGATATGCTTTCCAGGGAGACAAGGGGCACATTATTGACGAGCTTTCGGTGCCTATCTGACCCCAGAACTTCGGTCACAGATTGTTGCAACATAGCTGCTACCTCGTCTTCTGATACCCATGACTGGAGCTCAGTTGTATTGCCCATGACATGCGACATGTCTACCACCTGACAACCGCGAGGCAAAGACGACAAAATACGTGCACTAATGCCATCTGCTGAAGACTTGGACAGGTCCAGAAGCTTATTGGCATTGATTGGTAGAAGGCATTTGACCCTGCTGGCTGAGAATCTTGAGCCTATGTGCTGCCATCCTTGCTCGAGACTGACTTGAGCCGAGGCAGTTGTGAAATGAATCGTGAATACTCTCTCATCAGCAATTCTCACCAACTCATTGGCAACCATTGGGTGAGGATCATGAACGATGAGCACATCATCCGTAAACGCAGATTTAGCTATGAGCCTAGCCAAAATGTTGGCAGCCACAGCCCCGAGCGCATGGCGTGGTTCCGCATTATCGATGCCAATTGTCCATGTACTTGGAACTTGAACCAATGTCTCCGCAATTGGGCTAAGGGCGAGGAGAGCTTCACCAGTGGAGGTATCTTGGCCCGCGCAAAGCATCAACATAGTCCCAGGAACAATGCCAAACGTCGACAACAGCGCGCCCGACACGCGCACCTGCTTCGTATTCGTGGCATAGGGAAGCTTAGGCACCTGATGGAGGGGGGAAGTTACTTGAACTTCCCAGGCGCCATTGTCGTTTGTCAAAGCAAGATGTGTGTCCCTTGGAACTACTTGATTGCGCACAGCACGACGGGTGGTGTTGTATCGATCATTGCCTGGAGTGTACGGATACAATCTAGGAATGATTGGCATTTTGTTCTTGATCCAGACCTCGGGTTCCATGGACCACAGCATTGTTGGTTGCTCAGGGTCTTCTTTCCATGTGCTAAGGGTCTGCAGCCGCAACAGGTATTCAGCGATGATATTAGCAGTATTTTCGTCGATGACATCCACGTCCAGGGATTGAAGACTAAGATGAGGATACTCGAATTGCATGGCACGTCCGATACCCAAACTAATATTTGAATAAGGATCCTTGGAGTCGGCTCCAGTAGTTACCCACAGCAAGTGGCGGGCTTGCCGATAAATGTTCTTGATGCCCTCAAGCTTCTCAGGATTCAAGCTTGCCCAGGGGGATTCGTCTAGTTCAGCAAGCATGATCACTGAACTGGTACTAGGGACAGTTTCGGCAGTCACCTCTTCCACGGAATCGACGAAGGTTATTCTGGGGAATGCAGAGGCAAGAACATCTGATAATTGGCCACGTAGCTTCTGCAACTCAGAACTCTCACATCGGCCAATAATTGTCAACTGTGGTGCTTCAAGTCCTGGTAGACTGCTAATGTTGCTAAGAGGAGAGCGCAACATCTTGATCCGATCATCAATTGCCTGTGTGCAGAATAATACACCAGGAACAGCACCGTGAGATGGCGGAGATATAGTGTCCGCGCTAGAGAAACCAGCCTCATTGAGTAGGCTGTTCCATTGCGGCAAGTCAAGTAGTGGGCTTCGATCGGGCATGCAGCCTAAAGCCAGTCCAAGTCGAAGGCAGTCATTTCCAACAGGCTCCAGAAAGACACCAAACCCACCAGGTTTCAAGAGAGCACGGAGATGAGTTAAGGACTCCGTTATAGTAGAGACTGAGGATATGACATTGGACGCAACCACGAGATCATACTCTCCTAGAGGGAATCCCTGAGAAGCAGGGCTCTGGGTTATGTCGAGAGTCTTGAAGTTGATACGATCACCGTACGCTGCAAAGTGTCCTTCCGCGACGCTAAAAGAATCATCAGAAATATTTGTATAAGTGTATGTTTCGAAGGCCGAGTCGAGTTGTGAAAGAATAGCTTGGGTTGAGCCACCAACTTGCGATCCAACTTCGAGAATGTTCATGCGGGGATAACGGTGAGAGATGGAAACAACCATATTGGCCAAGGATTGGCTCACGGCATCGAGATCAAATACCTTTGCGTAGAGCTCGGCCGGCAAGTTATGTTCTTCGCTTTGGAAAACAGTGGAAGAGGTACGAATGGCATTGACGAGGTTCTTCCCGATAGCGTCAGAGAGGCTAACTTGCCCATGCTTGTCAAATCTAAAAGGCAATGTTAATGTTAATGATATGCTGCATTTAGAGAGTTTCTTCTAAGGGGCAAAGGGAAACTTACCCAGTGAGGAGGGATGCAATGTCACTCGCAGAGTCTTGAGTTGCACTGACCAGAACATGCTTTTTGTCACCTCTCTCAACGTTCTCTACAACGTTTCGCGCCCATGAAAGGAATTGCTGGTAGTGTGGGAGAGCGCTTGCTTCCTCCACTGGAGTGACGGATTTGACAGCCTGGTAAAGATAATAAAAGGCAACCCTTTCTGCATTAATGGCATCGTCGATTTCATCTTGACTCAGCGGAGTATCCAAAACAGCGGCCGTTTCACCGTCTGCACAAGCTAGCTTATAGTCAAATCTTGAGAATAAGACTGTGTCATTGTCGGGAACAGCTGCAGCAATAGGAACAAGCTCCAATCCCTCAGCTTGTAGAAACGTTTGCGACTGTCCTCGGTGCTTGGATAGCAAATAAAGCTCGGCAGAAATCTTACCCTGCTTGACGGCTGCAGCTGTTGAAACAAATTGCAACATCCGCTGCTTCCCAATGCCTCTGGAAGTGAAGAATGGGTTGATTACAAGAGACTTGAAGCTAGTTGGCACATGCAGCGACCAAAGTCGCTCGTCCCCAGGGCAGCAAAATGCGGCAAATGCAGTCTGCAAGGCAGTATCAATCACACCCGGATGGACCAAGAGTTGGTCTTGCCATTCATCGCCAGACTGGTCTTCGAGCATCCCTGTGGTATAGCCTGCCTTTCGTCGGATACTCTTGGTTCCGTAGAACGGCCAAGAGTAGTTGTACCCAAGCTTCTTGAGAAATTTATAGAATCGCTCAGTGTCGACAGGAGATAGATCATCGTTATCAATCACATCAAGGGCCGGTAAGACATCTGGCTCTGCACTGGAATTATTCTCCGCTAACATTGCTCGAACGACTCCCGAGGCGTTGAGTGTGAGTACCGTTTTAATGTCATGCGGGTCACCAGAATAGCATGCCCACTCTGCAGCAATCTCTTGACGGGTCTGAGCTATGATCCTCATGTCAAAAAGTACCTCAACTCGAGAAGAGTCGTCTTGAAAGGCCATAGCGCGGCCGATGTTGACATTTTCGAGAGACAAGAGACCAATGCTGCTATCCTTGGCCAACGTAACGATTGCCTCGATCGCCATAGAGACAAATCCGGCCGCTGGGAAGACAGTCAACCCCTGAATCTGGTGGCCCGTCAACCAAGGGACTTCCTTGATGCTGAGAATATTGCGCCATTGTATGCAGAGATTTGTTTCGCGGTCATAGCATCGCTTGCCTAGAAGGGGATGGGTTGCGGTCTGTAACCTGTTGTAGAATCCTGACACACGTGATAGAGAAAGAAATTTGGACGAATGGTCGAATGGGTATTGAGGTAGGTCCTTCAAGAGCTCCCGTGGCACAGCTGGTGATTCAGACGCAGTTCGTTCAACATTGTCAAAAGCGACCGACTGCGGACCAAGCTCAGTCCAAATGAATCCGAGAGCCTTGGAAAACGCAGAAACATCATCCTTGCCTCGGCCAAGAAGCCCGACGTACGGTGGGCGCGCGCCTGCAGTCTCTTCAACTGTATCGAGGCAAGGCTTCTGAAGGGCTGGATGGGGTCCAATCTCAATAATCAAGTCGAAAAGCCCCTTGTCAGAGCATGCTGCCTCCACTGCTGTACTAAAAAGCACGGGATTTGTCATGTTATCGACCCAGTATTGTGGCTGGACGTCTTCCCTGGTCATTTCCTGCCCATCTCGCACACTTGAGTACCAAATTGGCCAAGGCAGAGCATCTGAAGGTGCCTCGGGAAGAGCCTCACGCCCTGCATTTGTCATGGCTTCGAGGTAAGGCTTGGAGCAAGGCAAAACGTGTGACGAGTGGTATGCTGTGTCAACTTTGAGTTGTCGCGCGAATGCGCCTTCGTCTTGGTAAACTTCACAGGCTTCAGCGACAGCGTCCGCGTCACCCGAAAGAGTAATGCTGTCGAATGAGTTAACCGCGGCCACTTGGAGTCGTCCTGCAAACGTTTCCAGGTCGCAGAACTCAATTGCATCCTGATGAGTGGTGCCTACAGCCATCATGGAACCTTTACCACCGTTGGGAGACTTGGCCAACGCGGAATAGAGGCCTCTGTAGTAGGCAGCTCGGATGGCATCTCTGGCTGTATAAAGTCCAGAAGCGTACGCAGCGCCAATTTCTCCAGAAGAGTGACCAACAACAGCATCAATCTTTACACCAGCCTGACGCAACAAGTCTACCAAGACAATTTGTACTGCAGTACACAGCGGTTGTGAGATGGCTGCCTCGGCCACGCGAGACAAAGCGGGACCGGCTAGAATCATCTCGGACAAAGTCCATTCTGGCGCATTGCCAGCGGTAGAAGTGGCCAACGCTTCATCCAGTTCTTTTAATCTTTTGGATACAAACGGTGACGTTTCCACGAGTTTGGCCCCCATGCGAGCCCATTGGGCTCCCTGTCCAGTGAAGACGGCCAAAACCTTTGGCGTTGGCTTGGAAAGTTGACGCACGGCAATAGTACTGCTTTCCTGGCCAGATAGAATGGCATCTATTGCAGAAATTAATTCTGATAGGTTGTTGCAAGTTATCGCTACTCTGTGTGGCATAGTTGAACGTCGTGCCTGTAAAGTGTAGGCAAAACTTTGCAAAGATATTGTGGGGTTTGCTTTCAGATAGGCCAAGTATGACGATAGCAGAGACCTCAATGATGCTTCAGAAGATGCTGAAAACACTAGAGGGGTCAGCAGCGATACAGCTGAAGTATGTCCGGCTGGCTCATGTGTTTGAGATGGTAGGTACTCCTCGATGATTGCGTGCGCGTTGGTGCCACCAAAGCCAAAGCTATTCACACTGGCCCTTCGCGGCTGGCCCGGAGCTGGCTCTGGCCAAGGATAGGCCTTGGTCGGCACTTCGAGGTTACGGTAGTAGGGCTTGAGGCGGGGGTTCAAGTTATTGAAGTGCATGTTGGGTGGGATAGTCTTGTGGCGCATTGCTAGCGACGTGCTGATCAAGCTGGCAAGGCCAGCGGTGCCTTCTGTGTGGCCAATGACCGTCTTAACCGATCCAACGTACAGCTTATCCGTATTGCGTGCTGTACCAGAATAGAATGCTTCGTGGATTGCCTTGGCTTCCTGAGGATCGCCGGCGGCTGTACCTGTTCCATGGGCGTGGAAGAACTGTGGTCGATCCCGCGGATCGGAAATGTCAAGGCCAGCTCGAGCATATGTGCTACGTATCAAGGCAGCCTGGGCTGTACCGCTGGGCATGGTCAAGCCGGGTGTCTTTCCATCCTGGTTGACGCTGGTGGCACGAATGACGCATTCAATCTGATCATTATCTCGAACAGCGTCACTGAGACGCTTCAAGACGACCGCTGCGATGCCTTCACCACGAGCATAGCCATCAACGTCTCTGTCCCACATGCGCGAGCGACCAGCTGCAGACAACATGGAAAGATTGCTTTCTGCAATGAACATTTCTGCGGGATTCCCAATTAGCCGAATTCATGTACATGATGAGTGAAATTGGGGCATACCTGGTGATAGAATCAAATTGGCTCCAGCAGCAATCGCAACATTCGATTCGCCACTTCTTAAGGTGTGTATTGCTTGGTGTACGGCAACCAAGCTAGACGAGCAGGCAGTGTCAATGGTCATGGACGGGCCATGCCAGTCGAAAAAGTAGGAAACGCGGTTTGACATGACACTGCGGCTTGTTCCAGTGGCTGCATATTGGGGGAACACCTCTGTATCTTTTGCAACAATGGCCGACCAGTCATCGCACATAAGTCCAACATAAACAGCTGTGTTGGACCCTCGCAGCCCTTCAATGGTACAGCCGGCTTCGCAGAGAGAATCGTACACTGTTTCCAATAGGATCCTCTGCTGCGGGTCAACGGCTTCTGCCTCACTGGACTGAATATTGAAGAATCCATTATCAAATGCAGCAGGATCCTGGTCTAAGAGATACGCGCTTCGCACATTGCTTGTTCCATGATGCTTGTTGTCTGGGTGATACCAAGCTTTCGGGTCAAAACGATCGCGGGGGATGTCGCAGAGCACATCACGCGGGGCCTTCAATAGGTCCCAAAGCTTTGATGGGGAATCACAACCTCCTGGAAACCGGCAGCCAGTGCCAATGACCACAATGAGCTCTTCTTGATCGGAATGTGACATGGTGGGTGGTTGTTTCTAGCGGTATTGACTATGTTGTAATTGAGCAAAGCAAAGACGTAGCTACGCTCGCATAAAAGTACAAGTATAAGTGTATATAAAACAGTGAAATGTGTAGTACAGACTGCGACGATCAAAGAAGCTGAAGCCCAGAATTTTAACGACTTCAATTCAAAAGGTCTTAACAAGACACATGGCAAACACGGCTGGCCAGTAGGCTAAATAGAGGCAGTCTCACAACTTCGGAGTTGAATTTTCGAGTACGAGACTGGATACGAGTATAATGTATGCTAACTCAACGGATATGGTACAATACGAGGTATGTATAGACAGATAGATTAACAATATGGAGATGTATACGGATGGATTGTTGAATTGATTCGGAGCATTTGTACCAAAAGGGTTTCATTTGTCTAGTGTACAAGGCTAGAAGCGCCTTGGAACGTAGTATATCGGTCCGAAACTGCTGTAGAGCGATCCAGAGTTGCATTGAAGCTGAAACACAAGGCTTATGTCCATTACAGCTGGGGTAAATGATCCACATGGGGTGGTGAGAGCGGCGTCATTAGGGTTCGGGAAACAAAGTAGGTGCGAATGCGAACGCTCCGACCCCGATTGACACTCGGCATCTTTCGGGGGCAACGCTCTCACAAACCATGGTAGTGATGACCATGGGTACAGAAAGAAACATAGACGGGACCCATAAAGTGCAATGGCATTCTTCCTTGGCCAATATTACCGCTAAAAAATCTATCGCGAGTCTTACATTCTACACAGCCGCCCTCAACTCTGACGTTTCTGTTGACAATCCAATGGGCAACAAAATGACAAAACGCATTTCCCACTTTAACATTGAAAATGCCATTATACCAGGCGAAGTAAGTGCCAGTGCCCATGTACCGGGCGAAAACAACATTTTCCCTAAGTACGCGTCGAATATCAACGACCGCACATGGGAGATTTGGTGCTGCGAGGGCATCAACCACGAGGGAGCTGGCGTCATGTTTGGATTCCAGCGCGCCGCCTTCAACAAAAAAATGGGCGGTGGCTGGAGAGTACAAATCATTGCAGTGTGGCCCGATGGCAAGAATTGGTACAAAGCATTGGCTTTACCGGAGTCCGTCTTTGAAGAATCCACAGCATCAGGCGACATTACCAGTGTTTGGAGGACAACCGATCACAGCACCAGTGTTTCATTTACTTACCACAAAAGCGAAAATAAAATTAACGTTGCCGTCTGCATCCCAGGAGTTGCCACAGGAACAGCCAGCTTTCAAGGCCAGCCTGGAGATTCAGGGCTGAGCACTTCTCCCAGTCTCGGACCGTACGTAAGCTACTTGCGACCAGTTGGAAGAGCCGATATGACTTCGGAAATGACTTTCCACTTCCCAGAAGACGGCAGTACGAGACGAATTTCCTTTTCCGACGGTCATGGAGGCTTTGACAGATACTGGGGTGAGAAGCTATGGCTGGCCATTCAATCCGAGTCATATTTCATGCGCGCTTTCCTTGGACCTTATGTTATACAGATTATTCGACTAGTATCTACAGAAGAACTTGGAAAACAGCAATGGCCAATCGCAAGACTTTTTCATCAAGGCAAATTAGTGTGCGCTCCTCAGCGGTGTGGCAGCCCAGACGAGCAAAGCATATCTCAGGATACCCTCGTCATGTCTAAGGTCCACGACAGCAACACGGGTGCTCTTTCGGCCGAGTTCCATGATAAAAGCACCGGCTATGATTTGACTTTTCTCGAGGCTAGCGATGCGGGACGCAGGTGGACATTTACGGTCCGACATCAAACCAAGATCTGGTCCCTACCTATTGGGCCAAAGGGCGGCAATTCTGGCTTCGTGGAGCATGTTTGCGGTGGGCATGCAGGGGAAATGTTTGAAGGACTTGGGGTCAGTGGTCAAATAGTTTACTAAATGGTCTCTGTTATATATTTATATAAATACCACATGTAGTTGACTACCGTTGACACAAATTACAACGACAACACCACTTTTATGCAACGTGTATGAGTTTCCATACGTGGCCATTCTTAAATGTATAAATCTTCGGAATAATGACGACACCATTTTTCATGATTTATTTTTCAGAAATTGCGATGATATCGTATTATCGGAATTTGTCGCAGGGCCATCGGAGAATGTGCTGCACCCCACATAACATTCGGGATTTATGAGTTCTGTGGTGGGCTCGGTGCGCAAATATCAATTGATCCGTGTGCAATCATTATTTTGATCAGATAAAGATGAATACCGCTTCCCAGACTATGGAGATGAGACAGAAATAGGCTGGCTCAACAGTATCCTTTCTACTACGACAAGTTCTTATAAAACTCGGCCTAATTTTCATCTTCATCTCTTTATTTGTGCCTCAAAATGCCGTCAAGGACTCAGAGCGTCCAGTCCGCTTGGATAGGCACAACAGACGGAGGAAGCAGACTCGCGCACGATGCGCCAATCCCCGTGATAGCCCGTGAAAGAGTTCTGATAAAAACCAAAGCGGTTTCAGTCAGCCCAGTTGACTCCAAGCTTGTCGGCCCTTACGTAACCCCCAATGCTGTCGCGGGCTTCGACTTCGCGGGCATTGTGGAAGAGCTAGGACCGGAAGCTACCAAATGTGGCCTCAAAGTAGGGGATCGTGTATGCAGCGCTGTCGTAGGGATGAATCCAGCAGATCCTACTATCGGAGCATTTGCAGAGTATACAGCAGCCGTCGAATGGATTCTGCTTAAGCTGCCACCCAGCATTACTTTTGAGCAAGGAGCGACGCTTGGTATCAGCTTTTTGACGTCGGGGCTCGCTCTCTTTCGAAGCCTAGGCATTCCAGGAAGGCCGCTTGAGCCAGCGCCAAAGCCACTTTGCATTCTAGTTTACGGCGGTTCATCATCATGCGGGACTGCCAGTCTGCAGCTTCTTCGAGAGGCCGGTCACATCCCCATCACTACTTGCTCTCCGCATAACTTTGATCTGGTCAAGGGCTATGGAGCCGTGGATGCTTTTGATTACAACGATCCTGATAGCATGGATAAAATCAAAAAGAACACCAAAAATGGACTGCGCTACGTTCTTGACTGTATATCCACAACAAGCAGTATGCAGTTCTGTTATAAGGTTATCGGACGAGCCGGTGGTAAATACACGTCCCTGGAGCCATTTTCTGCCGCCGTCGCCCAAACTCGAAAGGTTGTTTCTCCAGATTGGGTCATGGGTCCTTCATTATTAGGCCAGGAAGTTGCCTGGCCAGAACCTCATTATCGCGAGCAGGATGATGACTTGGCTCAGTTCGGTGCTGCATGGACAGCCACTTTGAATCAACTGTTAGAAAAGGAGCTCATTAAGCCACATCCAATGCAAATTCGAGATGGGGGACTGGAAAATATACAACAGGGGCTGGAGGATTTGAGAGCAAAGAAAGTCTCGGGCGCCAAGATTGTGTATCCTCTAGGTAGCTAGTCAAGTAGATAGACCTCACAATTCAACCAATAGTCAGTCATCAGTACTATATGGCTCTCACAAGACTTAAGAGGCTAATATTGAAGAGAAAGCGCTGTCAGTGGCTTCTGAATGCTGACTGCAATGTGTTGCACTCACGCATGGCAGTTAAGAGTTACGGTAATTTGCCCTATTACGGGGGCCTATACGTACAATATTGCTAAAATGCGTTTTATAACTGTTTGTTTTTTCTTACTATAGATATTTTAAATTAGTATAGATTACTTAATATAAACTAATATTATTATTTTAAAAAAAATCTTTTTTAATTTAGTTAATAATATCTAATTATTTAAAATAATAAAATAAAGAAAATATTTATATAAATTTATATATAAAAGTCTTTAAATTAGTTTTATAATAATAGTTTAATAAAAATTTAATATTAATTATATAAGTTTTATAAAAAATTTTTTTTAAAATAATCTTTTTTTTTTTTTTTTTTTTTTTTTTTTTTTTTTTTATTTTTTATTTTACTATTATCTTATATTATTTATTTATTTTAATTTTTTATTAAAATATATTAAAAATAATTTATATAAATATTTTTAAATTACTTTTAAGTACTCTTTATTTAAAAATTAATTTATTTTTAATTTAAATTATTAATAAAATATATTTAATAGTAAGATTTAATAATTATAATAATACTATTTTTAATTATTAAATTTTTTATAAAAAGCTTTTACTATTAGATATATTAAAATCTTTATTTAAATATCTTTATAAAGTCTAAAAAAAAATAATTATAAAAAAAAAATTAATTATTATAAAGAAAATAAAGAAAAAAAATTATAATAAAAATAATTTAAAAAAAAAATTTATAATAGAGATAAAGTTATATAAAAAAGATATAATATTATAAAAAATATTTTTTTTAAAGTATATAATAATGCTAAAAAATTAAATAAAAAAAATAAAAAAAAAATTTTTTAAAAAAAAAAGAAGAATAATAATAAATTTTAAAATTTTTTATTTATTAACTTTAGAAAGCTAATATATAATAAAATAAATAATATTATAAAATTTAAAGAAAAATATTAAAGATTTTTAATTAAAATTAAATTTTAAAAATAATAAATAATAGTAAAAATAGATTTAAAATAAATAGTTTAAAGACTATAAAAATAATTCTAATAAAAAAAAATTAAATTTTAAGAAAATTATAAATATTTAAAAAGTCTATACTAATAATTTTATTAAATTTATAGATATTAAAGATTAAAATAAAAAATAATATCTAATATATTTTCTTCTTAAAGTTATAAAAAGAAATAAATAGTATATAAATAATTTATTTAAAAATTAATTAATATATTTTAAGAAAATAAAGTTATTTATATAAAAAATATTAAAAATTATTTAATATTTTTATATTTTTTTATAAATAAATAAGCTAAATAGAAGAAAAATATTATTTAATAATATATTACTTTTAGTATATATAAATATAGATATTTTATAAAATAAAAAAATAACTAAAAGAAAAAATTAAAATCTAAATATTAAAAATAGTAGTAATATAAATATTATAATTAAAAAAAACTTTAAATTATTTTAATAAAAATTTAATAAAAATAATTTAGTAAATATAAAAGAGCTTAATACTTTTTTAAATAAAAATTTTTAAAAATTCTAAAAGTTAATACTGTTAAATTATAAAAATAAATTATTTTTTAAAAAGAAATTAGTAATATTTAATCTAAATAAATTATATTAATAATTAATACTTAGTTAAACTATATATAAAATAGCTAATAAAAAGGCTATTATTAATAATAAAAATACTTTTATAGCTAAGATATAAAAAGATATTATAAAAATAAAAACTATAAATATAAATAATAAAATAGTTAATTCTATTCTTAATAATAAGAGTAATAATAATAACTATAATAATAACTTTAATAATAAGTAGAATAATAATACTTTAATTAATAGAATAGTAGAAATTAATAAATTTTAATTATTAAAATATTAAAAAAAAAATAAAGAAAAATTAGATATTTTTTTAAAATTTATTTTTTTTATTATAGATAAAATTATATAGACTAAAATAGGAGATAATTAAAAATAATTTAAATATCTTTATTATATTATATTTAAGAAGCTAGAATAGTATAAATAAAAATTAAAGTAGTTAGATAATAATAAATATTAATTAAAAAACTAAAAAATTATTATTAATTTTTTATTATTTATAACTTTAAATAAAGATCTTATTAGTTTAATTAAAATATAGTATTAATATATAAAAATAAATAAAAAGTTAGAACTATAGTAGATATTTAATATTATTAAGTTAATAAAAATATAAAAAGTAAAATATTCTTTTAAAAAGCTTTTATAGAAAGAGATATTTTTTATAAATATTATAGATTTAGAAAAGATTTATAAAGCTATTATATATTACTTAGAGATATATTATATAGATAATAAAAAAAAGATTCTAGAATTTTTTTATAAAAATCTTTATTAACTTTTTTATAAAGATATTAATACTAAAAGATTTTATAATAGTAATAGAAGAGTAATAGTAAAAAAAATTTAATATTTTTTTATAAGCTAATTTTTTTAATTATATTATTAATTATTATTTTTTAATAGAGTAAAAAGATATAAAAGGTGATTTTTATATTTAATTTATATATTTTATATAGGGATAAATAGTTATATAAAAAATTAATATAGAAAAAAGCTAAGCTTATAAAAAGTGCTTTAAATTATAATAATAAAATATTTAATAGAAGTCTTAAATATACTAAAACTATAATTTTAATAATATTTAAAACTTTATAAAATTATTATAATTCTCTAATATTAGATACTTAGATTTATAGTAAATAAAAAAAAACTAATAATTAAAAGCTTTTTTTAAATTTTTCTAAAGATATAAAGCTAAGAAATTAATTAAGTAATCTAGCTAGGAAATTTAAAGATATAATTTTTAAATAAAAGCTATTTTATTTAAAATTAAAAAAATAGTATTTTTATAACTATAAAATAAATTAAAAATAATTTTTATTTTATTATATCTGTAATAATTTTTTTTAATAATATTTAAAATTTTAGAGATTATAGTAACTTAGTATTCTTTTTTAATAATAATAAAAAATAAGAGTTAGAAAACCTTAAGTAACTAGATATAATATTAAAATATAATTTATTTATTTTTAATAAAAATAATTCTACCTTAAGTTTAATACTTATAAATAAAGTAATTAAATAGTAAGTATTAATAAATAAAATTATAATAATAATAGCCTTGATCTATATAAAAAGAATTTTATTAAAACTTATAATCTATTATATATTATTATTTATTATTAAGATTAGAAGTAAGAAGATAGTTATTAAAATATATATTTCTCTATTCTATATTTAAGTAATAAATGTAAAATTTTTTTATAAAAAAAAAAATCTATAATAAAATAATAATTCCTTATTATAGAAAGCTTATTTTTAAATTTAAAAATAAAAAATTAGCTATAAATATAAAAAAATTATATATATTTATACTTCTAATATTTTAGATTAGTTTTAATAAAGTAGAGAAATTACTTACTTTATAAAATCTTTTATTAATAATTAAATTATTTTTTTAATATATAGTTATATAAAGTTTAATAATAATTATTACTAAAAAGGTATATATCTATAATTCTAAAGAATAGTTTAAGAAGATAAGAATAAAAGATAAAAGATATAATTTTAACTTTAATATTATTATTACTCTTTTAAAAGGCTTTTTGAAGTTATAAAATATAATATTATTAATATTATATAATATTTTTATTTAGTATAAGAAATAGCTAATTTAGATTAATTTTTTAAGTAATTAAATCTATATTATTATTATTCTATATAAATATAGAATTAAAGTTGCTATTTATTATACTAAATTAGATCTTAAAAGCTATAGGAATTTAATTTAAAATTTTACCTTTAAAAATAGATATATAGTTTTAATTATTTCTATTATTATTAATTACTTTAGTCTAAATCTCTATAAATAATATAATAAAATATATTTTTATAATATACTAATAATAAAAGCCTTTTTAGATTAAGTTATTAGTTATCTTTAGAGATTTAGTTAATTATTAATAATTATTATATATCTATATATTATTTATAATAGTTAGAATATAAAATAGATAGAAATAGCTATTATAAAGATCTTTATTTCTATAATTTATAACTTAAATATAAATATTTTTAAACTATCTGTTAAAAGCAGCAATAATATTAAGTTTAATAATTAAGTTATTTAGAATAAATATTTAATTTATTTAACTAAAAATAAAAAGCTTTATAAAAATAATATTATTAATAATATAGTAGTTTTACTAAGAATTTAATTAAGCTTTATAGAGAATATTAAAAAGATATATAAATAGAATTATTATTAAAAAATATAGCTAGTATATATTTATATTAAAATAAAATAATAAAAAATAGTATAGATAATAAATTATTTTCTTAATAATTAACTTATTTTAAAATTAATAAATATTTTAAATCTATTATAATTAATTTTATTTTAAAAAATACTTTATTTAAAAATATATTATTTTAAATTATATAATTATATTATCTAAATATATAAAAATTTTCTTAATAAATTAATTAACTTAAAAAAATTAGGATAATTTTAAATAATTATTTTATTAGAATTAGCAATTATTTTAATTAGTTATCTTTAGATTAGATTAGAATTTTATTTAGATTAATATATTTTTATATTATTAGTATTAAAGCACTAAAGTATAATTATAAAAAATTTTTATATCATTTTTTTTTTTTTATAATAGTTATCTTTTAATTTTTAAATATATTTTAATAAGAAATTAATCTTTTTTTTTATAAATCTAAAATAACTAATTTATATAAAGATAGATAAAATATAGAATCTATTATTATTTATTTATTTAATTATTACTAGGTTATAGTTAAAAGACATATTATTTATTATTAATTCTAAAAATAATTAGTTTATTAAAAATAAGATTTTATATAGATTACTTTTAAATTAAAAGCTTAGATATTAATGCTTTTCTATTAATATTATTTAAATAATGATAAAATATTAGTTACTTTATAAGTAGAGAGATTTACTATAAATCATTATATATTATAACAAATTTAATTATTAATAAGTTTATTTTAGTGATTTTTAGTAAATAATTATAATAATCTTTATAAATTTCTTAAAAGTATTATAAGAAAAGAATTAAATAGTAATAGTATTAAAATATATAAGTAAAGAATACTATATATATATTTTTAATTATAAATATATTTAATATTAAGGTATATAAAAAGCTTTTCTTATTATAATAATATTTTAATCTTTTATTAGGGATTGTTTATTTTTATTTATTAAAAAACTTAATTTTAAAAATATTAATTAACATTTTTATAATTTAAAGTAGTATTAAAAGGAGTATATTATACTAAAATTAAATTTTATTTAATTAATTAATAGTTATAATAAACTTTGTTATTAAAATATTAAAATATATATTAGTATTAATATATATTTTTAATATATAATATAGATCTATATTAATATCTTTAATAAAATAGTAATTAATATATTATAATAGTTTTTAAATATTATTAATATAACTAAAGTATAGTCTATAAAAATATAATTTAATTAAGAAGTTAAAACTTTTTTATTAATAGCTATATAGTATATATTTGTTAGAAGATTGCTTATCGCTCAGCCAATCGATACAATAGCGGACACTACTTATATAAGCAAGGCTTATTCAAAATTATTATTAAGAAGATTATCGAGTTGCATCTAAGAAGAAAGAAACATCTACATCTATATCCTAAATAGAAAGGAATTCAATATAGAAAAACATTATATATAGAATAAAATATTATAGAGAAAATAATATCTTATAGAAATATATTTTTTATAGAAAAGATTCTTAAATAGAAAGAAGCTCTAAACAGAAAAGCCTTTTTAATAGAACTAGACAACTTATAGAAAGAACTATCTTATAAAAGTAAGGTATATGACTATATAGTAAATATAATAGATTATAAAAAACCGCTATACTTACTATAATAGCTTAAATATAACTAATATAGCTATTGTTAGAATATAGTTATAATTACTATATAAAGACTTTAGTATAAAAAAATATTTATTTATTATTATATATTTAATCTACTATATTTTATTTTTATATTAAATAAATATATATTTTATTTAGTTTATTAACTTTATTATTTATTTTACTTTAATATATTGCTATATAATATATTTTAATTTTTAAAAACTCTTAGAATACTAACTCGATATTAATTTATTAATAGAATATTATTAATATTTTATTATTTTAATAATAAAATACTTTAATAATTAACTATATAATAAAATATTAAGATAATTCTTTAAGATAGCTAGTAATAGTAAAAAATAATAGTTTTTTTTTAATAACTTTATATATAGTCTAAGCTACTATTAAATAATAATAATATTATATTAAAGTATAATAAAAAAAAGAAATTAATTTAATAAATTAATTTATAATATTAAAAAGTTATATTAATTAATTAATAGTATATATCTAATAACTTAAAAAAAATTTTATTAAAAAAAATAATTAAATTAAATAATTTAAAGTTTAAGTTTTAGTTATTTTAAATATTATTTTTATTTTTAAAAAAAAAAAATAAATAAAATTACTAAAATTAATAATATTTAATAGAATTTAATCTAAATTAAAAATATTTTTAATTAATATAAAGATATATATTAACTTTAATAAAATTAATAATAATAAAAAAAGAATTATTTTTATATTATTATACCTTACTAATTTTATAACTAAATAAATATAATTTATCTTAGTTAATTACTATAAAAATTAAGAAAAATATTAAAATATAATTATAAAAAATCTATTCTTAAGCTATAATAACTTTAAAATAAAAATAATTAAAGTGTTTAATAATATTAATAAATAATAAACTATAAAATATTAGCTATAATATTTAAAATAAATTAATTTAGTTTAGTAGCTTATAGTAAAATTTAAATAAATTATTATATTATTACTTTATAATAATAGTGTATAAATAATAATATTTAAAAATATATTTAAAGAAAATATCTAAATAAAATTTATTATAATTAATTAATCTATAGATATTGATAGATTTATTAAACTAACTATTAAAATTAATAATAGATTATATAAAATTAAGAAGAAAAAAATAAATTTAAAAAATAAAAAAAGTTTAAAGAACTCTTTTAATAAATAAACTAATTAAAAAAGAAAAAAAGTTAATATAATATAGATAAAAATATTAAAATAAAACTCAATACTATTATTATAAAAAAAAAAATATATAAAAAAGAAAAAGTATACTATAAATATAGAAAAAAAGATTATTTTATAAAATAATATAGATAAGATATAAATAAAAAAATAATTAATCTAAACTTATAATAAAAGCTTATAATAATTATAAAAAAAACTATATAAATATCTAACTATAATATAAAAATAAAAAAATTAATAGATAATAAAGAATTTTAAAAATAGTTAAAAAAAAGATTTCTTAATATAATAATAAGAAAATTATCTAGCTTTAAGTTATTAAAGAAATATCTATAATAAAGTTTTAAAAAGAACTATATTTAAAAAGAGTATATAAAGTGAGCTATTAAAAAAAATAATAATAAAGATCTTTATAAAACCTAATAATTAAAAATTACTAAGAATTTCTCTTTATATTAATAAATTTTTAAAAATATAACATTTTAAAATAATAAAAAAAATAAAATAATTTATAAAAATCTAGATTAAGAAATAAATAATATATAGTAAACTAAATTTATAATTATTAAAATTAGAATACTTAAATTAGAAGTAGAAAGTAACGTTAAAAAAATATAAAAAATAATTAAATTTATTAATAAAATATAAAAACAATTATAGATATTACTAAAATTAAATAAATTTAAATAGAATTAAATAGAAAAAAAAGAATATTATAAAAAAAAATTATATAATAAATATAAATATATTTCTATAAAAGTAAATTACTAAAAAATATTTATAAAAACTTAGAAATAGTATATAAAAGAATATAAAAAATATTATAAATAGATATATATTAACTACTCTATATATAGAAAATATAATATAAAAATTATAGAAGAATATAAATAGATTTTATAATTAAAAAAAACTAGATTCTATAATAAATATATTAAGTATATTACTAATTATATATATAAATACTTTCTTTTAATAGAAAAAAATGTTTATTATAAATTATTATAGACTTTATATTTTAATAATAGATATATTTAATACTAGTAAAAGAAAAATATATATAAATAATTTTTAAAATAATTTAATATTTTATATATCCTAAGATTTAAATATTTAATAAAATAATCTTAATATAACTATATTATTACTAAAATAGAATACCCTTACTATAATAAACTTATAAAAAATAAATGTAGATTATTAACCTACTAATATTATAAAAAAAAATTAATAATTACTAAGAAATAGTGAATATAAAAAATTAAAGAAAAAAATTAGTATTAAAAAAATTATAAAAAATAGTATTAACTTATAATAATTATAGAAAAAGAATATAACTTAATAATATTAGAAATAACTATTAATAAAGTTAAGACTTAAGTCCTAGTTAATTTAAAAATAATATTAAATTATATTAATAAAGACTTTATAAAAAAATATCAACTATTATATAAATAAACTATATAATAGATAGAAATAATCGTTACTAATAGATAAATTATTAATAAAAAATATAAAAAAAAAATTAAAGCTAAAATATAATTAGATAAATATAAAATAAATATTATTTTTAATTTTTTATCTTTTAATAAAAAAAAGTATAATACTATAGTAAGAATACTATAGCTATAATAAGTTAATCTAACTATTAATTAAAAAAAAAATAATTAATATAGATTAATAAGAGCTTAAGATTAATAAAAAAGTTAAATAAATAACTAAAATAAATAAAAATTTATAACTTATAATAAAATTAAAATTAAAAAAAAAAATATAAAAAAAAATTTATAGAAGTTAAAATAAAATTATTAAAAAAATATTATAACTTTATTAAATTATTTATAAAAAAGAAATACTAGCTACTATAATATAAATAAAAATATAAAGTAAAAATACTATTTAAGAAATATATATAAATATTATAAATTAAATAAAAATAAATATTATAAAATAAACTCTAAAACACTAGAAAATTTATTAAAAAATTTCTAGTAGCAGAATATATTAAAAAATTAAAAATAAAAATTTTAATATAAATACTATTTATATTAAAAAAGAATAGAATATAATATATAATTATT